>JAOVVA010000037.1:33104768-33118780 GCA_028565275.1 Leiocassis micropogon
ATTTTTTTTCTGCATTGGTTTTACATTGTTTTAATAATCATGACACGTTTGTTTCAGTGTTTGGAGTGTTTGTCATTACCGGCTGTTTCCTCAGAGGTGTATTATAAGCATTGCATAATCTGAAACGAGGGAATACCTACCATTTTCTGTCACTTTTGTTTCATGTCCAGTTAGCATATAAATCTAAATCTAATACTTTGTACATTTCTGTTTGTTTGTTTGTTTGTTTGTTTGTTTTACTTCAAAGAATATGGGAAATAGCAATAAGTATTATGTACAGGTGTGGTGAGATGTGAGAAATGCAGACAATTTGAGGACATAACGATGTCCACGCACGCATCCACTACATGGGTAGCGGTACCGTCTTCTGTGCCAAACTTCACGGATAGACGCTTCTGCAGAGCGGAATACAAACCAGACTTATAATAAGCACACAAACTGGATATTATTAAAAGGTATCAAATAAACATAAATATTCGATATCACTGTGTCATTCGTTTCTGTTTTGGTTATTAACTATTCCGCTGATATGTTAGCGAATGATGTTGGTAATGATGTTGAAAATGTCTTTGATATTTTTGTGTTTTCTGAGATGTCTTAAAATGAATTGAGTTATTTGCTAGTAATGTTCGCTCAGAGGAATATAAGATAGAATACCAGCCTTAAAGATGTTTTTGTTTGCTAAAATACAGTGCATATGTCCTGTCTTGCCTCAAAAAAAAATGATTCTGTTTGCGACAACTGAAACAATTGCATCTATTAAATTCGGCAGATTCCTGGAGTTTGTCAAACTTCATTATTTATCAGCCCAATGTCAAGACAGTAGCTTCCTGTACAGGGTTGCTGGGAGGCCTGAAAAAGACATTGGGTACGAAGCAGGGTACACACTGGACAGGATGCCAATCCATCGCAGGGCACACATACTGTACACACACACACACACACACACACACACACAAAACTGGCAATTTAGGAAAGCCAAATTTGCATGGCTTTGTATTGTGGGAGGAAACCGGAGTACCCGGAGTAACAGAGCACCCTGCCTCTTGCCCAAAGTCTACTGGAATAGGCTCCAGGCCCCCTGTACAGGATAAGTGTCATGGAATTGAACTTTTCTGTTAAATTGCTGTCAGCATTATGATTTGTAATGGAGGTTGTGCACAGGTTCTTTTAGAGGATGTACAACGACTGAGCAGGTAAGAGAAACCCACAATAAGAACATGCAAATGCCAAACCCGAGGCGGGAATCGAACCCTCGACCCTGCAGGTGTGAGGCCAAAGTGCTAACAATTCAATTAAATAAAATTTTATTGAAAAGTATAAATTATAGTCAGTTTGTCCCTGATGAGCAAACCAGATGCGAGAGTGGAAAGGATAAACTCCCTGAGATGACAAGAGGAAGAAACCTTGAGAAGAACCAGACTCAAAAGGAAACCCATCTTCATTTGCGTGAAATCAGAGAGCGCAACCATTAATCTATCCCTGCTATATGTGTGTGCTATACAGTTAACAGTTTAATTATATAACAGGAAAAGTGTTTCAGTTAATATAAAGAAATAATCCACGAAAACATGAGGGGCGTTCAAGTCAAACCAGGACTTGTGATGAAATTGTCATGAGTGAAGACGTAAAACTTCAAACACTTAAAGCTTAGCATAATGATGAGGCTCTTACATTCGTGAACGCTGGCCAAGATGAAGTAGCTCCCATGAACATTCAGTGAGTTGAAATTTAACGTCACCAACTTGCAGAAGAGACACATATTTCTAAAGGAGCTGCGCACACAACCATCCACCAATACCACTTGCACATTACAGTAACTCGAAGTTATTTCCACATCCACAGGATTGACTCCCAGCTATTTCCGCATGTTTGGCTATAAAAGAGTTCATATAGATTATACAGAGAAATAAAGGAAGTTTTTACGTTCATAACCATGCTCTGGTATTCTGCACAATCAGAAGTCCCAGTTTGACTTGAACGGCCCAGAGAAGCTTAATATTTGGTACGTTCTCATTTGTTTTAATGCACTCATGTTGGCATGGACCCCATGTGTTTGTGCAAAACTTTATGATCCATTTTGGTCTTAGTCATGAGAATGGAAAATTTGACCTTTTCTGCAAAGCAGTTAACATGGTCACTGTCATAAATGTGATATATTTAAATAGGAAGCTAGAAATAGTGCAGAATCTTGAATATAAATATATAAAGGATTAGAAAAGTTTCTTTTTTAAATTTTATATAGTCATTCAATTAAAATAAAAGTCCACTTTGAAGGGAACAGATGCCAGGGAAAGTTTGATTTGGTGTAATATGGGTTACAATGCCTGGTTAGGTCCAACAACACCATATAGACAGTGCTGGGATTTGAAAGTTTCAACCAACAGACTAGAAGATTAAAGGGCATTTTGTAAGAATTCTCACTGTAGTAAATATTCTGTGAAGTACGGTAAATAGACAGATTGTTTATCTGGTGTCACACAGAAAAGATATACAGATATACAGAGCCTAAAAGTCCTAAAAGGTGTCATTATTTTATTTTGTGCACACAAGATGTTATCTTATAATCACAAAGCAAATTGACTGTTCAAATTAGCAGTTAAGCTTAGCACGGTGGCATAGTCGTTAGCACTGTGGCGAGAGTTCGATTCCCATCTCGGGTGTGTGGAGTTTGTATGTTCTCAGAGTGCTTAAAATGTTTCCTCTGGCTACTCCAGTTTCCTCCCCTGTACAGCCCGTACCCCATACCCCGTAAGCAATTAAGATCTTTATTTTCCCAATATACTGTACTTTGACAAACTGTATTATTATGCAAATAACCCAGCTGTTTTCATGCATCTGGGCTTGCATTGAAACTTATGCAGATAAATACAGTAAGTCCCCTACATACGAACAAGTTCCATTCTGAGAGCTTGTTCGTAAGTCCAATTTGTTCATAAGTCCAACAAACATTGTCTAGGTACTAGGATACTAACACAATAAAAAAAAAAAAATGTATCATACACAAACATGTGCTGGTTTGCTCATTAGACATTCCTCTAGACTTTAACAGTCTGGTAAATTGATTTGAATTGAATTAAATTGAACTAGCACAGAGCAATAGTACAATGCTTAAAAATCCAAAAAAGGGTGTAAATGGATTGCTGCGTACTGAACAGAACATGAAATTTATTTGGCACAATTTCGTGTGCATGCATTCATACATCACACTGACCTACTGTATCTGAGAATGCCCTAGTGACTCTTTCTGTCACAATCTCTAACAGGTTTCACTTCTTTCTTATTGAAATGCAATCCTCGTCTTCCATTCTTCCCTCTTTGTTTTTTTTTCCTAATCCTGACCAGTTCATACCTGGTCTTCACACACACACACACACACACACACACACACACACACACACACACACACACACACACTCTGAAAGCAAGGCGAAAGTGTCTCTAACTCTGCCCCGAGAGCACTCAGCTGTCTGCTTAATTAGAATTCCCCCTTCAGTTAACCTTCCTCTCCGGGCGCACAGACTCATTCAAAGCGAGAAGCCTTTGTTTTAGATCGTCAGTTATAATTACAAAGGATTCTAGTGAGAGTGCAGCAACCATTTATGTGTGTGTGAGTGTGTGTGCATGTGCCTGTGTCTGTTTTATCTTGTAGCAAAATTAGAGAAATTCCTACCGAGAACCAGCATGGTAGTCCTGACAACTTAAAACGTCTTCCTATGAAAGCCAAATGCTTTATATATTTTAAAAAGACATAAAATGGTGAAAATATTTCTTTGTGGCTTGCAAGGTTATGGTTGGGGTTAAATTTAATATTTAGTGTTGAAAAATCTTATTATGTATAGTGTGTCATGTACTGTACATACCTGTACGTACAATACCTGTATAGTACAGTGCTCTCTGAAAGTATTGGAATGGCATGGCCGTCTGTAGACTGAAGACATTTATGAAAGCAGAAATTCTGATCTACTCTCTCATATTCATTTCTTGATCTCGCACTCAAATATTATGTATTGAACGTGTATTGAAAGAAAAAAAAAACAGGAGACAAAGTTTCAGAGTTTAAGTAACCAAAAATACTATATAAACAAACTTGCAAGTCTCCAGATCTGAGTCAAAAATTGTAGCTGTTTGAATGGTTGTGTTCTAACCTGATAGGGAGCTACTGTAGTTTCCCTATCTTTGGCCCCTTTAGCCTCGAAAGTGCAACTTGCAAGGCTGAGAATACACAAGCCAAGGTGAAAAACTGTAAATGATCAAAATACCATTTCACATGGTGGATTTGCACGTCGTCTGTTTATGAATAAACAAAAGGTGGGTAAATTTTTTTTTTTTTTTTTTTTTTACAGAAACCTGAATGTTTGCATCACACATTTATATTTTAGAAAACTATAATCTTGTTATTTAGGCTTAAATATCATATCATTATAATGTGTAGTTTACTCAGCCTTCAGTATGACCTGAGAGTCCTGACCTCGCTCCAAGCCATTTCCATTTAATGTGTTTGGGGCATTAAGGAGTTCCTGGTAGGCCAGTGTTTCAGACATGAAGCAGACATGCAAGGTATCCAAGCACTAGTGAAACCCTGAGTGCACTAGCATAGCAGGGGATTATATAGAGAAACAGTAGTTAATAGTAGTAAGGTTAGTCTTCTAAACTATGTGACACCGGTAGAATTGCTTGCTCATGCTCCGTGATTGATGTGAGAGCGTTAAGTGCCTCCCATCTCTCCTCTGAGAGAGCTTGGTCAATCAGATCTCTCAATACGCCCGACTGCGCGAGGCTGCAGCATCACCCGGGAATTAAAGTCTCGATATCAGGATGATAGGGTGAGCTCATCTCCCCAAATAAAAACATGAAAATAAAAACAGCTTACTTTTATTCAACAAGGTTACATGTAAAGAGGCATAACAAATCAATCACACAGGACAGTCATTAAAAAAGATGAGTTTGAAAATCGTGTGATTTTTATTTACTTGGCATAAATTTGCTGAAATGTAATTGTTTTATGCAAATGGTGCAACCCAAGTACAATTTGAAACGAAAATAAAGTCGTTTTATACATCTCCATCACAGACAAAATAAATCCATAGGTTGTGGCAAATAAAACTACCATATAGTGAAGATAAAAGTAATGGCACCATTAAAAAAAAAAAAAAAAAGTTAGAGAATTAGCTTCTCTGTTGTACAGCACGTGCTTAGAAACCAGAGAAATCTGGTGCATTGTTGGAAACGTTTCTTATGCGTGTCACATGCTGCGGTCAGTGCATTTGTTTTATTTTGCCAGGTGTTGCAGTAGTGCTCTCTGGCACTTAGAAACATCACACATCCGTATTAGAGTTCTCAGCTCGCCATGAAATCCTGCCACCAAAAGCCTTCTAACATCTGCCACTCTAGCAAATGCTCATTGTAAGCCTGAAGTAGATTTTCTGCATGCATGAATATGTTGTATTATCACTCAGAACGCTAAAGCTCCTGGGACAGCGTTGGAATATAAGTCAGTGGCAGGTAAACGGCCTGCTACCATAGATTATAAAAGGCAAAAGACAAGACCAGGACAAAGGGATTAGTGCTGGCACTAAAAATGTTACACTTTGAATGCTTTTGAATTGTAGCTTACTAAACTACCTAGCCAGTGCCTTTCACTTTAAACTCTCAGAGCAAGGTGTATTGGTGTGTTTATCCTTCTGCAAATTATGACTCCAAACCCCAACATAATACATAACAGTTTTATAAGGTTTTTTTTGTTATTATTTGTTTTCTTTTTTGACTCAATGTATAATTTGGTCTTATACCATAGCACTGTTCCTCTTTGTAATTGAAAAGTGTTGAACAAGTTGTGCATTATTATTATTATTATTATTATTATAAGCCTGATAATAATAATTGATGTGCTAAAATTTTTATGGAAGACATTACTTTGTACTTTGTAATGCACACTGTGCTTTGTAGAGTTTTCAGAACAGAGGAGCTTTTACTTTTTGCTTGTGTGTGAGCGCTCATGCAGAGGGAAAGAGAGAGAGAGAGAGAGAGAGAGAGAGAGAGACTGTGCTATCACTGTCGTAAAAGCAGAATAAGACACCCTAATCAGAAGGTCATAGGTTAAGTTAAGTTAAGCCTTTATTTGTCACATATACATTACAACACTGTGAGATTCTTTCTTCGTATATCCCAGCGTAACTGGGGTCAGAGCTCAGGGTCAGCCATGATACAGCACGCCTGGGACAGATACTGTAGGGTTAAGGGCCTTGCTCAAGGGCCCAACAGTGGCAACCTGGGGATCAAACCGCCGATCTTTCGATCAGTAACTCAGTGCCTTAGCCCTCTGAGCCACCACTGCCCCATGTTGGCAAGACCCAACATTATCGAGCTGCCATCGTCAAGTCCCTTAAACCTGTGTGATGTTTCTTCTTTTCATTTGCAATGAAAAGAAGACGTGTGACAAACAAGGTATACTCCTTCTATAACCAATTTGTAATTAAAAGGATCAGGGAGTATAAAAATATTTAGAAATAATTATAATGATAATAAAACTAATAATAATTCTTCAAGAAGAAGAATTCTTTATAGAGCACTTACTGACATACTTGGAAATTCAAAATGTTTTAGACTTTTTCCAGGATTTTTAAAAATGTTTTTAAATATTTGCTTTTTTTTTTCATTCAGTGTCATTTTTATGCTAATCAAGGTCAGTGAAGTTACCATATATGGTTCCTCACCTGTCTAGTGTAATCATTTTCCCCAAAAGTGTATAGACTGTATATATAATTTTTTTTTAAACATTTATTTAAACATAAAAAAGTGAAAAAATACAATAATCCTTTTTTAAAAATATATATATTTATATGTACAGACAATGGCGGCACGGTGGTGTAGTGGTGAGCACTGTGGGCCTTTGTGCATGGAGTTTGCATGTTCTCCCCGTCCTTGATTGGGTTTCCTCCCACAGTCTAAAGACATGCAGAATAGGCTAATTGGCTTTCCCAGATTGCCCGTAGTGTGTGTATGTATGAGTGTGAACTATGATGGATCGGCACCCTGTCCAGGGTGTACCCCGTCTCATGCCCAAAGTCTCCTGGTATAGGCTCCAGGCCCCCCCATGACCCTGTACAGGATAAGTGGTATAGAAGATGAATAAATGAATAAATAAATGAATGTAAATGTGTTTGCGACCTTTTGTTTTTTAATGTAATTTTTACTCTCTAGGAACTTTTAGGACCCATTGTTTTTTTCATCCTTGAAACAACTCTTTGTACTTTAGTAAAAACCATACAGTATACCAGACAGTTAACCTCATGGTATCATGTCCAACCGGTCACGGATAGAGATGATTGTGTTAGTTTTCATATTAGGGATGAAATCCAATTTCATTCTTTTGCTACTGAGTCAAAATTATTGATTAATAAATATTGGCCTGATTTAAGATAGTCAATGGAGACTCGATGACTCTGATGATGTGAAACACATGCATTGAGTCAAAACAAAGAGGCGAGAGACTAAAAACAGAAGTCTAACAATATCGTTGTTATTTTTTGTTTATAGTGCAGAACACAAGCTTAATAAAGTCACGATAATTTCCCGGGAAATAAAAAAGTGCAGCCACAAGCAAAGGAAGTGGCCTCGCACCACAATATGGAACCGTATAATAAATTGCCAAGCCTGGAACTAAAGAGCTGCAATACATTTCTTTAAAAGCCCATACATTTTTCTGTAACAAAATTTTAAAGCATAAGTGGTGGTTCTTGAATTTCTTTCAAGGTCTCGACTAACATTTGGAACGGAGGGATGAAAGAGACAGGTCCCAATCTCACTGAGTCACACGAAAAGACGACAGAGCATCTAAGGACATGGTGATCCATCTATAGTAGACAGAACTATCTCTCCACTTTCCTTCCTTTTTTTATCAGTTGAAAGCGAGAGACGAGAGATGAGAACGTTCATTGATCTCAATGAGTGTGATGCCACAATGGAAAGCTTCAACTGCGGTCTGAGAAATGGAGAGAGGCAGCTCTGTTAGACGACTGAACACGCTAAAGCAATGCGCGGGCTAGAAAAAGCTACAAATCATTAATCACAGGGTCTTCCATGCTTGAAGTCTAACTTCAGATCAATTTCTGCGTGTGTATGTGTGAACTGTTTCATTATGCCTGACTCATACACATTTATTCTTCATAGCTATTAATTCTCGGACGCAAACGGAGCAAAATATTGGCTTCTGTAGTGATGTACTGTACTGTATAACACAAAAGGTGTTTAGCAGTCGGAAAAATATAGCAAACAAAATCATACTTAACTTTAAAAAAAAAAAAAACCCTGAACAGAAATGTCTGTGACTTGTTTAATAACGCCTTTTTCTGTTTCATTCTGTCTAGGCCATTTAACTAATTATTTATGTCTTACCTTCAAGGTATGCTAAAATATGCATTAAGCCGGTTTTAGACCGCACCACTGCGGAGGTTGGATTATTTTTTGCACTATATGAAATTACCATAATAAAATATTGGCCTGTATGATAACGTGTTCTTCTCGTTCTCATGATAGACCTTTGAAGTAAGAGACTTTTTTTTTTTTGCATGATCCAGGATTGTGTACCACATAAACATTCTTTTATAGTTAACTTCAGGTAATACACTTTTTTATCTCTCAGTTAGCACGATTTTTCAAGGCAACATTATTCAGAGCAATTTTGAAATTTCATGTAATTACTTTTATGTAATCCTACGCCATTCTCCTATTAGTGGCTTTTAGATTAGCATCAGCACCCAGGTTGGGCGACATGGTGGTTGTTAGCATTGTCGCCTTATAACCCTGGGGTGGAGGGTTCGAGTCTCGTCTCTGCTCTGTTCTCCCTGTGCTTTGCAGGTTTCCTTTGACAGTCCAAAGACTGGTGTCATAAAATGATTTAAATGATTTAGTGTGTATTAGGCTCCTACAACAACAATTGCTTTCCACATGATCGCAAACTATGGCTTAGGAATGTTAGCTTGAATGGGATGAATGGATGGATGAAGGAAGGATGAATGGTCAGAATTTAAGATTAACCAGGAGGAGTGACCAAAGACAGCTAATGACAAATGTCAGGTTAGGTGTCATTCTTCTAAAAGTTACCAATAAGATCAAAGTATATGATGAGTCACACGAAATGTGACTCGTGGGAAAAAAAACATGAACAATCATTTAAAATAATGACTTGCCGGAATGAATGTGATGATACCAATCTGTATCTCTTCTAATACAGTACAAGTGACAGAAAAAATATTCTTATTAGCCCATTTCTCCAGCCAATATTTTCAATAATCTTGTTAGTGTTTTCTGATATTTTCCTTTCACTATATAAACTTTTACATGCTTCCCCCTCTCTCTTTGTTCCTTTGAGTGCTTCCTCATCCCTTATAGGGCAATACCTCCTATGATTCATTCCTGGATATCTTTTCATCTGAAACCAGACACGTGACTATGTCACAACAGACTATGACATCAGTCACAACAGGGGACGTCAGAAACGCAGCTAACCACCATTACACTACTATGTATATTCGTTGGTAAGGTGTATTTTGGAGCCAAAAAAAAAAAAGAGACAGATTACCTGATGATCACCAGATGACTTTTTTTTTTCACACAGATACTGTCTAAGAGTAACCTAGTAACCCAGCAAGCTGATTATTTTCATATGCAGTATATGTGTTGTTTTTAAGATGACACATACTTCGCAACTTATATGAAAGCGAAAAAAGCAGGTTAAAATGTATGAGCCAATAAGGATATTAATTTGCAGAAGTATGATTTGTTATCACAACATCATTAACTCGGATGGTGTAAAAAAATATGTGATTCCTGCTGGATTTGGAGGCGTTTGTTATGAGATGATGCTATGGAGTATGCTGTGCTTTACGTTAACTAATATTGACTTAAGAATTTTAATTAATAGCTAACTGTTTAGGAGTTGTATCCCAAATAGTATAATATAAAAGCTAGTGCACTAAGTAGGGTGTACCATTACTTGTTCCAAATGCCAAGTAGTGCCCTTGTTCAGGGGTTAGTAAGGGATTTGGTACTCAGCCTTGGCTTAGAAGCTAGTCATGTACACAACACAGACATAGCAATTACTAAGGAGACAAAGGGTTGTTTTTAAGATGACACATACTGTACAGTATGTATTTCCCTGCTGATAGTGCTTCAGTGTCTGGTTTTGTATGTGGGCCTTAGCACTGGTACCCGCTAAGTAACATCCCTTTTGCCATCCGGAAATGGGTGGGATCATGGCGGACAGACATCCTGACTTAACATGCAAAAGTTCAATAAAATGTCACCCTCTTTGTTTCTGCTACAGAACATATGAATAGCTTATGCTCTTGGATGTAGAAGCAGATTTACAGTATGTGATTTGTATATACTTTGTGTTTACTCAGGTCATGTGGTTTAAGACTAACTAGTATATACCCTTTCATTCTGTTAAGAAATCTAAGAACATTCTGACACTCCATTGTGTGTGTTTTCGTCTCTTCTGATTGGCAAGCATATAGAAGCCGATTGGCAAGTGTGTCGAAGCACAGCGGACAGATCTAGAAGTTCATTCATCATTTTTAATCCTAACGATGATCAAATATCAATGTTTTGCTGTGCACAAGTGCATTGGATGTGTGCATAATAATATTTATTCATTTGTGTACCATATTTCAAATTAGTTTATTTATTTATTTATTTATTTATTTTTTATCTTGACAGTACTTAGACCCTTATTACTTTAATCCTCTTGAGTCAAACTCAGTTTATTCAAAGCCTCTCAGTCTAAATCTGGTTATAATATGAGGAAGGAGCCACAGCTGTAATCTATTCTAATTAGACTTTTTGTTCAGGTTGGCTGAAGTCACAGACAGTCCAAATTCACTATGCGACTGAACACATATCAGAGACCAAAAAGCGTCTAAATATAAGTGAAGATAAATTCTGGGTTGATTGTCTTGTCTCAGAGTGAGAGATTTCAATATCTGAAGTGTTATTTGAGGACCAGTGTTTGACACAAGATGAGAGTGAGTGATTTTCTCTCTCTCTCTGTGGGGGTGGGGGTCGCTGGTAGATGTGTGGGCACAGATGTGACACTTTGAAGATCTCTTTATTTGGATCTCCCTCGGCGGTGGCTGCCGATACTGCAGAGTCAAAAATAAGTTGTCAACTGAAGACAGAACAAAGAGGCGCAAAGAAGTATGGAGGCAGCTCCAGAGGAGAGACGGGAGAGGAAGAATGAGAAGCAGAGCGGAAAGCACAGGATAGAGAAAAAAGAGAATGAGAAAAGAAAGACCGAAGAGCTGAGGAGCGGAGAGGAAAACAGAGGGGGCGATTAGGAAGAAGAGAGCTGGAGAAGAAAAAGAAAAGTAATGCAAAGTAAAGGAGATGAAGATGAGCAGAACAAGGGGGGAGTGAAGATACAGTAGACGAGAGGAAAAGAGGAGCTGAGATGGACTGAGAAGAAAGGAAAGGGAAAAGTGGGAGGGGGTAGTGTGACTGTGTAACAAAATCACATAACACCTCGGTTATGTGATTCAGTGGATGAAATAAAAGATGTGCCAGGAATTCATAAGGAATTAATTAATGAACATAACTGATTAATTAAACTGAATTTAGGCTCTATGCCCCCCGCGACCCTGAATACAGGATTAAGCCGTAATGATGATGAGTGAGTGAGTGAGTAAACCAAGCTGATCTGCACACAACTGAACATAAATACTTATATGGAGCTCATGTAAACTAAAATAAATTAAAGCAAACGAATAACTTAAATTTAATAAAAAAATAAACTGAACTGGGGGAAAATGGACTGAGGTACATTGAACTGATCTGAATTGAATTCAGTTGAGTTGAAGTGGTTTGAAGTGAATTTAATTCAGCTGAAATAAACTGAATTGAGCTGAATTAAACCAAGTTTAATGTGAAATGAATTGAAGTGAACTGAATGTAACTGAATGTAAGCTCAATTTGAAATAAAAAATAGACTGAGCTGAATTGTGCTGAACTGAACTCGGTTAATCTCAATCGAGGTAAATTGAGTCTCAACTGAGTCTCAATTGAGTATTGAGTCGAAGTGAATTGAATTGAAATAAATTATGCTTAACTGAGTTGAACTTGAGTAAATTCAATTGAACTCAGGTGCGATTAACCATACTGAATTCAACAGCTTGACATGTGGCAAAAGGGAGATGAGAGAGTTTAAGAAAGAGATAAAGAGAAAAGAAGAGAAGAGGTAAGGTGAGACAAGAAATCAAAAAGACTGAGGGATACATAATGGGGAAAGGTATGAGAGGAGGTGAGGGGACATGATGAGAAAATTGGGAGAGAAGAGCGGAAAGAAGATAAGGGAATTAGAGAGAGAAAGGGTGGATTGGAATATCAGAACAGCTGATTAGTAAATAATTTGAGATAATCTGAAATAATCACACACAGACACACAATGATTCCCATCAGTTCTCTAGGCTCCATTAGCACATGGCGTGTGTTTTGCACTCGTCTTTACTGTAAGACGAAGCTTTATCGAGTGCCGTCGAACATCCTTTTGATCTCCTGCTGTTGAGTGAAGTGTGTTTGTGTGTGTTTGTGTGTGTTATATAACACACAATTATCATAAAGTGTGTTAATAATACATTATGCATTGTAACAGAAACAAAGAAAGGGAATACAGAAGAGAGAAACACGCGTGCGTGCGCACACACGTGTGTGTGTGTGTGTGTGTGTGTGTTTTCTGAGATTTTCTCATGCTGGCCATTGGGATTATAAGCAGACGGTTAACGTGTGAATTTTTTATGATTGTTATGACTCAGCTGCAAAGAAATTAATTAATTCTCACTGTTTCCCTGAAAGGCAGTGATTTTTTTTGTTTTGTACTTTTTTTTCCAGTTTCATTTAAACCATGTTGATGTCTTGTTTCACCATCTCTCTTCCTTTCTCACACTATGAATAATGTGTTAAAAAATTCTGGATTCATTTTCTTATTAATTTTTTATCAATGTGCTTTGAAGTGAAATCATCTGTTCTATATGAATGTCTAATCATTCACTCAGCTCTTGTATATTTATGTAAAATCTATTATATATTATGAGAAAAAAAAACACTTTTTGTCAAAATAGGAAACATGAGTTAGTGTAGATTCTTTCCCGACTTATCAGTGAGGGACATCTGGTGAAACAGCTCCATCTTTGTCGCCTACAGCACCTAAATGCTCAATATCCTCAGTGTTCAGGTCATACTCAGCGATTCTAACTCAAAGACAGGACGACTTTGTCAATGCTGCTTCATTTTTGGGGGCATTTGTGGAGAACAGAATGCTGTTGTGTTGATATGACAGAGTTGTGTTGTGCTTTTGTTTTTCCTGCCTACACAGGCCCTGGTGTTTCCCAACCAGCTATATGAGGTTGTTTTTGAGGAGGAGCTCTCCACGACCAGCATCTCCATTCGCCTTTATGGAGGAGCACTGCTCAGTAAGTCCACTTTTATTCACGCTTCCTCATGCATAGCTGCAGTACAGTGAATATACTGCAGCTATGCATGTGGGAGTACATTCACTGTGCTGCAAGGATGCTGACTTTTGAGGATTTAGATATTTATTTATATACATTCACAAAAATGTACACACGTGGTCTTTTGGGATACTGCATTCATTATAGTTCACACGCGCACATTCAGTTGATGTACAAACAGCTCTCTTCTTGCTGCAAAATCATCCCTTTAGGCTACAAACAGAGGCTGTGTAATTTGATACAGCCCTGTGTATGTACTATGAGGACTTGACAGGAGTACAGAGACTAATTCTCCTGAATGCTCGCAGCAAAGTCTCCGGTCGTCTCTGTGGCCTCATATATCAGATCCAAATCTGGTGGGAACACAGTGAGGGATGGCAGGACAGTGTATGTACTGTGTGAATGTGTGCATGTGTGGGTTGGCTGGCAACTCAAGAGAGGAGGCATCATGGCAGTCGTCAGCTATGAGGTCACTGAGGTCCAGACCTCGGTAATTATTTCCTAAAA
>JAOVVA010000037.1:33133834-33145619 GCA_028565275.1 Leiocassis micropogon
ATTATGAGAGACATATTTTTCATGTTGAAATGTGTATACATTTTTGGCCCCTGTATATGTGTGTGTGTATTACAATATATATTAGTTATTTAAAAACAAAAATTGCCAGGAAATGCCAGGGAAGAAAAAAAATACTAAAAAAGCTAAATCATTAATCATGATTATTTTAGGGGGGGAAATGGAAAACAAATAATTAATTAAAAGAACAAATTTAACTGGTAAGCCCTTTATCATTCAATGCTGCTGCATGGCATCCTTCTTAATTTACCAAATTATTCATAATTTAAAAAAAAAAAAAAAAAAGGTTTGATTTCAAGAAAAAAACAAAGATTGTGTGAGTGGAAAATACGCAGAGCAGGGCTGATAACTGTAAATTTGCAAAGGCCAAAATGCAGTTGTGCATAAAACAGGAGAATTTCCATGTCATATATAATCACACAGTTGGCACAGTTTGGCTTTAAGGTAAGCACTGCTTGAATCTTACCTTCGGTCTGTGTGTGTGGAGTTTGCATGTTCTCCCTGTGCTTAGTGGGTTCACGGTCCAAAGACATGCAGTGATAGTTGTTTTCAAATAATACTTGTTCTGTGTGATGAGTTGGCACCCCATCCATGGTGCACCCAACCTTGTGCCCTGTGTTCCTGTGGATACAGTGTAGGCTCCAGGCCCCCAGTGACCCTACACAGGATAAACAGTATAAATAATGGATGAATGGATGTGTCTTCAAATAAAACATTGCATTATTGGTACCAATAAACTAGACATACTATTAAAAAAAAAAAAAAGTATAATCAGTAAATAAGTTTTTTGTTTGTTTGTTTTTTTTTAGCCCATATTGATCACAACAGTATGCAACCAAGACATCATTCCAAGATAATTTCACATTCAAGTTCATGATGCTGCATGTTGTTTAGAAGTTAAATAAAAACAGTGTATAGACCATTCAGCCAAATTAAAGAGACACATTGAATGGATGGCCCAAACACAGCCTTAATTGGCATTGACTGAATGTCCTGAGGGCCAAAATTACTGTTTGCTTTTGAACTCAGGGATTGCTATTATCACAGTCCAAGCTCAAGCAGACGCTGTGTATTACTCATTACTCAGGAAAACAACAATAAATCATGATTCACTATCGAGACTGTTTGTGGGATTTTGTACCCATTTAAACAAATTATTTTTTTTACAAATTATTATTTTACAGTATCTCTACTACATAATTATGATATTCCATACAACAAAAATGACGGAACAAAAAACAAACAAAAAAAATAAAAACTCACCACACTGATATATGGAAAAAGTTTATCATTTCTTTTTAAGACTAATTGACAGAATATTCACTGTGGTAAAGCTATCACTTACTCACTCACTCATTGTCTATACCACTTTATCCTGTATACAAGGTCGCGGGGGGCCTGGAGCCTACCCTAGGAGACTTAGGGCATGATGAGTGGTAGACCCTGGACAGGGTGCCTATCCATCATAGGAGATGGATACATACACATACTCACACTCTCATTAACACACTTCGGGCATTTTGGGAATGCCATTTAGCCTAATCTGCATGTCTTTGGAAGGAAATCGGAGTACAGGAGGAAACCCACCCACCACAGGGAGAACGTGCAGACTCCATGCACACAGAGCCGAGGCGGGAATCGAACCCAGAACCTGGAGGAGCAACGCAACAGTGCTAACCACTACGCCATCGTCCCACCACCTATTACTTACTCTTCACGGTTATATAGTAATCCATAGATTACATTTTAAGGAGTGCAGTTACAATTATTTTAGGGAATAATTTGTATAATAATTTCTTTTGTCTTAAATTTGACTCTTAAAAGTCACAAAATCTTGAAATTGTGTTGAGCCTAGCAAACAAGCCTGGCACTGACAACCATGCCTTAGTAAAAGCCACTGACTATATTTTTCTGATTTTTTCTAGTTTCTCTGTTTAAGTTTTTCTAACAGGATACATTTTTCTTAACATACAACAATATTAGAGTAAAAATGAATGAATAAATAATAAAAACAGTTTGCAGGTCAGGTGGGAAGTTTGTAGTCCAGTTCTAGCTGGTTACACCACAGTAGATCTAATACTGTAGCTCGGAATGGTTCTAGTTAGTCACAGTTCTGGCTAGTTCTAGATGGCCATGCTAATTGAAACTGGTTAGACTTGTGATCACGCTGGTTATAGCTGGTCAGGTTGGTTCTGGGTAAACAGGCTGGTTGGCCTTAATAGGGATTTTTCTCACTTTCTACATCATACATCTGTTTCACGATATTGTTTTTACAACACTTACATTCCATAGCCAGAAAGAAAAACACAAGCAATCATCCATGAGTTTGTCTCCCTCTTCTGGTTCTTTCTGGCAAGTACTCCGGAGAGAGAGAGAGAGAGAGAGAGACGGGCTTCTATTTCATTTGTGTTACAAGTGTTGATGTACAGTATGTAAGTGTTAATAAAATGTCATGACCAAAAGCTGAAATTCATATTTATGTACTACTCTTAAGCATAGATAGATAGAGTTGCCAATGTCATGTATTTCTAAACCAATTGTCAAATATTTTAACAATAAAAAACAATTAATAATTTATAATTCATGATAATAGAAGCACTTTTTCTCACTTTAAATTTTAATCTAACAATCCAGTGTTTCCCATATAACTAAAAAGTGTAATATTAGCATTATACAACAATAACAACAAGAACAAGAAGAAGAAGAAAAAAAATATCGGAACACATTTCACACGTCACACACCCACCCCACACAAACAGGGCCGAAGCCACTAACCCAAACACCTTTCCCCAACATGGTGAACACACCGACATCCCCGCAAGGCATGCTGGTCGTCAGCCGCCGCCCCGCCCACGCCACAATATTATTATATATAATATAATAATAATAATAATAATAATAATTATTATTATTATTATTATTATTATTATTATATTTATTTCTCTATTTATTTCATGCTATTATTGTAATATTAGCATGACAATGCTAAGTCTATAATAATAATACTAATAATACTAGTAATAATAATAATTTTCTTTTCTAAAAATTTTTTTTTCATTTTTGTGAAGCTGCTTTGAAACAATGACCATTGTTAAAAGCGCTATATAAATAAAATTGAATTAAATTGAATTGAATTTAATTTTCATGCCATTAATGCTGTGTCTTTTTTTTCTCGGCGCAATGACTGCTGGGTATTTTCGCTTTTCTACTTCCGGTGAGGTGGTGAGCCCTCGGTCACTTGCTCCCTACCCTGGACTCTTATTACTGACCGAGCCTGAACACTCTAAAGTCCACTCGGCAGGAGCTGCTGTCTGAGCTGACCATAGTGTGTGTGTGTGTGTGTGTGTGTGTGTCGCCGTCATGGTGCTCAGGTGGGGAATCTGCAGCGCTGGGAAAATCAGCCATGACTTTACAGTGGCTTTGAAGACTCTTCCTCCTGAAGAGCAGCAGGTAGTGCAGATACTGTAGACACCTCCACTCCTCAGATTACACTTTAATCTATACTTTAACCACTTCCGCTTTACCTTACTGACTGTGAACGCAGGGAATGAGTGGCCTGAGTACTGTACACGCGCGCGCGCACACACACAAACAAACAACAACAATAATAGTAATATCAGTAAATACAAATATAAAAGGGTAGCAGGGATATTATCAGTGGTTTATAGTCATGAAATATTTATGAAAATGATGTATATTCTGCAGTGTGTGTATGTACAGTACCAGTCTGAAAGTTTTGACACACTTTCTAATGTTTTCAGTGTTTTTTTCACTTTCAGTCTTTTTGTTTGCTGATTTATTTTCTACATTGTAGAACAACATTTTAGATTTCAAAACCATAAAAAAGTATACGTATGGAATTATTTATTAATTAAGTAACAATGAGAAGCACAGTTAGTTGTTATTTTAAGACACGAAAAGGTCGGCTGTTTTGGAATAGTTCTTGCAAGAACAGTATTGTGTCGAGTGCATTTGTAAAAACCCATCAAGCACCATGATGAAACTAGCTTTCATGAGTTCCATCCCAGGAAAACAAGACCAAAACGTGCCTTTGCTGCAGAGGAGAAGTTCATTTAGAGTCACCAGCCTCAGAAATCACCAATTAACAACCAGCACCTCAGATTAGAGCCGTTATGAAGGGTTTACAGAGCAGAAGTAGCAGATACATCTTAATATCAACTGTTCGAAAGAGATTTGAAAGAAATAAGTAGAAAGAAAGAAAAAAAACCCCCATATAAATAGAAGGTGTGTCCAAACTCTTGACTTGTAGTATATCAAAATTAACCCTTTTGTTTAACTCCACTTTTACTTTTTTGTCATTCCTACAATATCTGTTCTGTTCACAGTCGCCTATAACGTGGTATTTATAATGCAAAATGTTAAGGAATATGATTTTTCAAAGTTTAGCATACTTTTTAAAAATTATTTTTAAATAAAATATTTTCAATATTATGAAATTTAGATGATTTCTTTACTTAGCTATTTAATATTACTTAATATTAGTGAGGGGTATCACCAGGGACCACCTGATACAATATAATTACAATACCTTGGTTCTGATTCTATTTGTATTGCGATTCTGTAATTCTGTATTATCACGATTTTATAAATATCCCGATTCTCGATATACACTATATGCACAAAAGTGTTTCGCCAAACCTGCAATGACATTGTATCCAAATACATATACTTCAATATGGAGTTGGTCCGCCTTTTGCAGCTATAACAGCTTCCATTCTTCTTGGAAGGCTGTCCACAAGATTTTGCAGTGTTTCCGTGGGAATTCGTGTCCATTCATTCTGTGGAGCATTGATGTGGTCAGACACTGATGTTGGACAAGAAGGCCTGGCTCGCAGTCTCCATTCCAGTTCATCTCAAAGGTGCTTGATGAGGTTGAAGTGCAGGCTAGTCAAGTTCATCCACAACAACCTCATCAAGCCATGTCTTTATTGCCCTTCATGTTGGAAGAGAGAAGGGCCTTCTCCAAATTGTTGCCATGATGTTGGAATCATAGAATTGTCCAAGATGTCTTGGCTTGCTAAAGCATTAAGATTGTCCTTCACTGGGGAGTAGGGGCCTGATTGAAGCACCCAAATTCAATAATTAACAGGTTTGTCCAAATACTTTTGTCCATATAGTGTATTAGTGGTCTAAACAAACTTGGCAAATACTTTTTTGTTGTACCACACATGATACTGTGCTGCTTACCAGTGTGTGAATAGATTAGAGCAGGGCCGCTCGATTATGACAAAAATCATAATCATGATTATTTGTGATTAAAACATCAGGTCGTTTAATTTAAAGTTAAATAAATGCATGATGTCTCTATTTATTCAACTTTAAATTAAACCACCTGGTGTTTTTGAGAGTGGAAATAAATATCACAGAGATAAATACACCAGCCTGGATGAGAGTGAGTTCAGTAAGGGAGAAAAAGGGGCACTGCTTTACAAAAATCATTTAATCTAAATTATCTTGTTTTTTTTTTTAATAATCAGAAGCCAAAATTGTAGTTGAAATTCAATTAAATGCACATCCTCAGTTTATTAGGATTTCTAATCTTTTAAATACATATTATCTTTTACATGCTAAATATAAACACAATTAGATGCCAAGATGTGGGGGGAAAAAATCTAAAACATATTAAACTTAGAGCCGATAAAATGATCCATTAGATTTAGTAAACATGATCTAACATCATTTTTTACCATTATTGTACATGACTATGAGTAATCCAAAAAAACTGAGCATAGTTAAAGATATACACAAAAAAATGTATGTATTTATTTAAAAAAATGAGTAAATAAATAAATGAGAACATTGTTTAGCTTTGCTGGCACTAACACAAACTGGGTCCTCAAACATATCAGTCATTTCATGTGTCCTGTTTTCTTCCTCAGTCGTATTAATGACTTGAACGGTAATGAATTTCAGGTGGTTGCTGTGGCAGCGCGTAGTTTAAAGCGAGCAGAAGAGTTCGCTCAGAAACACTGCATCCCTAAAGTGTACAGCAGCTACGAGGAACTGGCCAAAGATCCCGAAATAGGTATGGGGTCTACAGTACTGTATATCACACATGAATATACTGTAAAATGTATGCACAAAACTGTAATATAACCAATTATGTCCTGAAAGTAGTCCTCCTAAATAATAGTTATGCACTATAATGCACTATTTTGTGTTGCCTGATGGTGCAGATTCACAATTAAGTCCAACTCGGTTGCAATATGTTTCATAAAAAAGTTTCTCGAAGGTGGTGAATACTTAAAAGTTCCATATTTTACTATTTCTCCAAGATGTTAAGCAACCTTTATTTTACTCCTCCTGCAAATGCGCCGTTTCAGTGTCTATGGAAATGAGTTACTGCTGAGCCACGCCCCTCTAGAAAACAGCAGAGCTGAGCAGGGGGAGGGGCTTTTTCTTTTTATGAGGAAAAAAAAATCTCATTGGCTTGTTTAAGCCCCAGCCAATACAAAAATGAATTAGAGTACAAAAAGGCAGGAATAGTTTTTCTTTACAGTTTTTAAAAAAAATCTGAGTGTTTTAAAACAGTGTATTTTTGGATAATCAGTCCCCTTTAAAGCACTGTGTGTCCATATACCATTTGAGTCTTTCTATTTGTTAGACACTATTGCTGTAAATCTTACTAGCTGCCTTTATCTTCACTTGTACCCTGGTAGATGTGGTGTATGTGGGCACCATCCATCCTCATCATCTCCCAGTAGGCATCATGTTTCTCAACGCTAAGAAGAATGTTCTGTGTGAGAAACCTCTAGCCATGAATCTGAGAGAGGCGAAGGAGCTGGTGGCCACAGCGAAAACCAACAACGTCTTTTTGATGGAAGTAAGCAGGTGTACATCGTGTTTTTTTTACACCAGATTCTTGTAACGTTTGGTTATTAGTCTGTCTCTCCTCTGTCGTCTCGTCCAGGCTGTGTGGACACGCTTCTTCCCAGCCTCGTTGGAGATCTCCAGGTTGCTGGCGCAGGAAGCGGTAGGGGAAGTCAAGTTGGTCAGAGCAGACTTCGGGGCATGCCTGAAGAACATCTCACGCTCTGTTGAGAAGGAACTGGGAGGAGGTGCGTTGCTCGATATCGGCATCTACTGTCTACAGTTTGTCCTCATGGTGTACGATGGGGAGAAACCTGAGAGCGTCCAGGCTAGTGGAGTCTGTTTGGACTCAGGTAGGTGCTTGGAGCCTCTTAAAAACGCTGAATACATTCGGTTGTGGTTGATGAATAATTTCGGAAAACCTTAAATATATATTCATTCATGTTTGTCCTTCCCGTCTGACTGTTTGACGTGAACTGCAGGAGTGGACGAGAGCATGGCGGTCACTCTGAAGTTTTCTAGGGGACGATTAGCTGTGTGCACATGCACGATAGCTGTCGATCTGCCAAACGAAGCCGTTATCTTTGGGACTAAAGGTACTATCAAGGTAAGTGCACCAGATAATAGTGGTAATGTTAACTACGCAGGCATGAACCTCACTACTGTGCACAGCTCTGGTCAGATTCGTGTTATGTTTCATTCTGTTCATGTCTTTAAACAGGTCCCTGCTCCTATGTGGTCTCCTACATCACTGATTGTCAATGGGAAAGAGACTCAGTACCCGGTACCCGAACCGTACCTTCCTCTCAACTTCATTAACAGCACTGGTATGAGATATGAGGCTGAGGAGGTGAGGCAGTGTCTCCTTAAAGGTGAGGTTCGAATTAATGGGACACAAAGATGTATAGATTCTGGTGCGTGTTATTTCTTAGAGCTAATATACACATTACATTACACAGTAGACAGCAAACTTGTTATTGTCATAAACCAACCACCAGATGGCTCTCTCTCTCTCTCTCTCTCTCGCTGGAAATTCAAGGTCACATTGAGAGAGCTATTACAAACCTCTAGTCAGTTTTTGGGATGGGAATTCTGTCTCTCTCTAGTGAGTCAGTGCAATTTTATCAGTCGCCTCTTTAGACTCCTAATTTAAACCAACCAAGGTCGAGTTTTACAAAAACCTCGGAAAACAAAGATCAGCATTAAATGGTAGTGCGAGCATCACGGTTACATCCGTTCTCTCCCAGTTAAGATGATATAAGCTTTGCTATGCTTTTGTGGAACACTGCAAAATGTTCTTCGTCTTCACCTATCGATCGCCAAAATTGTTCGCTAAAATTCGTCAATCAATTAATCAATTGCAAACAAGGTGAGAAAACAAACTACAAAAATCTTAACTTTATTCGACTTGTACAACTGTGTATCGATAAATACAGAAACATCACGCTTAGCTTTGATTACAGCAAACAGTGTGGTGGCCAGTTCATGTCTGAAAATGATTCCTCTTGCTCCCAGAACTGCTCTTTAACAATGTGAGTCCTGGAATATGTCCATGCCATCAGGGAAGAAAAAGTACATTGATGTAATAACCTGATCGTTCAGTCCATTCAGGTCGTCAACTGACTTCATTTTAATGACCACATAAAGTTGCTGAGCCTAGACCTGACCAACTGAATCAACCTCGGATCATAACGCTGCCTCCAGAGGTTTGTACAGTGGCCACTATGCATAATGGGTGCATCGCTTCATGCGCTTCCCTTCTTACCCTGATGCGTCCATCGCTCTGGAATAGGCTCAATCTGGACTCATCAGACCAAATGATCTTTTCCCATTATTCCAAAATCCAATCTTTATGTTCCCAAGTGGTTTTCTTATGGCCACCCAGCTGTTTAGTCCCAATCCTGTAAGTACTCATCACATTGTGTGTGTGTGTGTGTGTGTGTGTGTATGGAAATACTCTTACTTTTATTATTAAACATAATTATGGTTTTTACTGTTAATTCTTTTTACCATGCAACTTTACCAAGTGGTCTCTATTCATGAATCTCCTTAGTTGTTTTCTTTGCTTGATGCAGCCCACTAATTTTACCTGACAGCTTAACAGCGAAGATTTTGGATACCATCCGCAGTGTTACCGTTTTTCGTTGTTCGTTTTGGTGCATTTCTCAGAATAAAATAATAAAAAATTCTCAAAACAACTTGTACAAACTTCACATCCTGTAGTCACTTGTGCAAGTCATAAAAGCAATTTCTGATTCATGTGAGGAAATTGCAAATGCTTTGGCACATTTATGACAGCATGACCTTGAGGTTGATATTATTCCGGATATTGCTCCATCAGCTCCGCAAACATCATTTATTATCCACAGATTATTATTATTTTATTTTTTTTTAATTTAACCAGTCCAACACATATCCATCATCTGTTTGAGCTGGCAACCAAAATGTAATTAACTGGAGTGAAAATTATTTTAAATTCCTACTGGTACCATGCAGCCAAAAGGTGAGAATAATAAAACATGGAGGCGGTGGACAGTCCTGTAAATCTCACAATTGTCTCTTTATAGCAGATAGAGTAAAATGGAAAGCTAGTGCGATAGGGTGTACAATCCATTATCACAGACATCAAGTAGTGCCCTTGATCAGTGGTTGGAGAGTGATTTGGGATTAAGCCTTGAGTTCTAAATGACTTAGAACCAATGATTAAGGAGTCAAAATGTTTAGATCCACTGTTTTCTTGATGAAAGTGCTTCTGTGACTAGTTTTGGGCAGACTGTCCAGTGCTACCTTCACCCATGCTGTGACTGACAGTGTCTTTAGAAGCCCTGTCATGCAGAGTGATACAGTGCTGTTACTGTCTATTATCAGCATCTTGTGGAATGCCTTTGGCCTAACCAGATTCAACCGGAATCAGCTGTTGTACATCTGCTCTGCAACAAAGTCTGTGTTGCACCTGAATGCTTGGAACACTTAGTTGTATAGTGCTTTCAGAAACAGAATTAAGGTTTCCTTTCAATTGAGTATTTATAAATAATTTGTGATATACCAGTGGGTACAAACATTTGGGCCTTTCTGGGAACATTTCCTTAAATGAGATTTGACGTTTGCCTTTTTATTTCAGCCCAAATCAAAGCTTACACTAGAACAGGAATCTAGGCTGGTGTCCAGCACAATTTGTATTTCACCAACACATAATTACAACCCACTGAACCTACAGTAGTAATTAACAGAACAGTTGAATCAGCAGTGTCTGAGCAGAAGAATCACTGGACATTGGGCCTTTAGTACAGGGAATTAAAGTTCCCTCTAATAAAAGCTTGAATAGAATCTCAATTTTTTTTTTATGTCAGGAATCCATCAAAAACAGCCCAGGACAAGGAGGAAATCATCTCAAAGCATAACATCAGAAACAGTGTTTTTAAACCAGCATATATACAGTCAGAGGCTGGCAATTTGAGCTTTGCTGTAATTCGTGTCAATCTTTAAATTTGCAGAGAGACTAATCTACATTTTTTTAATTCTGGATACTACATCTTATGCCCCCAGGACTGAAGGAGAGTTCCCGGATGTCACACCAGGACTCAGTTCTACTGGCTGCGATCATGGATGAATGCAGGAAGCAAGTGGGAGTGGTCTACAGCCAAGACCTCCAGTAACCTTCGTACACCTTCAAACCTTTTGATGTCCCGTTTTAAAAGAGTAAGCCATGAGGTGGTCTGATGCACTGCTATGATTTTCAGAACCAAATATGCATATGAAAACTTCAAAGTGAAGGCTGCAATATACATCATACAATTCAGTGTCACGTGCTGTATTTAAATATTTGACTGTACACATGTTTAAATATTAAACAATTAAAGTGCAACAAGAAAAGTCTAGACAGGTGCTCTTCTCTTTATTAGATTGATCCATTCTTTGACAATGCAACAGAGTAAAGTCGTCACACAATACATATTTTAAATCCTAGTGTCACAATCAGAAGCGTGTGGATACGAGACCTGCACACAGACGCTCGGAGTTTGAAATGCAAGCATGAGAGTAGAGACAGAGAGGAAGCGTGATTAAATCACTGCTAACTTTTCTCTCTCTCTCCTTTTAGATTCTATTTGAAACACAACTTACTGAACAGGAGAACACGTCTAACACTATCTGACAATGTTTCTCAATAGGAGAGAAAAATATATATACCTATATATTTCATAAAGGTGCTGGTTTCCCCAACATCTCAATATTTCAGTGTCAAGTATAATACAGGATGTAACATTGCCTACAGTAGCTGTGGGAGTGCAGTGCAGAAAACAAAAACACACAAATTAATGAAACAAGACAAAAACCACACTTGCAAATACATTCCTCTGCACTTGGTCATGGGGTAGGAGGAACACCAGAGCTGCTAGTGTACCCTTTCTGCTTCAGCACCTCCGTGTTGGTTCTACAGTCAGTGGGAATGTTCTAGAAGAATACTGACTGCACAAGCTCTGATCTACACCTCTATTACCCTGCGCTCAGACTGAAGGACGCCAGACTCGTAAGGAATAATACTTTGCTGTTTGTGTGTTGGGATAAAATAAGGGTTGATGAGTGCGAAAAATAGATAATAAGCAGGAGTACTAGACTGGGATTAGACAAGATGGTATAAAAACTGGCCTTTTACAGGTAAACCCTTGCTAATTCCAGTCTGCTAGAAGTGCTTGCACAATAAAGGAGCAGGAGAAAAGGTTAGAACGGCTGGAAT
The DNA here is from genome assembly GCA_028565275.1 of Leiocassis micropogon. NCBI lineage: Eukaryota > Metazoa > Chordata > Actinopteri > Siluriformes > Bagridae > Leiocassis > Leiocassis micropogon. The sequence goes on from JAOVVA010000037.1 coordinate 33,145,419, forward strand.
GAAGAGGAGTGGAGGTCTACTGCACTGGTACCACGCGCATGGTGTTGGTGTAACCGGAGCCTGGACGCCAGCCGGTAAGCACGATAACAACATCACCGTTCTTGAAGAATCCTCTCTACCTTTTAACTGCTAAAAGATATTGGCACCCGATTAACTGGTTTCTTGTCACTCAGGTGTGCTGTTAGTGGTAATTAATATCTC
>JAOVVA010000037.1:33146100-33159497 GCA_028565275.1 Leiocassis micropogon
AAAAAAAAGAAGATAAAAGTAAAAATAAAAAAATTAACCTGCGCTTTACCTTTAAAAAAGGCACAAGTGTTTCCGTTTAGGCGAGCACTGTGTGTGAGAATCTAAAGTAAGAGGACAGGAGGAATCAGCCCCTCCCGTCTCCACCTTCTCATCTTACACAGTAAACCTTTCTCCTGTTTTATGTGTATTTAACACAAACACACTGTGTGTTTGGAAACAGGAAAGACGGTTTTGTCAGGAAAATTTGCAAGGAACATTGCTAATGACACTCACATGAGCGCATACTAACAATCACTGCTGTAAAGTAAAACAAACAAACCTGCACTTTACCTTTAAAAATAATCGCGGCAGCAGTGTTTGTGTAGAGCATAGTGTGTGATACTTGTAAACCAAGACTTGTTCGTTTTCCAAGTCAAAATGTATTAAAAATCTTTGCTCGTCTTGAACACTTGCAAACCGCGTTACTCGTAATCCGAGGTTCCACTCATATACACAAATATAAAAACCTCAACCACTCACTAAGACATTGTTGCACAAACTGTTAGTTAAGGCCTTCTTATTCAAATGGCCTGCTTTTAATTTAACTGTGAAAGCTGTAAAATTTTTGGAGGCGTCACTAGACAATATTGTTTCTTCATTCAATACATGAAGCTATTAATCCTGAATAAAGTTCTCTTTTCCCTGTAAGACAGGCCCCGTTGAAAGGAGGTAAAGTTACAGGAGGTAAAGTTTTAGAACACAAACCAGAGACGACCAAAAAAAAAATAAAAAAAAAAAAAAGGACCCATACAAATGCTGATTTTTTTTCTTTTTTCTTTCAGTGCACCTAGAATTGACTCGAGTCTATCAAGAGGAGCTTGAATTTAATCCTTAGCCAATGAAGTGAATCTGGTATCAACGAAGATGTTCAGTGCCTCGAACAATAAAAGAGTAAAGATTTAAATAAATGAGTCTTCTAGCTTCCGCTTACCAACATCCATGGCAAAGTTGACGCGGAGGTCAACATCCTCAGCCCAGACGTCATGAGCGGGTTTGTTGTAAAACACGGGGAAGATGCCACGGTACAAGTGTGCCTGGCGGGCCGTCTGCCCATTACGCGTTACTGCAATAATGGGAGCACGGGGGCGGTACCGGGAAAGCAAATGAGCAGACCTGAAAATGATCAGAAAAACTACAATGTCTAGGGGAATACAGTAATAATAATAATAAAAAATAAAGATTTAATTCAAAACCTGAACTACTGTAAGTACATAGTGATGTATAATCAAAATTGATAAAGATAAAACAATTACCACAAACATCTACAACTGATATACAAGATGATGAAAGATATATACCCAGGCCATGAGGATAGTAAGTACTTGGGTAACATGGCACCTGCATCCTTCTTTCTTGCCCTAGCTGTCTCATCTTACCTGCCAGACTTGGTGAGAATAATTAGAGCACTGGCGCAGCATTTGAAGGAGGCCTCAACAGCCCCGATGGCTACGGCCTCTGAGGGGTCATGGCTTAGTTTTGCAGAGCGCCTCAGCTCCTCAAACAGCTGCCGGTGGAACATGGCTGCTTCTGCCTCTCTGGCAATCTGAGTGTGTGTGAGGGAAAGGACACAGTGCCACCCAGTGGAGGGAGGTGGAGTGGGAAAGGGAGGGGTTACAACAGATCAGACATACCACCAATAACACACACCGCCGAAGTGTGTGTGTGAGAGACAGAGAGAGAGAGGCATAATGTTGACACTTTTCGTTCTTTTAAGAAAAAAAATAATAATAAAATCACACCTTTTGGCAAACTAATGAACTACACATTATATGTAGAACTCAGGTGCACATCACCCCACTAACATTTGCGTTTCTCTCTCTCTCCCCCTCTCTTGTGCTCCCTGTCTGTCCCTGCTCTATACTTCCTGGTTGCAGCTGTCCTTCAGAACTTAACCTCCTGCCTACCTGCCAGAGCCAGTGAGCACTATGAAAGCGGGGGCAAGGATTTTAAACGAAGCCTCCACGGCCCCGATGGCGATGGCCTCAGCAGGCTCAGTAGAGTAGGCTGTGCAGCGGCGCAGGTCCTCAAACACCTGCCGGTGGAACATGGCCGCCTCAGCCTCACGGGCGATCTGATTCAACCATGCAGCAAGCACATGAGGCAGAGGCATTAAAAAAAAAAGAGAGAGAGAGAGAGAGAGAGAGAGACAGAGAGAGAGAGCGAGAGGGCAAGAGAAAGCAGGTGGCAAACGCAGACAAAGAAGTAAAGAAAAGGGAGATGTAAACAAGACAATGTTGTAAAGAGGACATAAGGAAAATAATTAATTCAAATGTTAGATCACAGAAGATAGAAGAGTTAGAATGACAAAAATAAGATGGCTACATTAGAATTGGTCCCAGATCCATGTGGCTTTAGTCAGTCATGCAAGAACATTTTCCTAATCATTTAAACACTAAAGTAAATCACCACAATCTAAATTCTTTATTAAATCAAAGACAACCAAAGCGGATTGAGGTACAGAACTAAAAATAGAGTTATTGTTGCTGAATGGAGGTGTAAACATGCATGTCTTGCAGAAAAGACAACAGCCAGATACAAGTTGTTAAAGGAGTTAAACACAATAAGTCCACTGGTCATGACTAGAGCTTTAAAAGGAACAGTTTGAAGATGAGTACTGAAGCGCAAATCCATTAAAAGCTCAAATATCCAGAACTAGAGCTCATTTCTTCTTTTTTTGCTTGCACTACACCTTCATTTAAATACATTTAAGCAGAGTTAGAAAAAGAGCGGGAAATTCAAAAGAGACACAGAAGCCAGGAATGCAGCACACAAACATTTAAATGAGCCTGGTCTAAAAGTGAAGCCATATTACAGTGCTGGAGATTAACTGGAATAAAGCTGCAAGCCTGATTAAACTGCCAGTTGGCATGGTGTTCAAGGCCAATGAAGGCTCGGCACGCACATGCACATTACAATCCCTTTGGACTGCATGGGTGACTCTGCATTGAGAGAGTACAGCACGGAGTGAATAGAAAGCAGAAAACTGCTGAACAAGGTAAAAAAGTCTGGCAGCATGCAGCGATGTTAGGTACAAGGACAGCACAGCCATTCATGCTACTCATAACCTTCAATCATTTAGCAGCTGCTAAAATAGTTCTGAAGCTTTCTTTGGATTCTGACCCTACTACAACAGCAATAATAATCACATGATTAAAATACAAATGTAACAATATAAATAATGTAGTTTAATGGGGTGTACATACCATGTGCTGTGTGCGCACTGTTTCCAGGGGGTAGTCTCCCTTTGCAGTCTCTCCACTCAACATGATGCAGTCAGCCCCATCCAGAACGGCGTTGGCCACGTCGCTGCCCTCAGCACGTGTGGGACGGGGCTTCTTGATCATACTCTCCAACATCTGGAAATATGGGACATGAAAGAGTTATACATCACCTTTCTGTGTTTTTAAGAATCAGAGATAAACAAAAAGGACAATAAGTACACAACGATTAAACCCTAACCTGCGTGGCACAAATGATGGGCTTGCCAGCTTTATTACAGCGTCCAATCATCATCTTCTGAGCAAGGAAAACTTTCTCTGTGGGGATCTCGATACCCAGGTCACCACGGGCAACCATGATCCCATCGCTGGCATCCATTATCTCATCAAACCTTAAGGCGAGCAACACCAGCAACAATTCAACTATTTTTATAATTATAAAATACAAAAGTGAAAATATTACAGTTAATGGAAATGCATGCCAAATCTGTTGAAAAATTATAAATAATTTTAGACGTACTTTTGACTTACTCAGCTATTCATGTGCAAAGCTACAATCAGGTTCTATAAGAATAGTGAAATTATGGATAGAAGACATAGTGGTGCCCATGTTATCACCTACCTACGAACTCCTTCATGGTTTTCCAGTTTGCTGATGATCTTGATGTTCTTCCCCTTCTCTCCCAGCACCTTCCTGACCTCATGGACATCAGCTGCTTTGCGGATGAATGAGGCGAAGATCATGTCGACTCCCATTTCCACTCCAAACTGCAAGTCCTTAATGTCTTTCTCAGACACGGCAGGCAAGTCCACGGCCGCCCCGGGCAGGTTGACACCCTTCTTGCTGCCCAGCATACCTCCGTTCTCAATGTCGCACAAGAGATAGTCTGAGCCTATCAAAAACAAGAGAGAAGAATTAAGACCCATCTATACAGTTAGCATAAACCATAGAAATGGAGAAACTTGAATAAATATGCCATATATACAAGCATGAATGTTCACATATTCTCGTTTTGTTTAACTCTCAATACTTCACGCACCAATCTCTGCGACCTGAAGAGAGATGAGGCCATCATCAATGTAGACCTTGCTGCCCACCTCTACCACCTTAGTGATGTTCTTGTAATCCAGCCAAAGGACATTCTCATCGCAGTTCTCCATGTAGGCATCATCCAGGGTCACCTTGATCTGGTTACCCCTCTTCAGCTCCACCTCAGCAGTGCCACTCTATCAGACACACAGGAAGAGAACGTTACCACCATTCATATAGTGTTACGGTATTGTGAAAATTAGAATGAGCACAGGTTTTTAAAAACTGTTATCCAAGTACCCCTTTGATGAGTCCAGTTCTGATCTCAGGGCCCTTGGTATCCAGGGCGATGGCTACAGGTCGGTAATGAATGCTGCCTGCTTCAAAGCTCTCGCAAGCCTCACGAACATTCTTAATGGTCTCACCATGATACTATAAAACAAACAAACCTTAATTAAATTAAAACACTGATTGTACACCTGACAATTAAGCTGATCAATATGAAAGTTAAAGTTCATTACGAGTTACCAGCCTCAGAAATCAACAATTAACAGTACCACAGATTAGTCTCATAAAGGCATTGGAAAGCACAAGTACATTTGCAGGCCATGGAATTAGGAGGCGTGTCCAAACTTTGACTGGTAGTCTAGCCAGCTGAGAGAGTCCTTTTAGTAGACACATTAATAGAATGAAATGACCCGTCTGTGAATATTGGAGATCCAATTAAAGAAAGGGATTTAAAGGATTTAAGAAAACCCAAGCTAAAAAGAAGTTAATAACTATTATGTTCTAGTTTCTGAAGTGCTAGATTTAAGTAGTTCTTAACAGAACAGGCTTGTTCAGACAGCAACTCAGAGCCTCACCTTTTAAACACAGTGCAGGTTTTGTGTTTTTTTTTTTTTTAAGAGTGAGATAAGGCTTGGCTCTGAAATGACGAGTTATTTATAGTAGCAAACTCTTTAGTTTAGTGTTCACCATGACCCTGACATCTTTATCATAATCACGTGAATGGCACGGTGACAGTCTACGATCTTTGAGCCCAAGCAGAGAACATTCAGTCAGTGTTTAAGTACTTGATAATTTGGTAGTGTCATGCAGATAAGGGATACATATGACCAAGATTAAAAGAGAAGACCGAACCTCGTGAGAACCATGGGAGAAGTTCATGCGAGCGATGTTCATTCCTGACTTGATCATCTCTTTCAGCATGTCCACGGAGCGAGAGGCCGGCCCTGCAACAAGAAAGCAGACAAATACCTCATATACTGAGCACATAATGCAACGCCAACTTGATATCCTAATGCATATCTGATTTCTATTAGCCTACAGCATTTTTAACAAGAATTTTTTTTGTAGTTGGCACTACTATTTAAGCTGTAGTTCCAGAAAATTATTGAACTTCCAATGGCAAACCAAGACTGAGCACAACAAGCCCTATAACAATGTACATTAAAATTTAAAAATGAAGCAAATCTCCAACAGTGCTGCAACAGACCGATGGTGCAGATGATGCCAGTGTTGCGGGCCGTGGTGGGCTCAGAGTCGATGTCTAGCAGGCACATATGCTCCAGGAAGGTGTCGGCCATGGCAGCGTTCAGCTGCTGTGTCTGGATGAAGGCCGAGCCCAAGTCCTGCGTCTTTGTGTGCGACATGGTGAAAGCAGAGTTGCCTGGTGATGTCCTAGAAATAGACCAGAAACAAAACAAGGGAAACAGAATTAAAGAAGAAATGTTACAAAATCAGCAATCATCTAATTTATTCAAAACATTAATGACTGAATACTCTATATTTGATTTTGAACTTTGCCAGCTGGAAAACAACCTGAAGTCTCGTTCGAGACAATAATGCATGTTAATGAAGACTTCACATTGCGTTTACCAAGAGCCAAAACCCTGTTAATAAATATTTACAGTATGAACGCAAAATTTTATTCTTAAATTTTTGAAAGGTGCATACATAGTGTACACACCTAGTACATCCAAAATGGTGTTTAACAAAAACTGCTGTATTACAATCACTCATTTCTTAAAATATAATTTTTTTGGGGGGAAAAGTTCTACAAAGAAGTTTAAAACAGCAAAGTTAAACTTAGTTAATCCCACTGCATTTAGTAACTGTCAAATATGGGGTATTTTTTCTCTTTGTAATTTAGGCAATCGTAAAGGGTGCAGTTTACCATGTTGAGTTTGGCAAAATTATTTTTTATTGCATTCGAGTTTTTATTTTATCCAAAAAAAAAAAAACTATGCCAAAGGCATTCTTTTGCTTGTTGGATTATATAATTATATCTCAAAAGCATATTCCCTAACGTGCACCCACATGGCTAATAATAGTACAAATCAATAGTGCAAGCTAATAGTGCACTCTACTGAAGGTCATGACACAAGGCACATTGACCAAAAACATTTTCTGCTCCTGTGGCGACTATGAGAATAAGCAAGTACTTTAGCTGCTCTTCAGACATTTAAGTCTTTATATACATTTTTATAAATTTTTGTTCTATGAAGAGTTTCAAGAGCAGGACAATTTTTTTCCTCTGTCACTTTTTCGTATTTATTACTGTATTTTGCTCAGTTTATGCACTGTTCATGTGCTTTTATTATTTAATTTTGGATTTGTTAAAAAAAAATAATAAAATAAATAAAAATTAAAAAAAGCACCCATCACTACAGGGAAATGCACTGCACACAAATGAAATGTACAAGTTCCCTTTTTATGGCAGCATAACTACATTTACCCTGCATAACTGCTATATTTAAGCACACACATCAGGGCATGAGCACAAACATCCTGGTGTGCCCTGTGCTTTGGAGATCATACGAGTCCATCCAAACTTTCTGGAAAATTCCAAGACCACCTACAGGACTTACAGAGTGTGAGTTTTTGAAAAGCCATATTCCACAAGGAGGAAATGAGTGCTAAAGAAGTGTGAGCTGTGCCAGCTGGTTAGACGATACATGAATCCATGACTGCTGGACAAGTTAAATGAGAATTCAAACCAATCCCTTTTCCTTGTGTAGGCTCATGTTACGGACCGGTCCATAGGAAGAACAGGACATGCGCTACACTCACACGTCTCCAGGTGTACACACAAATGTGAATATTTGTTTCCGCAAGTCATTACTTGCCCCAGATACATTGCATACTAATGACAAAAGGGCAACACCTTACACCGTTCCCATCTCTTTAGTGATAAACATAACACGCTGCTTGTGAAATCAGATAAAAAATTTAAATTGGTGTTCAAAATGCATAACGGTTTGCAGGTCTGGCAAAATATAAATGAATATATATTACGTTTTACATTTTTAGCATGATAAAATTTACAGCAATCTATTTTAATCTTCAATACGTCGGAAAACACCATGCTGCATGTCCCCCCCCCTTCGAGCCCGGGCAACTGCTGTGTAGCAGAAACACACATGTACAATGCCGGTACCTGCACATGCTCACAACACGGTCATGTAAAATGACAGAGGATGTATCTCAAGGTGACCTGTTAAACTGTTCTCCTGGGAGAAAAGGCTACTTTCCTGCATGTGGGAATGCTTCACTTTTTCGGAAGGGAGGGGAGGAAAAAAATAATAATAATAATCAAGTTTAATGAGAGGCCTGTCATGAGTCCACCCACACAGTAGTAAAGCTCATTTTAATAGAGGAAAAATTCTATTATGGAGATTTGTCAGCCAATGAGTCAGGACATCCTGGTTGACAGCCACACACAGCCAAGTGGTTAGCCACACGATTTATTCCACTCCAGCTCATGCCACGGTGAAGAGACGTGGCTGAGCCAGTAAGCTGGTGTACGTGAGGAATCTCACACACGTACACAGTGTGACTTACCCAGATACAGTGAGGGATGAAAATCAGCCCCTCCCCTTGCTAAGGACAGAATTATAAAACTATACAGAAACATTGGTTTAAACAATCTAACGAAGTCAATAAAGACAATATATTTTACCGGTATGAATGTAACCGCAAAAAGAGCTATTCAGCTTTTATTACAAGCATCAGATATCAGGTGTCCATGCAGACACCCTTTTACAGCACCAATAAGGAGCTTTGCACTTTCCAAAATTGGGCAGTTATTATCTGTTGTAAGTTTAGGGTGGAATTTAACAGGAAACATGGCAAGCACTTGCCCAATAAAAAAATAAAAAATAAAAAAAAGGTCTGAAAGTTTTCCCCTTTCATCACACTCTGTACAAACTCACTCATTATTAGTTTGACAGGTTACTAATAATGTTTCTGAACAACGCTACAGATGTGCAGGGAAATATGGAGCACCAGAAGAGTGTACAGGACTTGACCACAAATTTCTATGAACCAGGAGAACGTGGCTTTCCTTTGTCCTGCCAAACTCTAGATCAGAACAGGAAGTGACCTTATCTCCTAGTTATCCAGGTTCATTAATGGCATATGGCTTTCTAGGTCTGCTGAATTAAAATCATGCAAAGTTTGTGTAATTTAAACCCTGACCGAGACTTTCAGACCTTACAGCATGTCTATTAACCCACTTACACACCTTTAATAATCCGTTAACCTTTCACACGCAAGCCCTTATCTAGATAAATACTTGGTCATGCCCTTGATTTCACAAACCAGCGTATAAATTCACGTACCGGTAGAGCTCCTGGCTTTTCAGCAAGCTATAGTAACACCTAGTCAGCTGAATCGTCCCGAACGGTTCTCGTTCCTGCAGTGGTTTTTCCCTTCCCAGAGCACCGCGGCCTGGGAGTCTGAACCCAATGAACCCAGCTTCTGCATGCTCTGCAAGTACTTGAACATGAAATCCTCTTCTCTTAAGAACAGATAAACTACGCAAGTCAATTAGGACTTTGCTAAAGCTTTGGACCAACATGAGTCAACTGGTTTTGCATTAGCTAAGCGCGACCACCATTGCCAGATCATGTTGCATACATGGCCACGAAAATAGCAAAGGACAACCAATAATATTCTCCACTAGAGAGGGTACATACTGTAAAGACAGGCCAACCTAGGAGGATACCTAAACAACGTGCTGAGAAAGAAGTGTGATCACATGACCATGTGGGCTTTATTTAAATTCTCTGAACACAACCAAGGAGTATGTAAAATTTTCATGGTAAAGTCCCTGCATGTTTGAGTCACTGCAGATACACAGAGCAAACTTCCACTTAAACGACTCATTTTCCGGTTTGCTGTGAAGGTGGGGTTGAAAACCCTAATCACCAAATGGAAAATTACCAGCCCCTGAGTCAGATGCTCCGAGGGAGAGAGAGAGCGAGAGCGAGAGGGAGAGACACAGAATAAGTAATGACTTGTATAGTAATCGCTGTGAACATGAAAGGCGATTTATTTTTGACCCTTGCAAATATTTTTGCAAGCACCGTTACTGCAGAATGGAATCTGGCTTACAGGGTATGGATTTGTATAGCTGCACAATACGCAAACTTCTGCTTCCTCCCTCTAACTAAAGAGGCGCAAAAAAAAAAAAAAAAAAAAAAAAAAGGGTCAGTTACCCAACCTGCTCTTCGTGCCAACTGAAATCGGAGGGAGTGGGAGACATTGGATCAAACCTCAGCTATAGCATCAAAGGCCTTAATCAAGTCTAAAGATTCAGATTTTAGCACAGAAAATATTTTTTTTTCCAATCATCATTATGAATCATTATTCAAAACTTTCGGAAAACTTAAACTGAGCAACATGGGACTTGTTAACAAATGAACAAATTATATGCATTAGCGCTGATGTGATGTTCAGATTTGTATTCTAATGGCTTGAAGAATCTACAGGACATGACTAGAAAGTTAACCTATTTAGCTCATCGAAACCTTTCCATTCATTACCACTGCCAAGCTTGCAAGCAAATATACAACTACGCCTGGAAGCGCAAACCGGTCTCCAGGTGTGTTAGTCATCCACCATGATGGTGCAGAATGCAAATGCAAACCATGAAACAGCAACATTCCAACTTGTCTAACGAAGTCCTGCGTTTGATATTGCTATAGCAAATTTAATGAGTACCAGTAAAACCAAGGCAGGAATTCCGTGGTTTGGGGGGCGGATGCAAGCGCACAAACAGGAACAAGTAGCTTGAAACATTTATTGTATGGGATATGGAAAGAACCAGAGTCACGCCTCTGGTAATCAGAGCAGTACGAGGTGTATGAGAAATAAATAATAGATGCATCAGATCTTCCTGTGCCCCTTCACCATCCAAACAAGCAAACTGAAAAGCCACCTAGATGACAAATTAGGGAAGGAACAGATGCGTTTCGCTGGGTGACTGAGTGCAGCAACAGGAAAAAAATCTTGCATCATCACCCATTAAGAGATTACAACTGCCAATCCTAAAGATGCCACGAGAGCCAAGGGAGTAAAACTGTGTCCTTAGGTGCAAAGAACGGTGCGACACTCTCCTCTTTCAGTCAGCGAGAGGGACGAGAGCAAGCGAAAGGGGACATCTAACACTTTTGCATCACATGGCTCAGATGAACCACGTGTTGGAATTTCCTCCCATGGTTGAGCTGGCTGGTATTGGCAAATTATCAAATTGTAAGGGGGAAAAAGAAACCCACCAAAAATTAATAAAACTGAACTCTAAGGATGCAAACTGTGATTTATTGTAATGTAATTATTAAATATTCAAAGCCATTTCTTTTCCCTCACCATGCCAACTAACTTAAAAATATGTATGCATATATAGATAGATGGATATTTATCTATACACATAAAAACACACACAGTTGCTCAAATTTGTGCTGCACAGATTTGAGATTTACACCACATCGAACATCTTTAGAAATATTACGCATAATCCATCATAATCTTCAGCTCTTTAACAATGTGTATTTCGTGTTTACTTTGTTGTCTTTTAATCCCTGGGATTGAGACAATGACCATTGTTAAAAGCGCTATATAAATAAAGTTGAATTGAATTGAATGTTTATATGCTTATTCAAACTTCACGTTTTCCCCCGTCTCGCGCGAGCTCGCGCTCTCTCTCTCTCTCTCTCTCTCTCTACTGCACAGCATTGCGGCGGATGTGTTCAGAGTCACGTTCACTCTGCGTCACAATTTCCCCCCCAAGTAGGTAACAGGCTTCGTGGACTCCTGCTAAACGAAATGAACGTGATATTCACCCGATGCCCACACCTATAAATCTTATCGCATTAACAAAAGTATTAAAGAAAAAAAAAAAACGCAATACGACAGGTACTCGCTCCATCCATCAGCGAGAAGCAGAAGGAAGCAGACAGGCATAATGCGCATGCGCATGGCTAGTCAGTCAATTTATGCTAACACGTATTCAGAAAACGATACCTTAAATCTAAAATTCATTTTAAAAAGCAATCGGGTCTCTATGGAAAATCGTTTTAAAAACGTTTTTTTAAAAAAAAGGTAACGTACGGTAAACGTTACGTAAAGTGACGTAAAATCGTGGGCTAAATCGCAAATAACGCCGTATTTCCTTTCCAAGGGCACTACTTGAGGTGTTAAATAAGACGTGAAACACTCCTACGTAGTCCACTTTTAAATAAAACACAGTCGTTTGGGATTTAACCGATTTAACGACCTTGCTGAATCAGAGCATATCTACAATACATCACTTCCTTCTGCAGGAATTTATTAGTCTAAAAAATACAATGTCGATAGACATATCTACATAAGTGCTTTTAGGTTATAACGCTAAATTAACGCCCAAGTTTAATAGCACATGAGGCTTACCTTTTACCTCTCAAACGACCGTCCTGCTCGAGTGATGCGCTACAACGCCACACGCGCGTCCTCAAGGTGATCCGCGTTTAGTTACTTGGCACTACTTTAAACCAGAGGACGCGCATGTATTCCTGCGCCAAAAAATAAGGGCGGATAGGTTTATTCACTCAGGAATACCTACAATTTAAAATCTTATAAAAATGACTGATGCAATTTAACTCCATCATAATATATCTATACATTGTATGAAATATGGACGACATTAAAAACTTGAATGAAATACCTCCCTATAAGTGAAAAAAAAAATTGTCGGCGGAAGGTTACATGACCCAAAAAATGAAGGAAGTCAGGTTATCCGACTTAGCCAATCATAAGACAAGAAGTTAGCACGTTGATGTGCACGAGCCGAGCACGCACTAGACAGAAGATGCTGTGCACTGTAAACGCACGCGCACCAGTGCTGAATGTTTTTTTATTACAGTCGTTATCTTTTTGCTGTTTATGCAACATTAAAAACATTTATGCTCAGTATGCATGAATGCTCTATAATTTGCATCACAGTGAAATGTCAAAAAACAATGCAAATTATTTAACTTTTGTGCAGCTGCAATGCGAACTCATGATTTGAGCATTAAAACGTTAAAAAAAAAAGTGCATTACAGATTGTTCTGGACTGGGGTGGTTAATTCTGGTAATAAATCTGTTTCCTTCCAGTTCCAGGTAAACTTCCTGATTTTACTTATGCCGTCCATGCCGCCCTCTTGTGTTCGGTTTCGGAATTGCAGTTGTGTAATCAATTATGTACAGTATACTGTGACTGTGCATTTTTTTTTTTTTTTTGCATTATTTATTTTTTAGCACAAGGAAACTCAGTCACACATTGTCTATATCGTGTGTGTCTGCATGTTTTAGTTGCATGACTCTGTGAGGAAACCGGAGTACCCAGAGCAAACCCACCAAACTCCATGCCCACAGACCCGATGCTAGAATCATCCCCTCGACCCTGGAGGAGGAGTGCAAGGTGACAGTAGCCACTATACCACCATGCCGCCTTTCACAAGTACACAAATTTAAAAAAAATTATGTGATGACATGCAGAACATACCGTAGAGGCTATTATTACTATAATTGTACCATAAACAATATAGCAGTGTTTTGCAAAAGGCATGTGGAAACACTCACGTGCTTGCTCCGACTGTCTCAGTGTTGCTGCTGCTGTTCCCACTGCCCATTCTATGCCGTCCTTAGCTGGTGTCATTCTCGCTAGTCAGCTTGTGTGAATCTTACCTGAGCCTTCTTACTGTCACTGCAATCCAATAATCCCACTCTATCAGTGCCTGTCAGTCTGCATTATAATCTGAAAATCAGTCCTACTGCATGCCCTTTGCAAAAACGCAAAGAATACTGTT
>JAOVVA010000037.1:33179523-33198625 GCA_028565275.1 Leiocassis micropogon
ACAGCATCACCCGGGGATCGAACCAGCGATCTCCGGATGGTAGGGCGAGCGCTTTACCACTGCGCCACTCGGAGGCCGAAAGAAACAATTTTAATGAGCACACAGACAAACAACTGATTTAGATTGTTTTCATAATATTCAATTTCTTCAAAGCATGATATAACAAAACAAAACACTTTAAACTAGGAAAGAATTTTGGGTACAAAAATAATACCAATGTTTATCACATACTGTACATATTTTTTTGGAAAAAAAAATCAAGCAAATTTTGTGATCTATCAGATATCTTTGGGGAGGAGAGGTGAGGGACACTTCCTACATAATATTTCTTTAAAAGCAATCATCAGTTTATCAATCAATCAATCAATCAATCAATCAATCAATCAACCTACCAACCATCCAACCAGTCAACCAATTAACCTATCAACTAATCAATAAACCAACCAACCAACCAACCAACCAATCCACCAACTATTGACCCAACCAACCAACCAACCAACCAATCAATTAACCAATCACTCAATCAATCATCCAATCAATCAATCACTCAATCAATCAATCAATCAAATACAAACACAAAAAAACTAAATTTACTTTTCCTTACATAAGATTTCTCCTGAAAATAGAGGTATCTTGCAGGTTCAACTATTTCATCAGAAAGTTTTAAAACAGACCACTTCTTTATGACTGTAACAAATTTCAAAACTCTTAAATGTATCATAAGATTAACATAATTGATTTGCAAGCTTCTGAATTAGCCATTGTTGTCTTAATCCCCTTTTTCTTTTGTCTCTCTTGTCCTCTTTCAGATTATGAAGTATTCTGAGCAGCGGATCCCGACACTGAACGAGTACTGTGTTGTGTGTGATGAGCAGCACGTCTTTCAAAATGGCTCCATGCTCAAGGTTCCCCCCCAGTCACTTGACACACAGGCATTATAGCCACATTACACCCATTGATGTGAGGTGGTTTATTGTATAATGAAGAGGGGGGTGTATTTATTCTCTTTAGTAATGTGGTGATCTTTCTTTTAGCCTGCAGTCTGCACCAGAGAGCTTTGTGTGTTCTCTTTTTACACTTTGGGAGTGATGTCAGGTGCAGCTGAAGAGGTGGCTACAGGAGCTGAGGTACACACACACACATAAATATACAGTATAAGCAATACATGTGCACACATACAGGGTTATGGACCTTTCATACTCTGCTGCACTTGCTAACCGTGTTAGTGGATTAGCAGCACAAGCTAGCTGTAAAAACTACACACACTCAATGGATGGACCATCCATCTCCATTACCCGAGGTAGAAGGTAACGGAGTACTTTGTTACTGTACATACTGTAAGTACATATTTCACGTACTGTATCTGTACAGTATTTGAGCATTTTCATTAGAAGATACTCTAAAGTACAGTGGTTAGCACTGTCGCCTTGCACCTCCAGGGTACAGGTTTCCATTGCTCTGCGATGGATTGGCACCATGTCCAGGGTGTACCCCGCTTTGTGCCATTAAGTATCCTGGGATAGGCCCCAGGCCTCCCGCAACCCTGTATAGATGATGAGGGAGTGAGTGATGCCACCACCTTCTGACTATTATGCATAAGTGACTTTCCTTTCCTTCGAGATTCGCCTAATAACACAACTGCTGTTTGAGATCAGAAGCAGAGCTGGTTGCAGACATCAATGCAAACAGCACATTCGCATTTGAGAGAGAGTATTACTCTGTACTGTAATACAAGTACTGTACTTTTGAGACCTGAAAGGGAAAACAACCGTACTGTTATTTAAGTACACATGTACAGTAAATGGAAGGCTTCTACTTATCCTTGAAAATTTACCTTAGGGAATCTGGACTTTTACTTTTGTGTACTTTGCCCACCTTGCAGGCGAGTAATTGCAGATTGGACCTACAGTACTGTATATGTCAAGAACTGAAGAAACATCCGACCACACACAGACACACAAACCCTAACATTGCACTAGAGAATCCTTTAAGCCAATCATTTGGATTTTTTACTTTAAGGCATCATACATAATTTACAGTGCTATTGTTCATATGTTGTTGTTTAACACTTGCACACACAGATAGAAAAGGAATTGTTAACCGACTGGTCAATGGTTCCTCTAAATCCAAGTTCTGAGAAATGTTCCAAAACAGCAACAACAATAATACTCAGAGCTCAGGAGCGCACTAGCAGCTCCATAGCACAACCCTGCAATAAGCACACAGAAGGGCTTACAGTCATTGCTGATTCAGCTCTGGTGATGCACATGTGTGTGTGGGCAGGACGACTGATTCTGAAGTTGGAGAATGCCAAAAGTGAGTAAGCGTTTCATAAGGTGATCGTGACATGGCATTTAACAGGCACTCATAAAACATTTGACTGGCAGCTATGACTCTGTCCATCTGTCATATCTGCTTTGATGAAGAAGCGAAGATTATAAAACTTCCTGTAGTGTATGATCAGGCAACAGACAACTCAATGACGAGACAACTGATAATATGTGGAAACTGTGTATATGTTAAAAGGGCGTATCAAAACGTTTCAAGATTCACGCTTCACAAATCCGATCACTTTGGCCATACGTCCTCCCTCAGACGCTTAAAACCTGATAGTAGAACTCACTATTGACGGTCTGAGCCCTGGGGACAAATTCTTGACGCACAATGTTGTGAATGTCAGACTTGATTGAGCTACGAACCTGCCTCGCCTTTCCCAGCCGTGGAGATGATTGGCTCTTCCACTGTAAAGATTGTGCTTCGTCTCAGCGTCATACCCATACACCTAAGTTTTGTCACCGGTAATGATCCTCAACATGAACCGTGGTCATCCATGGCACATTGTCAGAGTTTTTGCCAGACTTTGATGCAATGCTCAACCTGGGGGATGTTCTGCTCCTGGGACAACAACCGGGGATTATCATGTTTAAATTCCATGTGAGTAAAGAACTGAACTACTCCGTATGACACACCTTGCAGAAGTGTTGTGAATTGTTCTCTGATCATGCACTGAAAATTGAAAATTGCATTTTATTTTGCAGAAATTTTAAATTCACAGACTGTGTGCCTTTTGAAGCTGCACATAAGGCTTACTGTTCACGTTGTTAGTAGTCACGTCACACATGTCCTTGCATTTTGTCTTTTATTTTAACATTTACATTTTAATCAAAATGAAAATAATTTTATGCATAATGTAAATACTGTTCTTGTGATTTTTGCTGTTCAAAAATAGGCACAAATCTGAAAAAAACACCTCAATCATAAATAGACTTATCATTTTTTCCCGTAGTTTTTTGAATGAACTCTATGAAGAGTGATTTTAGCCAGTATTTGTTGTAATAATTACCTGAGAAATTTAACAAATCTATGTATGTATGTACTGTATGTATGTATGTATGTTTGTATATATGTATGTATGTATCTTTGTATCTTCTTGTGCAGGTTGTGGATCTTCTAGTTGCCATGTGTAGAGCTGCTTTAGAGTCTCCCAGGAAGAGCATCATCTTTGAGCCATATCCCTCGGTAGTCGACCCCAATGACCCCAAAACACTTGCCTTTAACCCCAAGGTGACTGTCCATCTTCTCTTATACAATTGGATTATTTTATGCTAATTCTTTTTATTGATTCTATTGTTTAGTCAGTCTTTACCATTAATTACTCTTTCTGTGTCTATGATATATGTTTGTCCATGGACCTTGGGCCACAGAAGAAAAATTATGAAAGACTGCAGAAGGCACTAGACAGTGTTATGTCCATAAGAGAAATGACCCAGGTATGAGTTTGTATTGATGTGAATACTAACACCAGGTTCCAGTGGTAAAGCACTGTTATTCATGGGTCGTCTGTTTTTATAAATGAACCAGTCTACAATTTTACTGCACAATGATATGTTGGTCTTTGGTGTATCTTTACTCTGAGTCTGTCCTTTTGCTTTTAATTTATTGCAAATGAATCTGCATTTCACTTTAACTGTCCCATAATGGCCCCATGTTTTTGCTTTACCTTGATTGTGAGTGAATGACTGTAGTAATTGTGAGTGTTTATTTGGTGTAACCTTACTATAAGAGGGAGTACATATGGAACTGAGAGTGAGAGCATCTATAAGAATGTACTGATGTTACTGCACTTTGAGTGATGAGCTTGGTGCTACTGCACTATGAGGGATGAGCATGGTGTTACTCAACGCAATAATGATGCATGAGTGAGTATGTCCTTGGAGAAGTTGGTGTTACTTCTCTATGAAGGATGAGTGTGTGTGTCATTGGAGCAACTGCCATATGAGCGATGAGTGAGTTTGACTTTACTGTTATTGTCCTATGAGGGATGAGTGAGTGGTACTACTTTATGAGGGATGAGTTAGTGTGTCCTCGGTGTTACTGCCGTGTGAGGTATGCGTGAATGTGTCGTTGGTGTTACTGCCCTGTAATGAATGAGTGAGTGTGTCCTCGGTGTTACTTCTTATTGAAGGATGAGTAAGTGTGTCCTTGAAGTAACTGCCCTATGAGGGATAATTGAGTTGTCTTTAGTATTATTGTCCTATGAGGGGTGAATCAGTGTGTCCCAGGTGTTACTTTTCTGTGGAGGATGAGTAAATGTATCCTTGGTGCTACTGCCCTATGAAGGTTGAGTGAGTGTATTCTTGTTGTTACTGGCCTATGACGGTTGAGTGAGTGTATTCTTGGTGCTACTGCCCTATGAAGTTTGAGTGAGTGTATCCTCGGTGTTACTGCCCTATGAAGTTTGAGTGAGTGTATCCTCGGTGTTACTGCCCTATGAAGTTTAAGTGAGTGTATCCTCGGTGCTACTGCCCTATTAAGTTTGAGTGAGTGTATCCTTGTTGTTACTGCCCTATGAAGTTTGAGTGAGTGTATCCTTGTTGTTACTGCCCTATGAAGTTTGAGTGAGCGTATCCTTGGTGTTACTGGCCTATGAAGATTGAGTGAGTGTATTCTTGGTGTTACTGCCCTATGACGGTTTAGTGAGTGTATCCTCGGTGCTACTGCCCTATGAAGTTTGAGTGAGTGTATCCTTGGTGTTACTGCCCTATGAAGTTTGAGTGAGTGTGTCCTCGGTGCTACTGCCCTATGAAGTTTGAGTGAGTGTATCCTTGGTGTTACTTCCCTATGAGGGTTTAGTGAGTGTATCCTCGGTGCTACTGCCCTATGAAGTTTGAGTGAGTGTGTCCTCGGTGCTACTGCCCTATGAAGTTTGAGTGAGTGTATCCTTGGTGTTACTTCCCTATGAGGGTTTAGTGAGTGTATCCTCGGTGCTACTGCCCTATGAAGTTTGAGTGAGTGTGTCCTCGGTGCTACTGCCCTATGAAGTTTGAGTGAGTGTATTCTTGGTGTTATTGTCCTCTGAGGGATAAATTAGCATGTCCTTGGAGTAACTGCTCTATGAGGGATAAGTGAGTGTGTCCATGGAGTAACTGCCCAATGAGGGTTGAGTAAGTGTGTCCTTGGTGTTATGGAATTAATAGGGATGAGTAAGTGTGTCCTTCGTGTTATTTCTCTATGAAGAATGAGTAACTGTGTTCTTGGTGTTACTGCCCTTTGAGAGATGAGTGAGTGTGCCCTTGGAGTAAGTGCCTTATGAGGGACGATTGAGTTTGTCTTTAGTGTTATTGCATCATGAAGGTTGAGTGAGTGTGTCCTTGGTGTTACTGTTTAATGAGGAATAAATAAGTGTGTCCTTGGTGTTACTGCATAATGAGGGATGAGTGAGTGTGACCTTGGAGTAACTGCCTTATGATGGGTGAATGAGTTTGTCTTTAGTGTTATTGCTTCATGAGAAATGCCCTATGAGTTATGAGTGAGTGTGTCCTTGGTGTAACTTCTCTATTAGGTATAAGTAAGTGTGTTTTTAGTGTAACTGTACTCAGAGGGATGATTTAGGTTGTCTATAGTGATATTGCCCTATGTCATATGACTCTTACTGTACTGTTATGGGTTAGTGAGTGTATCTTTGGACTACTGTACTATGTGCAATTAATTAGTCCGTCGTTAGTGTTCATCTGCTAGAATGCATGGGGATAATGAATAATTTTTATGAGAAGAGATGAGGTAGTTTAGTAAAAGAGGACAAAGTTATTATGTCTTTGGTGTTATTATGTCTTTGGTGTGCTTTTGTAAATTAGGGAATAAATGCATCAGTTTTTGTGGCTATGTGTATAAATGTGGCTCTGTCTATTTTAACAGGGATCCTATCTTGAGATAAAGAAACAAATGGATAAACTCGACCCCCTGGCTCATCCTCTATTACAGTGGTAAGTGACATACTGTGGATACATTTTCATATTCAGTTTGGATACACAGACAATAGTCTTCCTCTTGTATTGTTTTTGCTATGTGACTGTTTTATTGTGTCTTCTGCAGGATAATATCCAGTAACAGATCTCATATTGTCAAACTGCCTCTGAGTCGGGTATGCTTTTTTTGCTGAAAGTCAATACTAATTTATTCATTGACATTTCATTAAGTTTTATGCTTGTATATTATTCATGCACCTTTTACCTGATTAGTCTGGGCCATATTTTCTGTTTGAGCAGCAGCTGAAATTTATGCACACGTCCCATCAGTTCTTGCTCCTGAGCAGCCCGCCTGCCAAAGAAGCTCGATTTCGGACAGCCAAGAAGCTCTACGGCAGCACTTTTGCATTCCAGTGAGCAATTTCATTTTTACTGAACAATTGGTGTCATGGTGTGCAGAGTTTATAACCAAGCTTATACAGTATGTACTGTAGGTAGAGCCTATTCTAGTTAATCAAACCGTCGATATTTGTTAAAAAAAGTTCTCGTTGCTGATGTGTTAACAAGATCTCAGTACAGATTGCAGTTAAATAGGATAGAATCAACCTCTACATTTATTGAATAATTATCTCTAAATTCATACAATTAAATCTTATACTCATATAGCATATCCCTCTTTTGTTTTCTACCACTCTAGTGGTTCTCATATCGAGAATTGGCACTCTGTTCTGAGAAACGGACTAGTCAACGCCTCCTACACCAAATTACAGGTGTGTATATTTTTACTGAAGGGTGATCTGGTTCAGAGTCCAGATTGGTTGCTTGACCACTGATAGCAGCTAGTGGCATAGGACTCTTATAGGTCATAAGCAACATGATTGCTGCGCTAACCCTATTGATATCAGTGTGATGAGATCGGCTCTGGACACACAGAAACCTCTGATTTGGATAAAGTTATTACTGAAAATTAATGAATGAATGAATTTAATCTCATTGGAAGTTGTTTCTTTTGGTTATATTTTTGTTTTTCAACAAGTGAATACCTTATACAGCAAAATGTATTTGGACATCTCACCATCACATCCGTAAGTGCTTTTTGAACATCTCAATCCAGATGTATTTCTCCCTCCCGCCTCTGGGAAAAGGCTTTCCATTAAATTTTAAAGCATGGCTGTAGGGATTTGTTCTTATTCAGCCACAAAGGCATTATTAATGTTAGGAACTGAGGTCAAGTGAGAGGATGGTGATCCAGTTCATTACAAAAATGTTCCATGGGGTTGATGTGCAGGACTACTGAGTTCTTCCACCCCAGCTTTAGCAAATCATATCTTCATGGGCCTCACATTGTCATGCTAGAATAGGTTTGGGTTTGTGGTTCCAGTGAAGGCAAATTGTAATGCTACAGCAATCAAAGACATTTTAAGCAACTGTGTGCTTCCAACTTTTTGACAACAGTTTTGGAAAGAACAACATGTAGGTGTGATGATCAGGCGTCCACAAATTTTTGACTATAGAAGCTAAAACTGTAAGATGTCAAGCTGTATAATCTAAGTTGTTGTTCAATCTCAGTGTATCAGCTTGGATGTTTTAGATTTAGCATTTTAGTCAGTATAATTTTACGTCAACTAGGGCCACGTCTAACATTCATAGTTAGACTAATATCAGACGATCTTCCTTTCTTCAACCCAAGCTGCATGGGGCAGCCTATGGAAAGGGCATCTATCTCAGCCCCATCTCCAGTATATCTTTTGGATATTCAGGTAGGCCTCAATTGTGTCATGGCTCCATCCGTCTCTGTCACGCTCACGTTTTTCTCATCATGTCCTTACGAAGCCACGCTGCTTATATGGTGCTTGTTGATGTGTTTTGCCCAAGTTTAACATCATTACATTATTTCCCATTGTACATGTGGTTCAGGTCAGTCGTTTGTATCGTTTGTACATTTGTTTAATGTATTTAACCAACAAATACATATCAGATGTAAGCAAGAAATACGTATCAGATGTGGGGGCGTTCAAGTCAAACTGGGACTTGTGATGACATTTCTGGTGAATAAAGATGTAAAACTGATTGACGTTTACAGGAGACTCCAAGCACAGTACGGTGAAAAAGGTTATCTGCAGTAATACACTTGATTGGTGCAAATGTTTTAAATGAGGCTCTATGTCTGTGAATGACTATCCTGGCTGAGATGTCTTGGACTGTAGTCATTCCTGTGATGGTGAGATTTAGTGCATGAAATGCCTGATCTTTGAAAAATCGACAGACCTGACATCGCTCCAAGACATTTCTACGTTTTTGGGTCATTATAGGAGTTCCTGGGAGACCAGTGTTTCAGACATGAAGCAGGGAGTCTGATCGTGGTTCCGGCGTACTGAGAAAACTTTCTACCTTGTTGGTATACAAGCACTAATGAAACACTGGGATAAGTACATTAGGGTAGTAGAGGATTATATAGAGGAATAAAAGTAATTTTACTTTTATAACTGTGTTCTTTTATTTGGCACAACCAAAGTCTTATTTTGTCTTGAACACCCCTTGTGTGAAGATTAAACCTGAGCCTGTGTCGTAACTAAGAGGCAAGTGGTGTTTGTGGTCGTTTTTATTTGTGCACAAAGTGGGTTTTATTTTAGTCGGTGTGACAATATGGATAATATGTTTCATGTGATTGTAGAATCTCCACCATTAACCAGTCATGCATATTTCATGTATCATCAGTGCTTCATGATGTGTTGCATGGGCCTCAGTGGACATGCTATATACAAGTATTAAGTATTATAGCTCAGTTGTGTGTACGTGTGTGTGTGTGTGTGTGTGTGTGTGTGTGTGTGTATGTGTACAGGAATGGGAAAAGGACAGCACCGGATGCCAAGTAAAGATGAACTGGTGCAGCGCTATAACCGCATGAATACAATCCCACAGGTAGGACCTTCAGTATCTTCAGGAAGAAAACGCAATTAGACTTTCTTCTTCTCATCTTTCTTTTTTCTTTTACAGACTCGCCCGATTCAGTCACGATTCCTCCAGAGTCGGAATCTGAACTGCATCGCACTTTGTGAAGGTGAATAGCCCAAACATGTCTAAAAACATTTATAAGCGGACCAGCTTGCTAATTTAGAGCTAGGTCAGGCAAGATAATATTTTCATTCTAGGAGACCCTAGATCTGTAGTGTTTGCTAGATGTTACTGTAAACTAGTGCAGGAAATGAGTTATTTGCTCTGTACCGGAGATAGTGTCTGGCCTGCAGATTATTTTTGCAGGTGCAATAAATATTATCGTTTCATCTGCATTCCTAAAAATAAATCATGACAACTCATTTTTTTATTTTAACTTGCATGGTAGGCATAAATATATAACAAAGTTATACAGGACCCATTGGTCTATTTGCCCAGTCGGATTATTTTATAATTAAAGGCTTTAAGATTTACACTGTTTACTGAGTTTGTTCCATGGTGGATTTAAGGCCTGAACCAGGATAACCACTTACAATCATTTCCTGCAGAAAATGCTCAAACATGCTCAGTATCAGGTATAGAAGGGGAAATTTATGGCATATTCCTGGGAAAGGAACATTTCTTGCTGACTACTCAGAAGGTGGTAATTGATTTTTTGTAATTGAACCAGTACTTCAAATCTGAAATTGAATGGTGATAAAATGGCGATTGGACTCTTAGCCGCAGTAAAACATTTGAACGGTGCAAATGTTTTGAAGAAGTCCGTACTGCCATGAATGAAGATCCCGGCGAAGGTGGCTCGGAGGCCACTGTAGTCATTCCAGTGAACATGCAGTCTAAAAAAATGATGGATACCTGGTCGCCAGTTTGCGGAAGAGACACATCGGTCTGTGGGAACATTACAGGCACTCGGCTGGGAGTTATCGCCACTTCTCCCGTACAGTCCTGACCTCGCTTCAAGGCGTTCCACATGTTTGGGTCATTAAAGGAGTTCCTTGGAGGCCAGCGTTTCAGACGTGTAGTGGGTAGTATGATCATGGCGTACTGAGAATACTTTTGATATTCAAGCACTAGGAGTGCATTAGAGTAGCTCTAACAGTAGTGATGACTTTTAGTCAAATTGAATAGGTTTATATTAATACATTATGACTTTTACAGTAACACAAATGTAGTGACTCTGTTTCAGCACTTTTGAGTTTATGCTTCTGTAGTGGGAGTGTATAATATTAAGTATCTCCCTGTTTCAATATGTGTGTTTAATGTTTACTTTCGATCACAGTGATCACATCCAAGGACCTTCAGAAACACGGGAACATCTGGGTGTGTCCTGTTTCGGACCACGTGTGCACACGCTTCTTCTTTGTGTGAGTACCTGTGTATGTAACAGTATGTCACAGGAAGTGCCTAGTGTGTATGAACTCCAGCAAACATGTCCAGTCATTTCTCACTCTCCCACCAGGGGGAGATGTTGGACCAAACATGACTCCACATTTATGTCTCTGGCTCAGTTATAGGGTATTCCAGAAAAGCACGAGCTGGTCATTTTTGCCTGTAGAATGTTTACAGTCGATGTCACAGCTCCACTATCGGCGATTCACTGTTGGCGATGCTTCCTGCTCCGCTACCATTTCATTCGCCATTCATTCGTCTTATCATTAGTTTTCTGTCTGTAAAACCATAAATGCGATAAATGAGAAGAAGTTGTATGCTCCAATGTTTCCAGCTAAACATTGGAGCATACAAGAAAAAAAGAAAAAAAAATTGCTGGATTTTCCTGAGTCCTTAGTTCATCAACTTATACGGTTATCAGATATGGCCACTATAAACCTGGCACGCAATGAGTAATCTTCATGCTGGTAAACAGCACATGTGGCTCGATGGAAGGGTCTGATAAGTTAAATCTGGAGAGTTTAAGTTTAAGGAGTTTAGGTAACTTGTTATTTGTGTGGAGAAACATGTTATTGCTGGGGGTCTTGCAAGAATTTGGGGCAAGAAGCCAGGGCGCGAAGTCTGATGCAATACTACCAGTCAAAAGTTTGGACACACCTTCTGATTCCACAGTCTTTCTTGATTTTTCTTTCTTTCTACGTTGTAAAGCAATGCTGAAGGCATCCAAAATATGCAATCATCTCCTTTCAACAGTTGATATTGAGATGTATCTGCTGCTTATGCTCTGCTAAGCCTTCATAACGGCTCTAATCTGAGGTGCTGTTGGTCTTGCTTTTCTGGGAAAGTCTTCTTGAGAGCCAGTTTTTCATCATGGTGCTTGATGGGTTTTGCGAATGCACTCGACAATACTGTTCTTGCAAGAACCTGCTCCAGAACAGCTGACTTTTGTGTCTGTTGTTGTTGTTGTTGTTACCTAATGAACTAATTCCATATGTCTTATTTCATAGTACATACATACATACATACATACATACATACACACATACATACATATACAGTGCATCTGGAAAAATTTCAATATTGTGAAAAAAAAGGCTTGATATATCTTACCTTGGTTGTAATGAATCTAGAATATATATGAAAATAATATATGAAAGTTTCACTTTTTAAATGAAGTTACAAAAGAAAATTTACTTTTTTACTATATTCTATGTTTTCGAGATGGGGGGAAAATGTATTTACTTACTTAGAATCACGATTAATTTCATGTATTGCCACATTGACCGCAAATTATTTTTTTGATTTATAATAGAGATGCACCGCTTGATCAGCCATGACCGATCAGCCTTGGATATAAACAACTCTGTGCCAAGCGCACAAGCTTCTGAGTGGTACAACAGAAATGCATTTTTATAGTATTACTATTATCAAAGGTTGGTTGAGTTAAAACACCTTCATTCATCCTTTTCCTCCAAATTCCACCATGAGCAAATGAGTCTTGTGCACAGTAGAAGCTGTGTGTGCTCACGCTAGAAGCCGTGCATGCCCGTATGCTCGTATACTGAGATGGGGACAGTTTATAACAATAATCCGTTTGACTCATTGTGAAGTTTGAGACTTTGGAGGCATTTCAGGCAGTTAAATGTCTCAGTTTCTCTATAATCCTACTTTGAACTATTTAGACATTTTCCTCCGGTGTTGTGGGCGTGAATTAGTGCAAAGTTTGTTTAGACATAAGAATTTTGGCAAATGACATAACAGAAATACGTGCTGCTCAATACAAATGTAGGTTTTTTGTTTAATTTAAGGTTCAAAGCCTAAAAAATTTAAACATATACATACATGCATATACATATATATATATATATATATACACACACACACACACACACACACACATTTGTGTACAGTATATAAACCAAATTTCTCAGGCTAGAGGGTAACAGCACATTACAGTCCATTTACTGTATGGTTTTATAATTTATTAAAATAATATGCAAATAATAATAATAATAATAATAATATGCAATGTCTCTAAATAATAAGTTTTTTAAATTATGACAAAATTTAAAAAATCTGTTTGTTTATTTGCCATAATAAATTGAAGAAAGGAAAAATAAGAGAGGCTAGTAAAGGGAACTTCTGTTTATAGCTGCTATAACATCAGTGATAATGCCCTTGTAGAAAAGGAATAAAATACTTTGAGACATTGTGGTGGATTATTTTCCTATAACAGCATGTCTCACTGTTTTTTCTTTCCTTCTAACTCTAACTAAGACAGCTCAGGCTTGAGCTAGTGGGAGTTTGTTACACACTGTCCTTACTTCTTTCTCTCTTTCTCTCAGATATGAAGATGGCCAGGTAGGAGATGCTAACATCAACACCCAGGAGCCCAAGGTGCAGAAGGAGATCATGCGTGTGATTGGCACTCAGATCTACTCGGGCTGAGAGGGACCTCTGGGCTATCTGCAGGGACTCGGCGCTGCCGAACCAGCTGTAGCACCTTAGCTTTTGCTCAGAGTGAAGAAGCAGGAGAACCGAACATTTCAATCCCCCTCTGTCCTCCTCCCTGCTTCTTTTCTGCCTTTGTTCTTTCTTCTTCTTCTTCTTCTTCTTCCTGGCTTTCATGAGGAAGTTGGGATGCGCGTCCACTTCCTTTTCCTTGTGTGGTTTGTCCTGTTTGGGGCAGCTGAGACTGATGGACCATCTTCTTCCTCCTCGAGTAGCAAGAAGTGATATGAAAGTATAATGGCAGAGCAAACTTCATGTGGAAGTATTTTCTCTGGCACGCTATAAACTATTAACTTTGGGCACACTGTACCCATAGGCAGTTTTACAGCTAGCGAATGCTAACGAGGGAACAGAATATCGCACGACTCGTGGCTCAGACTCTCGTCTAAATGTCACCTCGATCCACGGCGATGGACGAGATGGCTGATTGGATCCCTAAATCTGTCAATCAAAACTGATGTGAACTCACCCAAGCATGGGCTGCTATGTAACTTCCTATCCTTCGGACACTCGGTTTCATTTCCTTTCAGTCCTGAGCTTAATAACCGTATCGTTCTGTCTGTGCTCTTCGACTCTCTTTATAGCTCTCTCGTACACCAAACATTTATCATACGGAATATCTATAAATACAAAGCAATTTAAACAAACCTTATTATATTTCTGGTCTCTGGATCCGTAAGCGACGAATCTTCTTGCACCCTTATTGCGTTAAAAAAAAAAAAAAAATCCTTGTCTTGATCTGTTTACTTTCATATTCTTTGAGTAATGGTGTATTAATATCCAAGATGCGGTTATCTCCGGGACTGCTCTTGTTCAGCAACTCCTTCTGGTGAAATCAATTTCCTTTCCTTTTGTCTCCGGTGCACAGCATGGCAGGAACACGAACACGTACATGCACACACACACACACACACACACACACACACACATACGCACACACACTCTGGAAAGATGTTTACTGCAATTTATCAGTGGGAGCAAGGGTGCTTCTGTTTTGACAAATTAAATAACCAGATTTTATTATTGCTCATATTCACAGCTATTCCTCCTAATCACTGGTTGCTCTAATTTCATTATGTCCTGGGTGGGGAAAGCTCTCTGACAAGGTCATTTAACATAAATCGAAGAACCACATATAACGTTCCTTAACAGCTCTGGTTACGGACACAGCCTTGTTCTCTGTAATATAGGACTATCTGGCTTCTTATCCTCCAGCTGCACTTCTTCTTCTTTTTTTTTTCTTTAAATATATTCCTTCAGCTTGGTGTGAACTATAAAAGATTCTGTGCAGCCTAACTGTGTATATCTCTTCAAACATCTACAGATTGTATATTTAACCAGTGGACCCTGTTATTACTGTACTTAAAAAAAAAAAACATCTCATACAAATGAATAAGGAAGTGAACCAACACTATGGACTTTATGAGAGTTTGAAGCTGTATGAGGATGTTTTAATAAATACAAGCAGGTCGTAAAATTAAATCTGTGCGTTAAAAGGGGACGACAGAACAGCCATCGTTGGTCTCCTTTACAGGCTCCTGGTTGCTTTTATGTTGGTCCGGTTCAGTTTGATTGCTTTTATCATGTGCCGGGGCTAGGTGTTTAAACTGAGCCGACGAAAGCAGGAACCTAATGAAAGAAAATAAAGAGACACTGTTGACAGTTTGTAGATAAGACTGTGTATTTGTATCAAATTTTGAAATCACCCAGAATTTTAATAACCATATCGTTTGTTGGATTCTTTAATATTCCTCATACTGTATACTCCATTTCCTGTAATAGGCTCCAGATCTACCTTGACTAGGAATTCAGTGCATACACACATATCCTGATTCTTCCTTAATAATTCCAAAGGACAATATGTAATTTATCCACCAACCTGACACATGCCCCACCTTAACCCTTCTGCATAACCTGCGTTTGTATATCATTTTATTTTCAATCTCACGTTTTTATCATTTTGTTCACGGAAACGGAAATAAAAACATATTCGACACAATTTTGCGTGACTTTTGGGTGATGTGGTCTTCATGAGAGGGACCGACAATACAGCAAGTCCCAGATCGCCCCAGGATGTAAACGCCAAACCTTTAACGTCTAACATGTTGGTATTCACCTCTGTTCTCCTGTAGAGGGCTCTCTCCCACAACAATATCACATACACACTCCCAAAACCCCATGTGTGTAAGACGAGGCCTGCCTGTGGGAGACGAAGGCTTTTAAACTGTTGCTTCTGCATCGTTGTAAGCCAGTTGAACATATTTGTAACAGCCTGGATTCACTTTAGAGTATGCGTTCTCAAAATGGCTGCCGTTATGAGTCAGCATGGCTGAGAAGAACTGTGCTGTGGTCGCCGTTCAGATAAAGTCATGATTCAACTTCAGTTCATTTATAAAGCACTTTTAAAAATATGCAGATGCTTTACAAAGCTTATGTAGATCATCGATAATCAGACTATGTGTTGATTCTCAATATGTCAAAAGTGTATTGATGATCCAATGGGAATGAAGAAAAATAGACCAGGTTTGGGTTGTGACCATAACAGCACATGATGAGGGGGGTTGTATTCTTCTTATAGAGTTTTCTATGTTAATTATGAGCATTTTTTAAAAGTCTGTTTATATTGTTAACCTTGGCGCCATGTTGGCTTAGTTGTCGCTTTGCAGCTCCAGGATTCGGGTTTGATTCCCGCCTTGGGGGCTATTTTATTTATTTATATAGCGCTTTTAACAATGGTCACTGTCTCAAAGCAGACTATGTGCATGGAGTTTGCATTATCTGCTTGGTGGGTTTTTTCTCACAGTCCAAAGACATGTAGATTAGGCTAATTGGTGTTCCCAAATTGCCTGTAGTCTGTGAATATTGATTGGACTTCCTGCCGTGGTCATAGAAATGGGAATAAATACAATGGTCACTAATATCCTCCATGGTCCCTAGTTAGAGTACAGAGATTCCTAGATCGATAGATGGATTATTAACCTTAGATTATGTGAAGCATTCACAATACAAGTCCCTCTAAGTGAGCTGTTACTGCTGTTACTAAAGTATAACATCTATTTGAATTAGCAAATTTATTTTTCTTTGGGTTGGAATGGTCCTGTGACCATATTAGAGCAATCTGGGGTATCTGCGAGCTCATGTACATTATGTAGAAAAGAGCAGATATCACTTTGCTCCAAGCATGTTCGGGTGCACTGTGGTCTAGCATGAGCAACAGTTTTGAAAAAAAAAAAAAATGTTGGCTTCATGTTACTTGCAGAAACTTGCCAGCTTTTGCCCTCTCTATTTGGAAGCTGTTGTGAATAGGAGGTGCCATGTGATGGATGGAAACTGACTAATGATTGCCAACTGGCAATTGACTAAACTGGGAGAAAATCAAGGGGTAAAAAAAAATAGGCTTTAAAAAAACCCAAAAAAAACTCTTAAACAGTGTATGTAGAACCCTAAAGCAGAGAACTTGCAGAGAACTCTTTGAATAGCAAACAACCGCACCAGTGTGAAGAAGAAAGAAGTCATAGTGGTTCCTCCATGTTCTACACCTTATCCAGATGTCCTTTGATTTGCTTGTTTATTGACCACTGAGAACACAACATGGAGGCTTGACGTTTCATAAACAGCTTCCAGAACATGCAGTTTTTTTACACCATGCCGTGGGAAGGCACTAGGAGATCTCGTCCTTTGGTGCATTTCCACTAGGGGGAGCTCTAGTGCTGTTCAAATTCAACTTTTGAACACTGTATGGGTACATATGTAAGTTTACACGCACACAAACACACAAACACAATTTTAAAAGCATGAGCACACACTGACCGCTTATTTGTTAGATAAAAGTAGGCTGACGTGAGGGCGCGGGGTCAGAGCACGTGGCCTGCCCTCTGTATGGTGCTGCTCCTCTTCTCTCCTCTCCTTCTCTTTCTCTTCCTTTCTGCCCCTTGACAAACAGGTATAGTTCTGTGTTTCTTCCACAATTAAATGGAGCAGCTGTTCGAGAGCCGCCTTTTTTGCTTATTTAGGAGCGAGACTGCAGAAGGTCGCATGTGTAACACACTGCTGAGGGTCTCATTTCTCTCTTTTGCTTTCTTTTTCAACAATCCACCATGATTGTGTTTTTCATTCAATAACTTTCCGTGTAGTGAATAAAGAGAGCTAAGAACTGTAGCATCCGTTGGAGGTATAAATATGGTTAATATGTTTTTTATTTAAACACTACTAAGCTTTAATATGGTATTTTTTAAAATTTAGAAGAATACTCATATCATGTAATTATTTTGTGTTTTCAAGTCAAACCAGGACTTTTGGTTGGGCAGAATAACAGTTATGAGAACTAAAACTCCCTTTGTTTCTCTGTAACCCCCTGAATGATGTACAATATAATTAGACAGCCTGCTTCATGTCTGAAAGGCTGGCCTTCCAGGAACTACATTAATGCCCCAATCATGTGAGCAAGGTCAGACATATACAGGGGATGTGGCAATAACTCCCATCTGAATTCCTGTGATGTGCCCCTAATAGTTTATGAATTTGAGAAATAGTTTACTAGTTAATCTAATAGTGACATAAAGTCAGTTTCTACTTTCATAGGTAACAGGAATGAATATAAATCCTGTCACCTTGCACCACCAGCATTGGGGAACTGCATCTGCATCAGTTTGCGTGCTCTCTCCGTGCTCTGTAGTCATCCTCTGGGTATTTCGGTTGCCTCACAGTCCAAAGACACGTGTCCTATAGGGTAAATGGAGTTTCCAAAATACCCGTGGCATGTTAGTGTGTGTTTCTGCCTTCAGCAGTGTAAATTCCCCTAAAGCAATGACCGCTGGCAGGACGTCATAGGTCATTTTACCACAATTACCCAGGGTGTGTGAGTGTGTGTGCCTGTGGGTTGCCAGAGGTTGGGGCCCTCAGCAGAACTTTCCCTACAGCAATGACCGCTGGCATGAAGTCATAGATCATTGCGGCCGTAACCATCGCTTAGTAGTGGTGGCTTTAATGGATAAATGAATGAATGGATGTATAAGGGTATGGCGAGGTCTGGAATTGGATTATTAACTGTACTTAAAGGATATTTTTACTACAGCACTGCTCAGTTCTCTATCCTGATCTGTTGTATGGTGTTGATAAATTTTCTTTAAGACCACAGCTCTGACAGCTGAAAGACAAATAAGCCATTTATATTATGCACTTGTACTATTATTTCTGTGGTTACAACTTGTACAGGAACTCTTCCTACACTGCCTGACCCCAAAATTCTTGCACAATGTAATATTCTATTGGACCTTGCTGAGGCATAGTTTCAAGAGCCTAGGCTTGGATTTGTTTTTGGCTAAGATGTTGAATTAATAATGGGAGAGTCAAACTACTCCATATAGTCTTCTCCAGCAAATCCTAAAGAGTTTCAATGGGGTTAGGCTCAGGACTCTTTCACAATTTGAGCCTGAAGAAACTTAGCATTGTTGTCCTGAAATATGGCCGTACCATTAAGGATGAAGAATCTCACTGATGAAAAAAACCTGGTCATATAGCACATTCAAGACATCAGCAGACTTTATTTTATTGTCTCATAACGCTGCTGAGGCTAGACCTGACTACCCAACCCCGATCATAATACTGTCTTCAGAGGTTTATACAGTGGCCACTAGGCATGATCGCTTCATGTGCTTCTCTTCTTAACCTCACACCTCCATTGCTCTGGAATATGGTCAATCTAAACTCTTCAGATCACATGACCTTTTCCCATTACTCTAAAGTCCAATCTTTATGATCCATAGCAAATTGAAGCCATTTTTTTGATCATTCTCACTAACAAGCGGTTTTCTTATGGCCACGCAGCTGCTTAGTCCCGATCCGTTAAATTCTTGTCACATTGTGCATATGGAAATGCTTATTTTTTAAATTTGCTACTTCACCAGCCATCTTCGATCATTCTTATTTAATACATAGATTTATATATATATATATATATATATATATATATATATATATATATTATATCACTTTTCCTCCAT
>JAOVVA010000037.1:33203181-33213778 GCA_028565275.1 Leiocassis micropogon
ATGTTGATTATACCAGTAAGAGACGCGCACTAAGACCCAGCAGGGGAGACGATTACCCACAATTCCACAGCGCAAGAAAGAAAATAACCGTTGGCTCAGTTGTGATCACGTAACGCTCAATGTCAAAACAAGAAACGCATGCGTGATACATGATACTCGGTACTCGTAAACCAAGACTTGTTCATTTTCCAAGTCAAAATGTATTACAAATCTGTGCTCGTCTTGCGGAACACTCGCAAACCGCGTTACTCGCAATCCGAGGTTTCATTGTACATGGGATGTAGCAATAACTCCCAGCTGAGTTTCTGAAATGTGAAAGTGGTGTTCATGAATGATTGTGTGTACAGTTCCCACAGACAGATGCGTCTCTTCTGTAATCCATTGATTTTCAAGGATCAGGTGTTCCACTTCCTGAATAACTGCAGTGGGCTCAGTGCCACTCGGGTGGGATCGTCAATCACAGACGTATACGCTCCTTTAAAACGTGTGCACTATTCAAATATTTTACCGCGGCTAGAAGTCTCATAACTTTACTGTGCTTGAACTCTTCTAAAAAGGCACATTTTCATTCATGAGGAATTTCATCACAAAGTCTAGATTGAACTTGAGCACCACTTGTAGTAGTTATAATTAAATTTTATTTATATAGCGCTTTTAACAATGGGCATTGTCTCAAAGCAGCTTCACAAAAGTAAAAGAAAATTATGGAAATGTGTATGAGCGGGAAAAATGTGTATGGATCATAATGATCAGATTGTCCCTGATGAGCAAGCCAAGGGTGATGGTGGCAAGGAAAAACTTCCAGAGATGGCAATCAGAAGAAACCTTGAGAGGAACCAGACTCAACAGGGAACCCATGATGATCAAAACTCATTTGGGTCATTACGGATAGCAGGAATTTTAAGCCGACATACTGTGTTAGGCAGCTGGAGGTTCAATATAACAGAAAATGTATAAGTTAACATGGAGTCCTGTTCGGCACCAGGATGAGTCAGACAGGTGCCGAGGGCAGAAGGTATCTTGATCACTGGGAGCTCGGGAGCAGCATGTGCAGCTCCAAACCATCATGAAGCAGAATCCAGCTGGAGGTGGTCCCTCTCTGGATGCCTCAAGGTCCTTGCAGGGGCGGCCTCTGTCCACTGGAGCTGCCACAATCTCCAGATGCCTCGGGATGGGTAGAAAAATAAAGAAAAGGTGGAAAAGAATTAGTGTAGATGCCGTTCATTATATTAGCAGCACTAGATGAAAGTGTGCATTTAAATATACTGGAGTATGAGGTTATGGGATGAATTATGTGTATGCCAGGTTAAAGAGATGTGTCTTGAGTACACTTTTAAATTAGGAGACACTGTGTCACTGTCAGGAAGGCTATTACAAAGCTTAGGAGCTAAATATGAAAACGCTCTACCCCCTTTTGTAGATTTTGAAGTTTTGGGATATCCTTGACATGAATTATCAACAGCATTTTTTGGGTTCTTTTCTCACTCTTTCTCTCAAATGTGACAATATACTTGTTCAATCATCCAAATCTGATGTTTCGTTAGAGCTCTTGCAGTTGTATAGTTATACAATGATGGCATGATCTGCTAATACTGACCCTCAAATTTCTCTGCGTTTGGCAATACCCATGTTCACAATTGCAGATTTGTGTTCTTCTGTGAATAGAAGCACCACTTATTCCCACACTAACGCAAAAACACTACTTGAGTTCTGGAGGTGTGGTTTATGGCAATTTAAAGGAATATGGTGTCCAGCCAAATACCCTCACAGGTTGTCCTTTTTACCTGCTGGTTTGATGAACAACCAATAAGTTTGGCTGCACTCTCTCACAAGTAGACAAGGATTTACAGCAGAATCAATGACCATAGCCTTTATATCATCTAAAACTATGGTTTTGATCCTGGCCTCCTCTGTCTTCTATAACATAAAATCCATTGCATAAATCTACTGCATAACATAAAATCCATAATCCTATGGACTTTTATTTTCGCTAGAGTTTGATTTTCCAATATTCAGTATAGTGCAGTTGTTTTAGTGAATAAATGGTGTCACTTTAACACATTTGCATTTAAAAAGTTGTCAAAACAGTGATTTTGCATGCTGAAAAATGTATAAAGTGTATTTAGTGGTGTGAAAGAAATTTTGTAAAAGTATTTAGGAGTTTTAGAAAACTGTGTGTCGATTTGGGCCAATGGTGTTAAGAGTTGAGTTTTGCGTTAACTTTTGTCTTTTGTTTTGAGAACTGCATTTAAGGAATTGATGTTAGGAAAAAAAAAACTGTAATAAACCGAGTCAATAAACCGTGCACTCAGCATGTCACAGTACAAATGTCATGAACAGAAAACAAGGTCCCTGATGTCACCATGTGCTCTCAGCATGGACTTGTAAGCTAAACCATTCATCAACAATCTAATAGTGTAAATGCAGAGACAAAACAGGCTTTCCATGATAAGCAACAGCTACAGGACACACACGCCACTGCTTACTGCTCTTCCTGAATGCTTTCATTCAATCTTTGTTCTTTTTTTTATTTGGAGCAGAAGAAGATGTATGTGATAATGCATGAAATGTGCTCATTTGCTTAGTGGATGTCAGGCCAATGATCAAACACAAAGTTTGACAAAAGCTTGATATAATAACCCAAATAAAAATGTAGCATTTTGAAGATTTTTAGTAGCCATTAAAACCTAATTTAACCAGTATGTCCAGGATAGATATAGGTTATTATATTGACTGAGCAGAAGTAATGAATTGTACAGCTGCGGAGGACAAACTGTCCTCCAAAGAAAAAGGATTTTGGATTAAGGTATTTTTGGATTTCAAAATGTTGTGGACATTGGGACAGCATGTATTAGGTTGTTTTTGAAAGTTTAAATGATATTGATGACCTTATCCTTACCCTTATCCATATGTCATGTACATTGTTTGTTATAACATCACATTACTACACATCTCAACATATTTCATCTTTATATGTTCACTTGCACATATTTATTTGACTGACTTTTGTATATTTTATCCCTTTTATTCTTATTTGTATTTGCACATTTTTTATTCTTATTTTATTTCCATTTTATTCTATATACATATATTTTTTTTGCTTAATGTTTTTCCAGGGATTTTGGAGGTCTTAACATGCTAAAAAAGTTATAAAAATCAGCACACAGGTTGGAATTTGTTGCCATTAGGACATGCCATTCTGACCGGCTGGACCCTGGGCGTGGCACAAGGCTTTGACAAGAGATTTTGATGCAAAGCTCATACACACTTGGACGTATACTTGCATACATTACACACTTAGATCTCATTGGGCTGAACAACTTTTACTTTTGCATGCCATGTAACATTAACATTATCTCAACTTCATTTTATCAAAGTCATTCTATCTTTTGAAAAACATTGCTCCAGAGTTGAATGTCATCTCAACTAGCCCCAGGAACTACTGTTGTTCTTTGACAGTAATGTCGTTAAGGTCTCAAACTGAAAACAGTCGTTAAGCTAATGGTCAATGTCATATGCTACCAACATTTATAAACCAGTTGTTTTAATGATTAAATAAACAAATGATTTTGGCCAAAAATGCAAACTATTTAAAATGTTTCTCCATGATAATATGCTAAGCTGTGGGGCAAGTGCATCTAATACAGTGGGCCCTAGGGACAAGGAGCATACGACAGTGAAACCTCTGCAAAGCCAGAAACACACAAAAGGGTCAAAGCACACACAAAAACAAATGAAATAAAATACCAATGTTTTAGTAACGTCAAGCCAAAGCAATCCACATAATCAATACACAACACAAAGTTTTTAATTACTTCAAACAGTTAATTTTGTTCATTTTCTTTCTGACTGATGTCTCGTTCATTGGTACTTCTTGGTCTGTGTAGACACCAGGTGCGTGTGCTTTGACCATTTTATTTTTCCGGTGATTTGCAGCGAGTTTCTTTCGTGTTTGCTCTTTCACTTACGTAAGAGCTTTGTCGCTAGGGGCCAGGCGATCAGCTTTGTGATTTTTACGATATTACTACATAATTTACCAACTCGTCTATTATCACTTTATTCAGTTTTTTTTATATCAGTCCAATCAGTTTCTAGTTTATTGGCTAAGCCAGTCACTAAACCTTCAGACTAAGGGTTAATTGTAATGTAACTAATTTACAGCGGTCTTCCAAAGTTAGGGTCCCTGCTGGGGAGAGTGTGTGATAGAGACAGCTACTCCGGCTCTTATATTTTTTTGTCAGTTATCTGTGGAAATAAACCTGCAGCTAAGCATGAAACATTCAGGAATAATGGGCTTGATGATGATCATGATGAAAGTGTGTATGTGTGTGTATTAGCTCACAGTTTCTTTTACACCTGTGCTTTGCAGGAGTCATGTCACTCAGGAGATAAAGTTACATCCTCCTCCCAGGCGAAAATGAAACTTGCCATATACTGTATCTATTTAAAATTGCAAATGTAATGTGTTCATCCTGTTCTACGCTCGTTCATGTTAAAATCACTAATGCCATTGTCTATTATCTGCAGACTTGTCTCTTAT
Organism: Leiocassis micropogon; assembly: GCA_028565275.1. NCBI lineage: Eukaryota > Metazoa > Chordata > Actinopteri > Siluriformes > Bagridae > Leiocassis > Leiocassis micropogon. The sequence continues at coordinate 33,207,722 of JAOVVA010000037.1, forward strand.
TGTAACGGGTGCGGTGTGTGGGCTTTCAACAAGGCATATATGCAGAGGTGATTACTTGGGAAAGTCTTTTAATAAAGGAAAACAGAACATAAAACACTTAAGGGAACAGTAACACTGGACTTAGGAGAAACCCAAAGCTAAACCAAACAGGAGCTAAACTAACAAGAGCTAACCTAAACAATGACTACAGTAAACAGGAGCTACGCTAACAAGAGTTAAACTAAACGAGATGCTAAACTAAACAAGGAGCTGAACATAACAAGGAGTATAACTACACAAGAAACAAAACATAACATGAGCTAACAAGACTAGGAGATAAACATACCAAAGAACTAAACATAGCAAAGTGCTAAATAGGACTAGGAGCAACACGTGACTAGGAGCTAAACCAGACTAGGAGTTTAAGCAAGGCTAGGAGCTAAAGCAGACTGGAAACACAAACAGCAACAGAACTTAAAACAGCACTTTAACACCACAGAACATAAACAGCAACAGACACCAGACGCAGAGCAACTGAACAAAAGGCTATTTATAACAAAACTAATCAGTCACTTCTAATTAGCTACCTCGGTTCAGGTGAGCGCTCTCATCACCTGACCAAGGTGCACTCTGGGAAATGAAGTTCAAACTAAAAGCAAACACAAAGGAACACAAAATGGAGTCTCTGCGCCTGGCTCCCTCTAGGGGCTAACCGTGACACTTATGTACACCTTGTAAGAACAAACAAACAAACAAGAAAAAAATCCCTCATTTCTTTTTCTGTTGTCTTCTGACATTGCTTTGATAGTACAACTATGCCACCCAAATGATACACTGACAGTATTATTATTATTATTATTATTATTATTATGTACTTTTTAATGTCATTTGCAAGTATGCAATAATCATTGTGTATTTGCAAATTTTGAAGATTACATTACATATGTGTACACTTTTAAAGTTTCGTAGATGTCGAATGTAATGTAGAAGGATACAAACTACATTACAAATAGGACTAATTATATATATATATATATATATATATATATATATATAAATACTTATAATAAAAATACTTCTCTGAGATACGCTGAGTATTATATTATAATTCACTTTCAAAAATTAACAGTTTCAAGCTTTGGTTCGAGGCAGCAAATTTGATATTGCACAAAATCTTTAAAACAGCTTGATGTGTTTTTTTTTTTGTTCATGATCAATTATATTTATTTGTAAACTTTGTGAGTTTTAATGTTTTTAATGCAATACTTCCGCGTTAGCAATTCTACAGCATATATCGTAATACATACCATAGTTTAGTGAAAAAACATCTGTCAGGAACGTCATATAATCTTTATGTCATATTACCCACCCACATTTATAGATATATGATTATAAATAAGGTGCCATGGTGGTGTAGTGGTTAGCACTGTGCCCTTACACCTCTAAGGGTTGAGGGTTTAATACCCGCCTTAGGTCTGTGTGCATGTTTTTCCCCGTGTTTGAAGGGTTTCCTCTGGGGACTCTGGTTTCCTCCAGAGACATCAAATTGCCCATAGTGTTGGAGTGTGTGCATGCTTGTGCCCTGTGATGAATAGGCACCCCATCTACGGTGTACCCCACCTAGTGCCATGAAGTCCCCTTGCATAGGCTCCAGCCCTCCAGTGACCCTGTACAGCATAAGCCATATAGCGAATAAGTGAGTTGGTCATTATAAAGAAAGTACAAAATGTTTTGCTCATAGAAATATATAAAGAGTACATTTTTTAAATGATTAAATGCAAAAAATAAAACCCCAAGTAAAGTATGGATACTGAGTGCAGTAACAAAGTGATTGCCAGTGAAACAAGTAGTGAGCGGAAGACAGGCCTTAACGCTTCTCTGAATTCAGCATCTCTGCAAATCCGTGTGCTGAATTTCCCCAGAGTTGAAGCTGAAGCGTCATGCCGTGCACTCACCTCCAGCGTCGTTCACAATTTCAATTACCCTCCTGTAATCTGAAGGATCCTTTAAGACCTGACCTGAACATGTATGTACGTGTGTGTACAGGTTGTGTGTGTGCGTGCGCACGTGCATATCCCTGTTATGCAATTTGCACAAGTACTTCCTAATAACTTCATTCTTTTCTTGCCCTCGTTTCTTTCTCCCCCCGTTTCCTCGTGATGCCGTGCTGTTTGTTGGACTTATCCTCCGTCAATCTCCTCGTGCAGGTGCGTCTCCTTGTTCAATGTCATCCTGAGATGAGCAAACAATTACGCCGAAGCATTTTTATCCTTCATTTATTCATTTATTCAGGTTTACAACCTCATTTGCACAAACGCCATGACTGACAGAAATACATTTGCATGCTTGTGTCTAAGACTTGATTATTACTTCTGAGTGATTAATGTGGATTTTGGGTGTATTTTAAGGAAATGTCTGCTCTGCTGTCAGTCTGAAAAAAGGGACTGTTCTAAAGGCCTGTTCTCAGGAGGAGTCTATAAACTGAGCAGAGAGTTTAGACGATCAAATGTTTAACGTGACGTTTCGGGAGGCGACGTCAAACATGAAGATTAAATTGTACGTCAACATGGTGTTACTTTCAAATGAATATGAATAGTATATTTATTAATAGATAATGAATAAAAAGGGTTTTTTAGTGGAGTCAGGATATTAGTAAATAAAATAAATACAAATATATACTGTGTATACAATATTTTTTTTTTTTTTTTTTTTTAATAAACATCTGGAACCACAGTTTGTGAAATTAAGTTCATCCTCAGCAGTTAGCACACTGAGTTTTACTTTTTGTTGGCTCCATAGGTGTATTGACCTTTTTATACTTTTTATATTTCTATACTATACTATAATAAAATAAAATAATAATAATAGTGCCTTTAGGTAAACAAGTCTATGCTATTGTGCTCAAAATACACCAACATTACCGTATTTGACCTGACGTATGACTGTGATAATGTATGAAAATATGTCGCAAACTGCATACAAACTAAAGATTTAGATAAATATCCATTATATAGGGTATTATATATATAGCAAAAATTAATACAATATTCAATCATTTAAGTCGTCATCGCTGAATGATAGTTGGTTGCAGAGACGGTGGTCCGCAGACTTCTTAAAATCTACACGTGTACACATCCACATCCACATCGTCCTATTTGAAGCCATTCTCCAATGCATTGTCTTTGGACGGGGGAGAAACTAGAGTCCCTATGGGAAATGCGTTGTCTGGCAATTTGGACTGACTTAGAAGCAATTACTTAGTAGGCTTGTTGAATAGGATGACATCACAATATCAGATGTGTTTTCTTGCTGTAGGTTCTTCCTTGACTGGTTTGGAATGTGGGTTTTGGCAGGCAGCTGTTCTGCACTCTTGCCAGCACTGCGGACCCCATTGACCTACTTTCACCCACGCTTGTGAACGACAGTTAAAATAATTAATGATTGTTAGAACACTGATGATGCAAACAATTAGATGTCCCAGTGCGGTTATTCTCTATATCACCACTCATGGAATGCTTCTCATCCAATGAGATTACTCATGTACAACTAAATGTTGTATAAATGAGCATAAATCCCACACACACACCAAACATATTTTTCTCTACTCATATAAAGTAATCTCTCTTTCCCTCTTCCCTGCTTGCACTCTCTCTTTCTCTCTCTCTATCTCTCTCTCTCGTTCTGACTAGTGACATTCAGAAGCTGTGGCCTGGTGCAGCCTTTAGGCTTGACATTTCTATCTAGCTTTGATGACAGCCTTTGAACATAGACGTATGTGTATGGATGAGATGCTTCTCTCTTCTCCTAGAGTAGGAAGTTTCCTCATCCCTCATGTGCAACCTTCAAAGTCCACATTGCCTCCTACCTCTGTTGAACCTCCATTTTCACCCTGGAACACTTAACCCTCAGCTTCATCCTGACTAATGGTGCCAATCTCCAAATGTCCTGTACTCTCTATCCTACCTGGCTTTATCTTGAGGATGCCTTTCTCGCTGCTATTCCTGTTGTTGGGTGGAGAAAAAAAGTGCACAAGTGCACCAGTGCCCTTGCCTCCCACTTGAAGCTGTGTGTAATCTACAGTTTGAATCCTGTGTTTTTTTGTAGTTTCATGTCACTAGAAAAATGCTGTGGCTTGCAGAAAAAGGGGAGAATGTGAACTTTGAAGGGGAAGGTTATAGTAAAATCGGTCCCTGTTTGATGCCGGGTTGGAGTGACAGATTTTTGTCATTTAGACATTAGGCTTTTGTTGAAAATCCTTTAGGGATTTTGTCATGAGATTTTGCTCAAGGACACCGACTGTAGCAGTGCTCAGCTTCTTCTGGCTTCTAATCACAGGCACCAATCCAAATCATCTTCTCATTTTGTGATAAATATTATATACACCAGCTGAGTTGCCAGGTTTTTAATTACTATGTGTATATAAGTATGTCTCTACGTTTCCAAGCCTTCCCAATTACTTGCGTGTACACCAATCTATAACAAATAAGCTGGCATGTCTGTAACTATTGACTGGCTGGTACCAGACACACAAAAACAAATGAAATAAAATACCAATGTCTTAGTAACGTCAAGCCAAAGCAATCCACATAATCAATACACAATGGCATAGAATGTATTCATAGCCTGAATTCATCCTTGTACTCATAATCTTTGCGTTGACATGGACTCTGATGACTTAAAGCAGACGAAATTTACTCTGCAAACAAACATTGTTGACTGTTGAAGGGAAGCAATCATTTGTCTGGATGTACTGTAACTGCTCACTTTTATTGCAGTGCACCTGGATGTTTGCCAAATAGTGTGGCTTTTATGATTCACACACTGTCACCAAGAACATTTTTACTCACCTTGGATATGATAACAGCCAACCCTTTTGTTAACGTTGGTTGCTAAGCAGGCTATACAGCCTAAAGATTAATACATATATTATATGGACAGGACATTGCTTGAAATGGAATGGTTTAAAACCAAAGACTGTATAAAAAGAACAGGACAAACCCACCCTGATATCACTTATAGGTTTCCTGAAAAGTGGTTTTGAATCCCAAATGTTGGAGCACTGGTCATCGCTATCTTGGCAGTAGTTGACTCTCTCGCCTAAATACCCTACGTGCCATCCTGTGTCAACTCCTACATTTATTGTAGTCATTTAAACTGTAAAGATTCCAGTTTGCTGGTTAGCTAAAGTGATTTATAGCAGACAGCTCGCTGTTTGACACCTGCAATGCAGCTGTCACTCAAACCAACCACACCCCTAATTATGCATAACTTGACTTAATATAATATTAATTTATAAGTTACATAAAATTTACACCAGTTCAGTTGTCATGAATGCGAACTCTAGCTATTGAGACGAGGCTTGAACCACGTTTATTTCTGTTGTAATTTAATGCATTTTAACATAGGAGTCATTGAGGACTGACTGGCTTTTGGAGCCAGCCCCCTGGGGACATTTAGGGTAGCACTTCCACAATAGTTTTTTTGGTTGCCCCCATGTTGAAAACCTTGCACATTAATACAGAACAAAACTATTGTGTTGTACTTACAGGTGTGTTTACAGTACACCAGAATTTTACAATGGCTTTGAAAATGGCCCAGAATCAGATTTCCAAAGGAAAAATTTTTAACCCAGGGCAACTTTATGCATCAGAATTCTGCACATAAACGAACAGGATGTGGCACGGCACATAGCCACATGCTAAGGTTGGTCCAGGACACATCCAAGTGGGTTGCGCTGTCTTATTACATTACATGGGCAGCAGTTTCAAAAGATATGGTGGCTCCACCGATAACCAGATGTTCCCGTTTTTAGTTTTCACCCTCTCTGATTTTAAGTGAGTGTGATAGGATTGATAGGAAGGCTTCAGCTAGCAGGTGTGAATTGGCTACCACTAAATTGGGAGAAAAATAAAATTGAGTTAGGTCCTCACATCCTGAGTGGTTATCATGACTTCTGTAATATCTTTCATTCTTTTTCCTTTGACCTTCAGGATATGAAATCGTGTAGTGTTTCAATATTGTCAAAATGTTCCAGAAATTGTTTATCATTGGATTAAAAATAATTTAAAAAATAAATAA
>JAOVVA010000037.1:33213878-33226577 GCA_028565275.1 Leiocassis micropogon
GGTCCGCCATTTAAGTACTCAGTTATTTAGTTATTTTTTCAAAAATGTAATCTGTTATTCAGACAATTTATGTAATCAGTGAGCCAGACAGCAGTCATTCCCAATCCGTTAGTGTGTGCGTGTGTGAAAGTTGTCCTACAACTTTTGTAATGTAATTAGTTACTTCAAAAAGTAACGTCCCCCAACACTGGTTTTAAGCCTTGCCAATGACTTTAACTATGATTTCTGGATTACCCACATTAAAAAACTTTTCCCACTTGTGGCCCACTACACACCTGTGATGGATTGGAACCCCATCCATGGTGTACTCCGCCTCGTGCTCTAAGTCTACTGCAATAAGCTCCTGAACCCTCTCAACCTTGTATACAGGATAAAGTGGTATAGACAATGAGTGCGTGAGGGAGTAAATCCCACCAAACATTCACACAATTCATCTACTAGTATGGTTATGGTTATGGTTATGAAAAGAGGGAAGATACCAGTGATCCTTAAATGGACTCAGCGAAAAGGTGCAAAAATGGCATTTTAAAGATTTCATGAAATTCTTGACTGTTCCTGGTCACTTGACTATGTGACATCACATGCCTTAAATCATCTACGAAGAGACCATGCATTAGCTATGCAATGTTAAGATGCAAATATGAATCACTTTGAACTCTTTGAAACTTGACAAACTCACAGGAGCTTTCTAAGAACGGTTTAAGAATTGTCAGGATTTATATACCAACAGTTACAAAATAGCGACAACACTCTACAATTAGCTAAGTTAAGTAATGCTGGAATAATGCCATTTTAGTAGATTTGTCTCACCCCTATATAAGAGGTTTTATGAGCACTTCAATAGTTATAAATCAAAGTTATGATCATCCCAAATTCCAAACTGCTACAATCCACCTTTTTTGACACCTATAGTTTCTCACGTACTGCAAAAATCTGCTACTAAATTCGTGCGAAGTTGTAAAATTAAAGAATATTTGAAAGCCCTCTAAAGAATTGTCTTTAACATGCATGTAATATATGATATACAGTACCTGTGCCAAAGTCTCGAGCCCCCTTATTTCTTCATATTTTGCTTAATGAGACAGACGTTCTTGTATTTTATAATACAGACTTTAAAAATTGTTCTTCAGGCTTATTGTAGAACTTTTTTGGCTCTCATGTTTGGTGAGTTTTTGCCTCTCATTTTCAGTCTAGTACCTGAGCAGTACCAGAGGAATGGTTTTGTTTGTTAAGTCACACAGTGACCTACAGTACGAATCATTCAAGCATAAAAGAAAACTTCTAATATAAGGCACGAACAAGTGAGAAACTGTTGCAGATGATGACAGATGATTAATGTACTGGTGATGCTGAATGCTGAATGGTTGGAACAGACGAGAGGGGAAATGAGGTTGCTGCTGAGGTCATACAAACAAACTATTTTTAGCCATGTTGCAGCCTGTTGCAGTAAAACATTTGTTTCCATTTGTTTAATTGAATCTACAGAATTTAATTTCTTTTATTCACTTTAATATGAAGAAATGAGGGGTGGCTCAAGACTTTTGTACAATACTGTATATCACTTAATTAATAATGTAATCTGTAACATATATCACTTCTTTATTCATTGCAATAATATAAAAAGAGGGCAACTTTAACAGCACTGTCTAGACACTGACTGTATTTGGAGACATGTGATCTTAGATGAAGTATGATACTGAGGTTGAATACCCAAGCCAACACTTTCTCACGAGTGCAAATGTATAACACTTCTCAAGGGGCACTTGATAATAAAATGTATGAATGGCTATGATTGGGGTGAAAGATGAGGTTAGTGCCTGTAGCATTTCTGATGACTTGATTCATATGAATTGCAAAGAAATCTCTCTCTATCTCTCTCTCTCTCTCATATACCCTTAAATTCCTATGAAACGAGTATGATGTTGAGTTGTCCAAGCAATCAAGATCCAGCTCTGGACCGAGACTATGCTACTAAAGTCTCAGGACTGAGACACAAAGATCAATACTACAGATCTTTAAAGAAGTATGTGTGTGTGTAAAACATAAGATTTAGAAGTGAATAACTGTCTCTGTCCTCCATGTTCCTGCCATCCCACTCCCATCTCATTATCCCATCTGTCCCGTACTGCTCTCCATCATTCTTTTTTTCCACTTCATCTTATTCTTCTGTGTTAAAATTACTCCTTTTCTCAATTTTCTTTGTTTCTAATGATTAAGTAATGAAAAAATAAGGAGCTCGCACAGACAGAGAAAAAGGTTAATTGAATTGTAATTACACCAGGCATGATTAATTGATAGCATCTGTAAGTTTGGATGCTCTCATTGTAAATGTAACTGATGAGGCAATAGAGGGCAGATGGACTTAGAATTTCACACTGATTGGTTTCTCTTATGGTGTTTAATACTAAGATGTGGATAAGAGAATTTTCACCAATAATGCAGGTATATAGCTGTAAAACCCAACAGAGAAAACATTTTGATGTACACACTGATTTCTACTGTCCCATTACAAATAAACACACATGGATAAAATGTGTAAAGGATAGCCAACATTTAAGAAACGTTTCATTAGCAAAGCAGGCAGTCCAAGAGCAAATCAATGACAGTTAAGTTTTCTGTAAAGAAATGTTTGTTTAACATTTATGGAAGGAGTCTCCAGTTTTAGTGCACTCTAATGGTTGCTACAGTAGGTTTTTGACCACAAGAAAGTCTTCAAAGTGGAATGCTGTAGACATTCTAAGTTCTTTTAAGTAAATTTGTGTGCTTATCAAATATCAAAGAGAGGGGGAAAAGAGATGCTGAAAACAGAATAAGAATGACATCTCTGGCTGACACATTGGTCTGTCATTGGTCACAGTAGGCAGTCTAGATGTCTCCAATAGGTTTTTCTGATGTGCAGAGTTGAAGTTGAACTGTGGGAGCTCTCATCATCTTGGACTCTACCTTAAGTCACAGTAAATCATAAATGGGTATATGAATGGTGCAAACAGCACCTGGCTCTTGGTTGGAACCTGCCTACTTACCACGAGCTAGCTTAGGTTTAGCTTAGCTAAAATGCTAAAGTGACTAATGTTAATTTATATGCATTTTATTAAACTCTGTCATCCATACCATTCACATTGTTCCAGGTCAATTCTTGCTTGTGGTAAAGTACAACAATGCTAGTTAGCTGGTTAGCTAAACTGATGCACAGCACAGGAAATCAGCCACGCCCTTAATTATGCATGTTTGTATGTCTTTATATAATTTTAACTGATGAGATATATAAAAAAAAAAATCACCTCTGTACATAATGAAAATGAGAACTCTAACAAATGGCAAATAGAAACAAAGACTTTTTTTTATTATAACAGGCTGTGGGCATTTTAACATGGTCTGTGGAGATTGATTCACATCCAAGTAACTGCACGTTTTGGTATTTACACCTGGGATTGATTTTTCCAGAACGCTTGAGCAAGACAATATGAATACCTTGCATAGGAATTACTAATAATAAATAATCTAGGGATAATAAGTAATCTAGGAATACATTTTACTGTACCAAATTTTAAAGATGCGTTAACACAAGTCAGAGGTGGATAAACCATATTTAAGAAATTGATTGTTTACATGCATTTAGATTCCACTACAGCTCTGCTATAATAAAATTTATGAACAATGGTTGTGTTTATGAATAAATCAAATAAGGAAGAGATGATGGGAAATCTCAGCGATATAAGAGGAATAAAACATGCTGCTATGGGAATCTTTTTTTTTTTTTTTTTTTTTTTTGTGAAAATAATGGTAGCACCACTACATGTCAGAAGCTCATTGACAGGAAAAGGGGCTTTAGTCCTGCAAAATATTTAGGTAAAAAAATTACGAGGTAAATGTAGTATCAGCTTAACTTCTATCAGGGTAGGGTTAATAGACTGAGCAGTAATTTGTATTAATATTTCCAAATACATTACATTTTCATGAAACATGAAATGTTGTTTAGTCAATAAATATCTTAACTTTTAAGGAATGGTTGGCTTTGTTCATGTTAAGATGTCATTGGCATTCTCTAATTATTTTCGTACTGATTAATGTGAGATGGTACATCGGGCAGCATGTCTACGCCAGAAAAAAAAAAAGCTTCATTTTTGCCATGCTTTGATATTTCTTTTCTTTTTTCAATTTTGCATCCACAAATATAGACACAAAAGGCAACTTTCAAGCTCCAGATCATATGAATAATAACAAAAGTCTGTTATCTTTTGGATCTTGGGATGAAAGAGAAGTGTTTTGCATTGCAAATGCTGAAAAACCACAGATATCTGCTGTGTGGGCTACACAAAATATACACAAATATAAAGTATATGTCTACTACACATTGTTCACAGTGTGTTTTAACTCTTTCAAATAAGCTGCTCATTAAATAGTAAGGTAGCTTGAGTGTTTACTAGAGCCCACGAGTAACATGGCAGTGGAGGACCACAGGAGGCTGGAATTAAGCTAATCAAATAAGCCGCAAGCTAGTCCATATCAGGAAGCGCCAGACTGGAGGAACACTTTACCCACGTCCCTGAATTTGCATTTCTTTCTTGCCCTGCGGGAAAGAGACTCTGTGTTATAGCTTAGAGCAGAATGGGGAGAGAGAGAAAGAAAAAGAAAGAAAGAGAGAGGGGGACTCTAAAATGCTATTGCTAGGCTGCCTGTTTGAATCCATCAGTTTTGGACATAGGATATTCAAACCAATTATTAGTTGTGATTAATTTATCCCCCCCCCCCCCCCAAAAAAAAAAAAGCAAAACAAATTAGAACTCTCAAACCTCTCTCGTTCCTTTCTCAATATAAGTGTCCTCAAACTGAGGCTTCAACACCACTTTTACCCCCCAGCTCTGCTTAGCTACCTGTGCAACCACACACTCCGACAAGCAAATATGAATCTCAGCCTGAAGGTAGCTGCAACCTTCAGATCGGATGCGATACAATATCAGACATAATGACACAGATGGAGCGAGGCTTTTGTCTCGGCATCTGGGGTGTGAGAGATCCGGGAGGCCAAGTGAGAACGGTTCCTCATGCATACTGAACATCTAAAGCTGAAGCGACGACTTGCTGGATATTATCACAACTCTTAACGAGGTGAGCAGATCTTGTTTCATGTAAATAACAAGAGCTGAATTTTTCATGAGGTGGCATGGTGGACTCATACCTTCAGGGTCGAGGATTCAATTATCACATCAGGTCTTGTGCGTGAAGTTTTCATGTTCTCCCCATGCTTGGTGAGTTTCCTCCTGGTACTCTGGTTCCCTCCCGCAGTCCAAAGGCATGCAGAGTAAGCTAATTGGTGTTTTGAAATTAGTCTGTAGTTTGTGCTTGTGTGCCTTGCAGTGTATTGGCACCCTGACCAATACACTGCACAATACACCTGACCAGGATAGTTTCCTGTGATAGGCTTTAGGCCTCCTGCAACCAGGTACAGATAAGTGCTTCGGGAAATGAGTAAGTAAGTGATTTTTCATTACATTTTACATTTCCAATATTTCCATTTCTGAAATTCCCAGTCTTTGGAAAATATATCACTTAACTAGTTAAGATCATGAAAATAACCTATTTGGCCACCCCAAAACGAGTAACGCCACAATGACAGAAAATAGGTTGTTTTTTGTATTTTAACTTTGTAACTTTAGAGGTACAAAACAAGATGGCTTAGCAAAAAGAAGCACTTCTCCAAAAAGATCTATCCAAGGAACTTTTCTCATCCTTTTATTGTCTTTCTACATTCCCTGGTGGATAGTGTGCTACCAAGAGACAAAGTCTGTCTTATCAGTCTGGACTTGTCTATCCTAGCCACAGATTTCAGTTTCTCATTGGGAATCCTTAGACTCTTTTAAATCCAATGTGACATAGAGTAATCTGTCCAGCAGGTCATGGGTCTGCACCAGGGTCTCTATTCCATGGGACATGTTTGACTTAACTCCCCTGAGAGCCAACTAGAGGACATCCTTATATAATACTCACACCACTTATTTGCTACATTAATACCATTAACTATTTGCCTTACAATATTCTAGCAAAATTCAGGTCAATTCTTTTCCTGCATAAAGTCAAAGGTCAGTGATAATCATCTAAGTTTAAAATGTTTATTTTGGGAGATTGCTGAATAGTGTTGAACAGTGTGATTACCATACAGGTACAAGTCTTTTACAATCAAGTTTAATAGATGGCACGGTTACTCTCGAGCTGCTTAAACTTACTATAAACTATAACTGCAATAAATGTTATACTTTAAAAAATATAAATTTTTTTTCTTTATATTATTTAATATAATAATAATAATTATTATTATTATAAATGACCATTTTTTTATTTTACAATTCAGGTTCATGCAAATGGATGACCTCTTGAATCAGGGGAAACGGTGCCCTTTATTCGGCCTTAGAGCAACAACCCCTCAGAAACTCACATCCCTGCTTGAACGTTAATGTAAGAGAAAAGAGAGTAACACACCATATAGCTGAGTGAAGCAGGAGTGACACTTGGCAATAAGGAGCAGAGATAAAAGAATAGTAATGAGCTAACTAATGAGACACAATGAGACTAATTCTGAGAGATGAGGGAAAGACATGAAGCACACAGGTTCATAACACTTGAGTTACCATAACCATATTTGCATGATTTCAGTTGAAACTAAATCTGCCCTCTTCATTTCCATTAAACTGCCATGTTCTATCAGATTTCACTGTTTTCATTGTGTTCGAGATTTCTTATTTTAATAAATGAAGGTTTTCAGGACAGATGGGTTTGCGCTATGTGGCTCCTTTGTGACTGGACAAGCTGCATGCTTTAGTCTTATTATGCTCAAGTAAGAGAAAAAGAGGCTGATAAGGAAATTAATACACAGTAGCTGCTATAAGGTAAGAGATAACAGGAAATAACTTGTTTTTATGAATGTTCTACAAGGCTAACTGTCAGTGGATAAAAATGATAATGTACTGTTTATAAATAAATTAAAAGACATGCAAATCAGGCTGTTTGGCATTTTCTAATTTCCTGTAGTGTGTAAGTGAGTGTTTGAGTCAATGCATGCTTGTTTGACCTGCAGTGGATTGGCCAGGGTGTACTCCGCCTTGTGCTTCAAGTCTCCTTGGATAGGCTCTTTTTCTGTCACCCTAAAAAGCATAATCAGTATAGAGAACATATGAATGAATAAATTAATTAATGAATGTGCTGGTATTGGAAAATAATCCATTTTGTTTTTAGTTACTGGCATCAACACCTCACCATCATGGATCATTTTTCGGATAAAATCACACCCTGTTGATTTTTTATCCCTTTTAATCAGTCCATTATCCATTCTCTTTTGCTATGATGTTTCACATGAGTAAAACTACTATGGAACAGGATGATGGAGCAGTGTAGTCATATCTGAAAACCAGCATTAGGGTCATTTTACGAAAGTAATCCAAATGGTCCAGTTACCTAACTGGTGTAGTAACATATTTTGAAATATGTTAATTCCATTGTATCCAGTAACAAAACTAGAAACTAGCAAACTTCCCTGAACTATATCATCTAAATATTTTTTTCCCCTTCAAAGCAAATGAATCATTTACTCTCACTCATCTTCTATACTGCTTTAACATGGAGGGTGCCTGGAGCCTATCCTAGGAGACTTTTGGGCATAAAGAAGAGTACACCCTGGACAAGGTGCTCATTCACACACTACAGGCAATTTAGGAATACCGCTTAGCTTATTCTGCATATCTTTGGGAGGAAACCCACCAAGCACACAGAGAACATGCAAACTCCACGCACTCAGACCCGAGGCAGGAATCAAACCCTCGACCCTGGAGTTGCAAGGCAACAGTGCTAACCACTACGTCAACGTGCCCACAAATGAATCAAACCAAGGTAAATTCTTTTTCTTTTTAATGCTATTAATTTTTTTATTTTAACAATATATTGTAACAAAGCAGTCTTGAAGTAATCTTCATCTTAAACCCATAAGATTAAACCCACTGACAGGAAACATGAGCAAGTTTAGACAGCAAATGAAGAGACAAGCCTGATTTATGCTTCAACATCAGGTCTACGCAAAGCCTACGCCATATGCTATACAAGTGGCCTGTGACACTGTGAGCATTTAGACTTGTGTGCAGGTGTTCCTGCGTCGAGCTGCAATTACACCCCCAAACTGCACTCAACTAGATGCCATATTGGTAGAAGCCAAAAATGTCAGCACCACTGTAATTTTGGTGGTACAACTGCTTAATATGAGGTTACTGATTTGAATTTAATTGAACAAAGTAGTAGTTATTGCATCACCTTCAGTAACCTTTTCATCCTGTGCATGATTATGGTGGATATGGTGGAGGCTATCCTGAAAACACTAGTCCAAATTCAGTGTAGCCAATCCATCCATTTCAGTTATTAGCATAGTTTTGGGAGATGGAAGCGAAGCCTGCAAAAATCCAAGTGGAAAATAAAGAAAACCTGAGAAACTCCATACATGCAGTTACTCAAGATCAGGTTCATTAACCATGATTGTAAGACCAACAACCTTTTAGATGCATGTAGTGATGAGAGTGTGGAATGTACAGTATGTCTAGACCCAGTGATGGGTCTTAAGAGGTTGCAGTCTTAATTAATGGAGGTCAGTCCCCCTCAATTCATCTATTCATTATTTGTTTTCTGTTAACACTTGTATTGTAGGTGGGTTAGTCAGGCCTCTTATCCCCAGTGAAGGGCAATCTTAATGCTTCAGCATACTGAAACATTTTGGACAATGCTAAGCTTCCAACGCTGTGGCAACAGTTTGAGAAGGCCCTTTTCTATTCCAACATGACTGTACTCCAGTGGACAAAGCAAGGACTATAAAGACATAGTTTGATGAGTTCGGGGTGAAAGAACTTGACTGCCCCACACAAAGACCTGACCTCAAACCCATAGACCACCTTTGGCATGAACTGGAACGGAGATTGCTCACCAGGCCTTCTCATCCAAAATCAATGCCTGACCACATAAAAGCTCTACGGAATGAAGGGGCAGAAACATCCAAAATCTTGTAGACAGGCTTCCAAGAAGAGTGGAAGCTGTTATAGCTTCAAAAGTCATTAGCGGTTTGTTTAGCCAAATATTTTTGTCCATATATTGTAGTGTATGTCTAAGAGGGCTAGTAGCACATTTCTCTAATGTGTTATGATTTGCGCTGATCAGCCACAACACAAACCATTATGTTCACTATTATGTAGGTTCTTTTTGTGCCACCTGGCTTCTCAGGCTGAGAGCCAGTACTGGGACCTGGATGTTGGCAGCATTCTTTGGGTGCTGAGTGTTGTGAGGTGAGGCCTTCATGGGTGCTTGTTCAGGTTGGGATCTGGGGAGTTTGGAAGCTTGATGGCTGCTGGGCTCCATGTGTGATGGGCTGTGGTGCACTGGTTGTTCTGGTGCCTTTCTATCATGGCCAACATTGACTTTTTTTCAGTGAGTTGTGCTGCATCGGCTTTTGATCCTTACAGGCATAAATGAGCCTTTCATGCCCAGGATCCTGTCACCAGTTTACTGGTATATAAATTATAACTAAATTGTAACTGTAATTGTGGAAAAGATCAAGGACTAGCAGTACAAAACAACACAAGTCAAGTTTTTAAAGCTTATTTAAGTGCTTGGTGAACAGCTAGGTTTTCTGGCTTATTTGTCTATATTTATGTATTACTGTATGTATTCTAAACATTTTGGAACTTAGCTCTCATATTTCACATTAGCAGTAATGGAGAGAGAGAGAGAGAGAGAGAGAGAGATGAATTGGTTTTACTATTTGAAACTTATATGCTTACATTGAACTAAGTGTTATTACATCATGATTCAATTTCCCAAGTGATGTATGTGTACGTGTCCATTTCATCCATCAATTTAAAATCCTTTATTCATTTGTCGATGTTGTTTGTGTTTACTGTTTACTCTTTGTCCATTGATGCATTTGCTGACAGCATTTACTTTCATTATGAGTCTTCAATTAATACTCCCTAATGCAATTATTATGACAGGGTGTGCTGTGTGGCTGTGGAATGAATGGTGATGGGATGTGTGTCAAAATTACACCGAGCCCCCACCCTCCTTTATTTCTCGTCCATTTTTCTGCACTACTGTTTTGGCTCTGTTTGTTCTGTAACACATGAACGAGTCCTGAAAGTTGGTCAAAGGGATTACACACACTTGTGCAGATTTGTCAGACAAACACTTACGGGCATTACTCAATATAGAACCATAAAGGGATAAATACAATCATATAATGGTAATTGTTGGGAAACTCTCGTAGTATAGAGGGAATACACCACTTATATAGGAAACTTTTGTGGTATAGGACTCACACTCATACCTATAATGTGTCTAGAGGCACATTATAGGATCTGTTTGTCCCTGACAGCACAACATGCCATTAAAGAAACCAAAGGTTAGACTGGAAGGGATTAGGAACTGCACACTGGGCACCAAAAAGCTTACCTAAAGCCAAGTGTCTTAACGGAAGCAGGAACCCGTGTTGTACCACGTCGTAGCACTAACCACAGAACACATTACAGGAGTAGTGCACATGAGGGTAATCGTGCTCATGTGCTAGAAGATTGGGAAAGAAAGTTGGCTGTTTAGGAACATTAGACTCAACATACAGAGTACCATGGTGAGACAACTCAAAATGGGTTTCCAAATAAGCAGGTTTTCTCTTTCTAGTCTCCTATTTACTCTTGTGTTCCTTTTTTTCCTTTCCATATTAATCTACTTTATCTGTGTGTCTGAGTTCCCTACATCCTATTCTTAAATCTGTTTTTGTGCCTGTTTCTAAGTTTTTTTTCCGTGTTTTTTTGTCCTTAATTAAAATGTACATTTTTGTTCTTTTGCTCGACGCTTCCTCTCTATTTAGGAATGATTTTTTTTGTCAGTTTCCTAATTCTAATTTCCCTCTCTTTTTTCTAAATGTTTCCTTCCTTCCTTTCTTCCTTTCTTCCTTTCTTTCTTTCTTTCTTCTTTTCAATCTTTAATTCAGAGATCAGAATAGCATGTTACATTTCAAAGATCTACAGTACGTCCACCCACAGAATAAGGCATTCAGAAGGCTCATAAAGAGGTGTAGCCTCTTTAGTGCACCATGTTTGGGCTGATTACCCACACGAGGGCGTTGCGTAGCAACTGGTGTCGGGTCTGTGACAAAAACCCAGGTAGGTGGTTGTGGATTTGCCTGTGAGGGCCCTTGTGGCATTATACATACACTGGGTCACATCACAACATGCCCCATCAAGTTTTATTGCTTACCCATGTCGCTGAGCAAAACAATGCAGAACAAGACACGTCATGCATTTAATACATTTCTATTTGTTTTTAACTCATTACTTCTTTAACATTCATAAGCATATGTATAACTTACAGCGCAACTGTGTTCTAAGAAAGTATTCTCTTGTCTCTTCTTGTTTTGATCTTTTGATGGATCTTACAGTTTAACTCTGAAACCTAATCCTCATATACAGTATCTTTAGCATATCACACAATTTACCCATAATGCCATTCATACACGTATTCTTCTGTAAATGAAACACAAGAAATATTTCCAAGGTCATCATTAGGCACAAAACACACAGCTGTGGAAAGGCATAGTAGATACAATAACACAGGGAAAGGCTTACAAAAGGAAGCAGTAGGATGTTAATTGTATTATAAGGCAGTAATGATAATGCATAACTGCTCCCTCTGCCACTCTAGTCGCTCATGTCTCTGTTCTGTCATGTTTGAGTCTTTCAAACACAGATCATTTCATCAAAAGCTTTAAATTTTTTTTTTTTTTTATGCTGGACTTTTACTTGTACTTGATACAAATAGTGCTCGCTTAAAGATGAATGTAGAAGACATTTATTTATTGCTTTTGGATATTTTTTTTTGTTCTTGTTCCTGCCTGCACTCACTCTCCCTCATCAACTGTACCATTTTATCCTGTATTCAGAGTCGCGGGGGCCTGAAGCTTATCCTTGGAGACTTAAGGCACCAGGCGGCATACACCCTGGACGGGATGCCAATCCATCGCAGGGAACACACATACACACACACACACACACACACACACACACACACTCACTCACACGCTCATTCACAGACTACGGGCAATTTGGAAACACCAATTAACCTAATCTGCATGTTTCTATACTGTGGGAGGAAACCAAAGCACGTGGAGGAAACACACCAAGCACTGGCAGAACATACAAATTCCTTCTACACAGACCTGATGCAGGAATCGAACCTGGACCCTAGAGGTTAAATTTGACTAAACTAACTTCCTGCCTGCAATATTTAACAAATATAGTTTTTTATTTATTTATTTTTATTTTACCAAACTAAAACTTTAATAAAATATAAAACCACATTTTTGTTTAAACCACAGATCCTGACCAGGCAGTTTTTAAGGATGATTTATTGGTTGAAATGGCGAGGTCACATCTGATTGGTTAAAGAGCACGACTGACTCACGTGGGAAAAGAAAAGTATCTTGCATATATATATATATATATATATATATATACACATAATCGCTATCAAATATTATATTAGATATTATATTATATTATATTAGTTTATTATTATCAAATATTATTATTATAATGAAGCCTATGCACGAGACAGCCGTCAAGACCATTAATACAAATTCTTGAATAATGTTTATTTTGTAACATTTATTTTTCAGGTGTT
>JAOVVA010000037.1:33267514-33279731 GCA_028565275.1 Leiocassis micropogon
TATATTCCCCTTTTTTTGCCATATTTGTCACACTTACATGACTGAAATCATTAAACAATTTTTTATATTACACAAAGATAATACAGTTTTTTAAACAATGCCATCATTTGTTAAGGGAAGTAAACTGTCTAAACCTGCCTGGCCCTATGTACAAAAGTAATTGCCCCCTGAACCTAATAACTAGTTGTGCTAGCCTTACAACTGTATTCAAGCATTTGCAATAACTGGCAGTGAGTCTTTTACATCACTGAGGAGGAATTTTGGCCCACTCTTCTTTGCAGAATTGTTGTAATTTAGCCACATTGGAGGGTTTTCAAGCATGAACAGCTTGATTAAAGATTTAAATCAGATATCATAACCCCACTTAGGGTTATGATATTAAGTGCACAAGACTTAGGGGGCAACTACTTTTTCACATACTTTTTTCCAGGTAGACAGCTTTTTTATCTTTAAGAAATTAAATAATCATTTAAAAACTGCATTTTGTATTTACTCGGGTTATCTTTGTATAATATTAAAATTAGTTAAATGATCTCAATCATTTAAGTATGATAAATCTGCAAAAAAAAAAATTGAGGAAGGGGGCAAATACTTTTTTAGCCCACTGTATATCTTGTTTTTATATTGTTACCATGATGCTACAAAATACTCCATAGTTATGAGTTGCCTAGCAACAGCGTCCTTAACCATTAACCACTTGCTCTCCCACATCAGAGGAACTCGCTCCTTTCGAATGCGCCGGCCGACAACCTGGGAGTCCCGTCATGCTCTCCTACAGACAGACGGACAGACGGACGGGGAGTCAATATGAGCCAGAGGGAAACCGGGTTCATCACGTTGCTGGGAGGTTGTGGTCGATGATGTGGTTGATTGACAGCGATGGCAGATAAGGCGCTGTTGCGCGAGGCCGAGCAGAGCTGCACTGAGAGATAAGAAACAGATTAACACCAAAAGATTAAGAAAGAAAAAAAAGAAGAGAGAAGAAGCGAGCGTGTATATAGAGCAGAGCCGCAGATGTACAGAAGCCCTTACTTAGTATGGAAGGGGTGTAAGGAAAACACTGAGCTACACCTTCGTCTTTGTGGATATAACTTGTTCGACAGTGTGTGTGCGCGTTTGCACGTGTGTGTGTTTAGTAGAATTTCACACATCCCTATTTGCATAGTTTTGTTTGAGAAGCTGTCATCGAAGGATTATATGTTCATGGTCTACATCTCCCATCTGCCAGGCTAAACTGCTTCTAATACTGTGTGTGAGAAAGAGAGAGAGAGAGAGAGAGAAAGAGAGCGTACCCCTCTAGGCCATAAAAAGACAGGATTTAGATCCTTAGCCAGACAGACAGACAGCAGCCAGACAGTCAGACGGATAAATACATACCAGTCTTTCATCTTTAGTAAATCATATACTATAGCCTTCACAAACACCAATTGGAGATTTTAGACAGAGCTCTCCACCATCATCATCATCATCATCATCATCATCATCATCATCAAAACACCAACTGTGAGGATATCCTTCGAAAACCGGTATATTCATAATTTCAGTATAGTACGCTCGCAGAATCTCCACGTAGAAGCAAAAAAATCTATTCATGACAAGTTATTCCACTAGACGTGTGTGTTCCGTGACACACGCTCACAATAAACACGTGACAATATCTTTACATCGAGTAATCAGATAAGTCTCTTGTGATCCCATCAAAACACAGGAAACAAAAACCAGGATATAAGAGGTGCACAAATGGATTTCCGCAATGCTCGCAAATTGCCAAACACACCCAATTTCACACTCAAGGCTCTGGGGAAGCTGATATTAAACTCGAGCTATTCGTGGAATTAGAGGCAGAAAAATCGCAGCAGAACATCTCATTTGAGAGATTACACGCACTCATTCGGAACCGACTTGTAAAGCAAGATGGGTTCTGTGTAGTTAAGAACCGAAACCGTGGTTCCCGAGCATCCCTGAGATTTGAGCTCACAACCTTCTGACCACAAGTGTACAACCTGTAACCTCTGAGGGCTGAGCTCGCGATTGCCAAGAAACGCAACTGCTTAAGCGCTGTAACTAGAGCGCTTAGGATCCATTACGTGGCTGTGTTCCATCGCCTCCAGCTGCCGTTAACATTCACATGCAGAACGGACTCGTCTGGGCCATAAGTGGAACAATCAATGGCTTTCATAAAGAGAAGAGAAGTCAGCAGGGTAGAGTTTAGAGAATGGCTAATGTCTTCTCATTTACAAAGCTTACATAAAGATCATTGTCTTTAACTGAAAACGGAGCATGCACTTACTATGTGCTTAAAAAACCTCTCAATGCACTACTGAGTGTTCTGATATTTATGAAATTGTCCTAGAAATCTGACTAGCTGTTTTTTTCAATATTACATTATTTTGTACTTCTATAAGAATCAACAGCGACACTGAGGTGGGGTCGTGTGCGCCGATGCAAAGTGAAGTGTTTTATTTTACATAACTATAGCAACTTACGCATTAACACTTTATATTTATATATAATTTATATATATATATATAACATTTATAAAAGAACACACATCATGATGCTTATCTATTTACAGCTATGTTTAAAAGGCACATATTATGCAAAATTCATTTTTAGTCATTTTTTAAACGTTCAGTATGGAAATGGTTTAAACAAGCTGACCAGATTTTTTCCCCCTAATGTGACCTCATAAAAAAGATCCAGCTTGTTGTTCCGCTTTTCAGTTCCCTGAGAGGGCGCGGCTCAGCTGTAGTTCATTTCCATAGACGCTGAAACGGCACTTTTGAAGAAGGAGTGAAACAAACACCTGTGTTAAGTTGTTAATTAGTAAAATATGGGACCTTTAAAATAACAAAATGTGTCTATCACTTTAATGTGATGGGATTCTTTTGGTGATTTTGCTTAAAAGCAGATGCAGGGAAGCCGCAAAATGCAAAAACAGCCCCGTGTTACAGGAAACTTTAACCGCTGACACTGGAGTCTGGTTTAGTCACACGTAATGTTTAGCTGTTAGAAATGATAGGGCGTTAGATTAAAATGAAAATCGATCAGGTTTCCAGATCATTTGCCTATCGAGTATGAGAAGGTAACACACGGATGCTTCTAACGCACTGCGTTCATTCTTATCGCGCTAATGGCTTATTGACGAACAACTGATATTGGCGCAATTTGTAAAGACATAATCGTTAAACAATTTATGTTTTGTTTTTTTTATGACTTCCCTTCTATTACATTCGAACATTATACAAGGGGCGTTCGAGTCAACCCGGGACTTTGTGAACGATGGCGTAAAAGGCCGTACGCCCGTTGCCGAAGAGGTGGCTCAGAGCCCAATAGAGTTGTTCCTGTGAACATTCAGTGGGTG
Organism: Leiocassis micropogon; assembly: GCA_028565275.1. Lineage (NCBI taxonomy): Eukaryota > Metazoa > Chordata > Actinopteri > Siluriformes > Bagridae > Leiocassis > Leiocassis micropogon. Next base: position 33,270,879 of record JAOVVA010000037.1, read on the forward strand.
GATAATATTTCACCAACCTGTGGAAGAGACGCTGTGGGATCTTAACACACACTCATTCACCAACACCACTTACAAATGACAGGAACTCAGAAACAGAAAGGTTATTGCCATATCCCCTGTACATTCCTGACCTCGCTCCAAGCCTTTTTCACAAGCTTGGGCCGTTAAAGGGGGTTCCTGGGAGGCCAGCGTTTGAGAAGAGAAGCAGGCTGTACAATCATGTACAACCAGTGCAAAATAAGGATGGTATCCAAGCACTAGTGAAACGCTGGAATAAGTGCATTAGTGTAGCAGGAGATTTTATATAGACAAATAAAGGGAGTTTTTACTCTAATAACTGTGTTCTGTACAATCTGTAAAGTCCCAGTTTGATTTGAACACTATCTATATGTATACATTCTATATATTAATATATACAGGTACTATTAGGAGAAAATGATGGAATTTTATTTTATCAAAAGTAAAACTTGACTTGAATATCTTTTCTAGGCAATAATGGAAGCACACACACACACACACACACACACTTACACAGACAGGAAAGATCTCCGTCTATAGATTAATAATCCCTGTAGGAAGCAGTCTAATGGATAGAAGCAGAAAACATCTAATCCAATAAAAGCATTACCAGAGACTCAGGGTTGCATTAAAACCAGTCAATAATCCGCTGCTTCATTAATCAAGTGCTTATGTTTAAATACATGAATACAATTTAAGCATATGGTTAAATCAATACAGTGTGTTACCTGGGGATGAACAGCAGACAGCTCTTTACTTTTTGTTTTATCATCCTTTAGCTTGTTAAAATCTGAGGGAAGATGCTGAATTTGATTTGGATTTGATTTCGTTTGAGTTGATTTGATTTTTATTCTCCCCAATATATAAATTGTAGGTTCGTCCTAACCTTATGAGATTTGTTCATGGAAATTGAAACCAACGTTCGGTAATTGAGCATGTCCTTCAAACTAAGACAAACTGAGGTTTTAAAATGATTTTGAGATCTGCCAGTTATTTAGGTCTTTTGCAGGGATATTTTTTTTAGGGATTTTGGAAGAAGTCTCCAGTGTCAGTCTAACGCAACAGCCTGTAAGTTTGAAATGAGAATGAGAAATATTTTAGGATATTGGGGGAAAAAGGTGGCGAGTGAACGACTGGAACATAAGAGGAGCTGTTTTGTTTTAAACATCCCATGGCATCTATATAAATAAAAGAAAGGTTTTGTCTGTACATTGGTCAGAACGCCCTCTTTCAGTTTAGATCTTTACGTTTCATACATTGGAGGACCTGAAACCAGTCTCAGAAAAATTTCCGTCTGTGTGTCTGAATGTCTGTACGTCTGTCCAGCTGGTTTTGTCACAGCATTACGCAAAACTGGCTTGACAGAATTGAATGAAACTTAGCCGGTCCTTCGGTATTTGCCTGAGGTTAATTCTGCGCCATAAATTAAATTAAAATGTTGAGACGTTTTGAGTAGTTGTGTTCCAGATTACCTCACATCAGCCATCGCTTTTTGGGACGAATCACTCAACGGAGCCAATCAACATGATAGTTTACCGTAAATACACAGAGTATGCGGAACACACAGAAACTACCGTATTGCATGTTTCCAAATCCTCACCAAACACAAACGTGCGACACAGCATGACTTACTCCAACAATAAGTATGTGACTTAGAAAAATTGAATCTTCAAAGATGAATGGACAGATAAAAGCTATGTCATGACCAGTTAAGTGCTGGATTTAATAATCTACTTAAAACAGGGAGTAGCTGACAGTGAAAGAAATACAACTTAAGCCCTATTCGGACTAGTGGGACTAGTTTTCCAAACGACGTTTGAGTTAGAATTTTTTTCAGACGACGTCTGTCATTTCATGTATGCATTCGGACGGCACTAACATCTCCGTGTTTATTACAGAGGTAGGAGTGTCTGTGTTTTACATGTGGGCGTTGCACAAGACATTATTGTTGCGCAAACTTGAATACCGGCGCGCTAGAGATAGTACGGTAGGTAACGTTGACCAAAACACAAAAGAAAACGCATTTTTTGGAAAAAACATTTTCGGCAATCACAGACGTTCGCATTCGGACGGGATTAGATTTCTCAGAGGACCGCCGAGTTTGCTGAAAAACAGTAGGTAATTAGCTCTGGAATTTTTTACAGAGGTCGTGTGAGAGAAAGACAGACATGGGAGATTCGGACAGGATTTAAAATCACAAAGTACGTCTGTGAAACAGAAATTTCTCTAACGACCCCCTGTAAAACTAGTCCCGTCCGAATAGGGCTTTAGTGTAAACGAGGTGTAAGATACTCAACCTTACAGAATGTGATTTCTTTGTATTCATAAGTTAGACAAAGTTCTGCCATTGAGAAAGACAGACAGACAGACAGACAGACAGACATGTACGTGGACTTCAACCTGAAATAATAATATCACTGATCACATTTAAGCTGATCAGATTATTTTTAGCTTTAACCTTTTAACTATTTCTAAACATTCTTTAATCATCAATGACGGGTACTAACTAGTTAAACATAATCCTAAATGTAATAACTGATTACAGAAGACACCGTGCTGGCTGAGACATGTGTGCATTCAGGTCATCAGCTGACTTCATTTTAGTGTGACATAATGTTGCTGAGCCTAGATCTGAGCAATTGAAGTAACCCCAGATCAAAGCCTCCAGAGGATTATGCATGATGTGTGCATCGCTTCATGCTCCTCTGTTCTTACCCTGACACGCCGATCACTCTGGAATAGAGTCAATCTGGACTCATCAGACCACATGACCTTTTTCGGTTGTTCAAAAGTCCAGTCTTTATACTTCCTAGCATTTTTCCCAGTCTTTTTTTCTGATTAGTCTCTCTAACAAGTGGTTTTCTTTTGGACACACGGTTGTTTTGGAACAATCCTTTGCATCACATTATATATGTTGCGCAAATGCTTTTAATTTCAGTTTTTAACATAGCTGTGATTTTTACTGTTGATCTTTTTTTTTACTATGCAACTCCACTAAGTCTTAACCTGAACACAAATCACAGATTTTTTTTTTATTTGTAGTTCAGTATGATCCTTCTAGGTTATAATAATTTCAACAATCTCAGATGTTTTTTATTTCGCATGATGCAGGCTAATAATTTGACCCCTCTGAAAAATGACTGTTTTCACCAGGCATTGTGCATTCTAGAACTGCAATGAAAAATATATTGTATATTTGTCTGAATTTGGAGATGAAAGCAACTGTAAATGGTACTTTATGTTCCAGGAAGTACACCAGACGATTGTGCGTATAATGTGAATAATGTCAGTATCTGCTTTTTTGCCTGCAAGGCAGCGGAATACTGATGCAAATGCAGATTCTGAACTTTTCACCCACCGTTTTCCTGGAGATCATCCAGCGAAAGCGTCTTTTGCTTATATTTATATATATAAATCACACCAGTGTGTATGTGTATATATATATATATATATATATATATATATATATATATACGTGATGTTAACATAGTGATCATTCTGATAACCACCAATATATTTTATTTTTTTTATTAATTTTTTTTTTTGTGTGTGTGTGTTTTTGTGGACAATTTTTGTGAACTGAATCATTCTGATAACCACAAAATAAATAAATAAATAAATAAATATATATATATATATATATATATATATATATATATTGTTTTTTTGTGGTTATCAGAATGATAATGTGAACATTTGCTTATATGAGCTCCTGTTGTCTGATCAGGGGAATCACTGTTTAACTTCATAACACTGTGAGCAAATACGACTTTTCATCAGCTGGTCTTTTCACTTCAGTGGACATGCGTGAGAAAGATAATGAGAGCAAATGCGAAACATGGAATGGGGTTTAATGGGATTTTTACGGGAGATGAATATGCGATGGCGGTTTGTTGGTTCTTTTGTGAGCGGATTGAAATGAAACGTCACGTCAGACAGGATTCGAGAATAAGTAGGACAAGCATGAGTTGGGTTTAGATTGGGTTTATGTTCAGAAGGTATAGTGTACACTGTCGATTTCGCATTAGCTCCAGGCAAGAGAAGCCAAAGGATAGGACAATGGGGGAAAATGCTTTTAGGGGAGTGGATGTAAATAAAAGTGGATGTAAATGTAAATTACTGTGTTATTTTTACCCATAATCCATAAAATCCTGTGCTATAATTGTTTAGTCAATTCTTTATTTAATTCGACTTTAAATTAGACTAGGAAAAATAAGGTCTTCACGTTTGTACACGTTTTTTCCATAACCTTTTCTTGTCTGAAATTTTACTAAACATGGAGCATTTACAACTATCAGTCGGTTATCCTGTATTTTTCTTATTTCGAGACTAAAGTTAAGTGCAAATGTAGGCAGATTATGCAGCAGCTTTAAGTAGGTTCTCTCAGTGGTCTTGCCAGATTATGCAAATGAACTGGTTGTAAAGTATAGTGCTGTGCAAAAGTCTTGAGTGCCCTGTCATTTTTTTTATATTCAACAAAATTAAATGATGTAGATTAAATTAAAGAATTGGGAAGAAGTGTTTTACTGTGACAGTTTTCAAAGGGCCTAAAAATACAGTCTAAAAACTGGTAATTTATGTACAGTAATACTCTGGGCAGCGACCTCATTTCCCCTCTCGTCTGTTCCAACCAGACAGCATTCAGCATCAGCAGTATACTAATCACCGGCCTGATCATCTGTCATCATCTGCACCCTTTTCTTACTGATTTATTTCTTAAGTTAAATGTTTTTCATGCATTAAAGATTTAAAGGTCACTGTGTGGCTTAACAGACAAAAAAAAACATTCCACTGAAACGTCTTAGCTACAGGGACTGGCCTGAAAATGAGGGACAAAAAAAAAAGTCCTTCAGGAAGCCTGGAGAACTATTCCTCATGACTACATTAGAAATACAAGAAAGTTCATATTTTGGCTCTTTTGAAATTAGTGTGGTTTAAGACTTTTGCACAGTGCTGTATGACCCTAAGATTTGTTTATCAGGGATAGAACATTCTGACCAATTTAGGTGATTTTTCTAAATGGACAAATAATTGCACGCCTTGAAATAAACTGATTGGAGTCCAGCATATTGCTAATATATTGCTTTTGTATTACTAGCAATAATCAATAATCACAATAAATTTGGTTCATATAACAATTGAATATTTCCATATTATTATACAGTACATTATTCAGCAGGGCTATTATTATATTTTACTGTAAGCCTTGGTTGTTGATATGATAAAAAAATTGTTAATAAATGGTACTGAGGGAAAAAAACAAACAAATAAACAAAACCAACAAAAACTGTCACCTACCATTTACATTTTTCATTGTCAAACAAGATATAAGGTTTATAAGTTTTATGATGGCATTAGTCACCCCTCCGGTCTTACAGGTGATATTTGTTTCTGCATTGTGGTGTGTGTGTGTGTGTGTGTGTGTGTGTGTGTGTGTGCGCGTGCGTTTCAACTCAAAGCTCCTAACGAGGATGTATGGCTTCCTCCGTCGCCATCTGAGGCCATTTTTCTTGCGTCTTTCGCCCTCTCACTCCCTCCTCCCACCATCCCTCGTTCAGACAGGCGTGCGTGTCTGGCCGGGATGCGAAATGTGCCATTACGTGACTATTACCGCATTCTCACCGGCTGACAAATTACAGAGCTAAAGCTGTTATCAGGGGTGTAAGGCGCTTCCGTGGCTCCCCAGACTTCTCCATCCCATTTCCTTCTACCCACGCCGGCCAGCCTTACCTACCCAAGCATGGCTAATACCTTATTATCATCTCATTTCTATGTGTAACTGATTAATTAGCAGATACTTTTAAGGCTTTTAGGCATCACCTTTTAATACCCAGAGATTATATTGGTGTGGGGTTGAGCAGTGAAGGCTTGATGAAGCTTACTTCCAGCAATATGAGCGGTAATGCAGTTTATGATTGGGAAAACTAAGCATGCAGATTTGACACGCAGGCGTAATTTTGCACATCGCCGGGATGTGTAGGCGCTGGTGCGAAACAGAGCCAGTCGGGAATAAGTAGTGCAACAATAACAGTACGAACATCGGACCTGGATGGAATGAACTTTTCTGGCCTTTTTGCATTTTTTGTTCTCATGAATCGGTGAAAATCTTACATTTAATACCACTTTTTTTTACCATCATTCTAACCTAAAGCAAAAATGCAATAAAAAAAGGTCTGTTCAATAGGAGGGGGTGTTCAGGTCAAACCAGGACCTGTGATGAAATTTCTCATGGATGAAATTGATTGACATTTACAGAAGACATTTTAAAAAACATGTTAATGATGATCACGGCCATGGAGGCTTGGAGCCCACTGCAGTCTGATCCTTAAAAAAAAAATCGACAGACTTGTGGCTCAGAGAGACGCATTTGTCTATGGGAACTGAACAGACGATTATTCACCAACACCACTTGCACATTATACTGTAGGAACTCAGCTGGGAGTTATCGTCACATTCCATTTCCAAATGTTTGGGCCATTAAAGGAATTCCTGGTTCTGACAGGAAGAAAGCAGTCCAGTCATGGTTCTGGCATAAAGATAATCCCTTCTACCTTGATGGTATCCAAGCACTAGTGAAACACTGGGATAAGTGCATTAGTGTAGCAGGGGATTTTTTTTTATGGAAATACAGGAAGTTTTTATTCTCATAGCTAGTTTCTCATATTCTGTACAATCCTGGTTTGACTTGAACACTACTTGTATTGAACAGGTTCTCATTAAGTTTTTTTAATTTCTTCTTTTTTTTCTTTTGCTTTCCATTCACAGGTGAGGTTCTATGATGAGTTTGATCTGGGTGTTAAATGCCACAACTATTTGTGTGATTTTTTTTTTTTTTTGTACTTCAGCTTTGCATAAATGCAAACATCTGCTTGTGCGGCAAAGAAATCCCCCATTTTCTCCCTTTCGCCAGCACTAATCTGTTGATCCTCCATCCGCACAGTAAAGCTTGCACCAAAAAGCACTTAAGTTCCTCTTAAACGAGCGTCGAAAAGCCTTAATTCCCTTTTCATCCACCTTCCTAACTCGCACTGCAGCGCATGTGGCCCAACTGCTGCCCTTGAGTCGAGAGAGTGAGCAACAGAGAGAGAGAGCGAGAGAGAGAGAGAAGACTATAATGCCCTCAAGGTCTCATTGCAATTAAAAGGCACCAGAAGTATTAAAAAGGCATTAGAGGAGCTGGCAGGGTTTCTAAGCCGAGCAGGAAGCACGTCTTAAACCCTGGCTAACCTTCTCTCACACACTTACGCACACTTACGCGCAGACAGACAGACACACACATACACACACTCACACATACACACATCACACGTACTTGGTCACTCAGCACTCACTCTCCAGTTATGAGATCGCTCGTCTTTGCGAAGTAAGTACGCAAACTTTTACCCTATAAAAGTTTGTTCGAAAGTGTGAAAAAGAGTGTGAAAGAAGTGTAAAAATAAAACACTTTAAGAAACCCTGTAATAGGAAAACTAAACAACGACAGGGTGAGGAGATCCTTCGGAGCACATTTCGCACCCAAAGTTCCTTTAACATGATTAACAGGATGTCCTGAAGTGTTTGGTTCCTCTTATAACACCAAAGTGTTGACAAATACCTAAAATTATTATTTTGATTACTTTTTATCCATTTAAATTTCGTTTAATGAAGTATTTCTTGTTGTAGTGTAGTGGTTGGCACTGTGACCTCACACCTCCAGGGTGGAAGGTTCGATTCCCGCTTCGGTTTGCATTTTCTCCCTGTGCCTTTTGGGTTTCCTCCAGGTACTCACATATCAAATGCCTGCGAAACAAATCCAAATCATCACCCCTCCACTGCCATGCTTGACAGTGGGTATTAGGAGTCTCTGCTGAAATGCTGTTTGGTTTTTCGCCACTTTGGTTTCATCTGTCCATAGGACATTGTTCCAGAAGTCTTGTGGTTTGTTTGGATGCAGTTTTGTGAACCTTAGTTGTGCTTCTGCGTTCTTTTTAGACAGAAGAGGTTCCAAGCGAACCATACTTGTTCAGTCTTCTTCTAATTGTGCTGTCATAGACTTTATCATTTAACATGCTCAGTAAGGCTTGTAGGGTCTGAAATGTAACATTTTCTATTTCTTTGAGCATTGCATGGTCTGACCTTGGAGACATCCACTTCTGGGAATTTTGGCAAGTACCTTGAATGCTTTCTACCTGTGAATAATCTTTTTTACTCTAAAACACTGAACTCCAATTAAAAAAAAAAAAAAAGTTTAGAAGTAGAGGGTTTTATAGCCTTTTTACAGATTGATGTGCAACAATTGCTTCTCTAAAACCATTGTTTATGTCCTTCCCTCTTGCCCATGTGTTAACACACACATTTGAAAACTCCAGAGCAGCCAAAACATTTGCTTTTATAGAGGTCTGCACAGCTGATGGTCAATTAATCAAGGGCTGATAATTAGCAGCACCTGACTGCAACCTGCCTTCTTACATACTGTGGGAGCAGTAAGGCGGTACTTAGGGGTTGTACAGCCCACATGTCTTTCTTGGCTTACTTTTCTTAAATATATATATTTTTTAACAATAGTCATTGTCTCAAAGCAGCTTCCACAAATAATTAATGGCACGGAAAAAGAAGTAATAGGTTGTTGTTCATCTGAGGTCGTATTCACCTGATAATAAGACCCGCTACAATCAAATCACTTTTATTATGTTTTTTACCCAAATACGAGGGGGCATTTAGTGTGTTAAGGGGCACATGACTGTAGGTTGTAGTCACACATACAAGCATTAATGCAAAGGTTCTTGCTGGCAGTTTAAAAAAAAAATCTCTCCTGCTTACGACTTTAGATCCTCAAGGATTCTTTGATGTTGATTT
>JAOVVA010000037.1:33298317-33315469 GCA_028565275.1 Leiocassis micropogon
ATTAACTGTTCAAAGGAGATTAATGCATTTTTTGGACGCCTTCAGCATTCCTTTACAATGTAGAAAGAAATAAACATCAGGAACGATCATGGAGTTAGAAAGTGACCCCAAACTTTTGAACGGTAGTGTATAAATATATATATATGAAATGTTGTGTCATCCAGAGTGTGCGTGTGTCTCTCTGTGTGTGCGCCTGTGTATGCATGTGGCCTTTGGACAGACAAAGGTAGCAGCCAGGATAAAATGAACATGTCCATCAGGCTGTCCAATATTAAAGTCCTTCTGATTTCATCTTTCCTGCTTGGCAGTGATATAATTCTGACCAAAAAAAAAAAAAAAACCTGATCAGGAACAATATGCACAAAATGTAATTACAGAAAAGCAATCATTCCATGCGCAAACATCAGAGATGAGATTTTGTATGTAAATGTTGATGTTTAATGAAGTGTTATTACAGTATATTAGTGTGTGTATGTGTATGAAGCAGATATATGTACTGTATTAGTTATATTAGTTAGTTAGCTTGTTAATTGGAATTAATTGAAATAAATATATAAATCCATTAACCTCTTTCTATATAAACCTCTAAATTACTTGATCATATTGTTTATGGAATGAAAAAGTGAGCCATTTGACATTTCCAGTCAGCCTTATATAGAATTTCATTGTTGCTTTCATGTATTTGTCCCAGACTCATTGAGCCCATGATTGAATTCAGGCTTTGTTGTGGGTCTGGTCCCGCTGGGAGGAACCAGGGTTTTGATAGAATAATGGGATGATGTGTTTTATGTGTACGGTGGGGAGCGAGGAGCTCAGGAAGGAGCATTTGAATGCTGAGGGCTAAATCGCTTCCCGCTGCCTGTCTGGCCGTCACTCAAACACAGGGAGCGATCGCTATAAATAAACAGGACAGGCTTGGTATCATGGCAGCTTGGAGGCATGTGTGTTTCACTCAATATGTGTGTGTGTGTGTGTGTGTGTGTGTGTGTGTGTGTGTGTGCGTGTGTGTATGGATGAATCTTGGATCTTTCCTTTAGCAATGAACTAAAGCTAATAGTGTTAAAGAAATGGAGTCACAATTCAGAGTTCAAGTCAAACAGGGACTTTTGATTGTGCAGTATAACAGAACAAAAACTCCCTCTATTTCTCTGTATAATCCCCTGCTACAATAATGCACTTATACCAGTGTTTCACTAGTGCTTGGGTACTATCAAGATAGAAAGTTTTCCCAGTACGCCAGAGCCATGATTGGACTGCATGCGTCACGTCTGAAACGCTGGCCTCCCAGGAACTCCTTTAATGACCCAAACATATGGTAATGGCTTGGATCGTGGTCAGGACTGTATGGGGGATGTGGCAATAACTCCCTGTCAAGTTTCTGTAATGTGAAAGTGGTGTTCATGAATCATCATCATCATGAATGATTGTGTGTGCAGTTCCCACAGACAGATGCATCTCTTACACAACTTGGCGATAAGTTCTCTGTTAATTTTCAGGTATCAGGGATGCCGCTTGTTGAACTTTTCCCCGGAAATGACTGCAGTGGGCTCTGAGCCACCTCAGCTGGGATTTGAATGGTGCAGACATTTAAAAAAAGACACACTGTGTATGGTGAGGTTTATTACAAAAGTGTGTGGTAGATTTATAGACACAAGGCATTTGACAGGCAGGTGACCAAGAACCCATAAAAATTCCGATTTAGGGTGCCAGAGTGGTGGAATGAAAGTGTATTCACCCCTATCATCCTGAGACCGCAAGTTTGATTCCCGAGTGATACTACAGCCATCCCTTAGCTCCATTCATCCATAAAGGAATCTCTGTAGTCCCAGCTAGGGACCATGGAGGCCAACGGTGGTTACCATTGTATTTATTCCCATTTTACAACTGTGGTAGGACCTCAGGTCAACATTCACACACTACGGCCAATTTGGAAAAGCAAATAAGCCCTATCTGTGTGTCTTTGGACTGTGAGCAGAAACCAGAGTACCCGGAGGAAACCCACCAAGCACGGGGAGAACATGCAAACTCCATACACACAGACCCCGAGACAGGAATCTACCCCGAACTCCATCGGGCCGCCACCCTTTGCTACTTTCCTACTTGCTACTTGTTTTTTGATTATGGATATTGAACAATAATACAGGTTATTGGGCCAAATGAAGCACATTAATCTGCTGTTTAGTTCTGCCTTATCACCCAAGACTTTACACAAATAAGTTTTTTATATACTTTTTCACTTTTTTGCAAATGTATTTACATGTCAAATATTTAAAGAGAAAAAAAAATCTCTTCAGGTCCCCAGGTAAAAACTATGTACAATTATTTGTTTTGTGTAAATAATGATAAATAGTAAAAATAATAAATAGCTAATAAATAAATAGCAGGTAGCAGACTTAATTTTTTCAATTAGGACAGGAATAATTAGCTTACCTTAGGCTAGCTTGCTAGTGAACTTTATCAATTTGAACTTTATCAAAATTTGCTCATTATTAGCTCAGTTTTGGCAACCATGAATATTAACTGCGTAACAACCTACACGCTTATAGAGACGTGATATTAGCCGCTCCATAATTTCTAAGCATTTAATCGTATTGACATTGATGTGGGCCATTATTTTGAAACGTCTTCCAGATAAAGCCCTTATTTAATTTAAGCTTCTGTGATTTTTGTACAACCACGAGGCAGAACCTGTTTTGTGCTCAGAAGCTGTACTGTGTCAGTGTAGCATGCTAGCAGCCTGTTAGCACAGAGACTGAAAGGGCTCCTGGGCTGTTCACTTTTAATGAGCATTTTTATGGGCTTTGCCCCAGGTGGGCTTTCACCCCAAACAACAGCCCAGAGTAATATTTGAGGGAAAGGAAAGAAGAAATAAAAAAGATTTAGAAAAAAAAAACAGAGGGACAAAAGCCTTGTGTTGGTGTAAAACAGAACAGAAACCGAGTTTTAAGAAGCAGCCTTGATAATTGACTTTAGCTCAAGGCCTAGCTACGGGTAATTCAGCGTATTTGCTATGTTTAGCTAACAACTTATGCAGAGCGTAGCTCGCTTTTTATGTTTACCTGACATACTTGACGCCAAGTTCTTCGCCGTATTGCTGTCTTGCCTGTCTAGTAGCATGTGAGAGAAATAAACCGTGATCTCTTCACCAGTGTTAGCATAACCAGAGATCAGCTAAGCAAAGAGACGACAATGTGGCTCATGCTTAATGCTATGCGTAATTTTTACCTCAAATAGAGACAAAAGTTTTCTTTGAACAAATCTATGCTAAAACTTTAGTCCTGGTTACTTCTAGCACACAATTTGGGCAATGAGACACATTAGATCGTCCACATTTGTCTGCTAAACCACAGCTACAGCAGAATACTGATGAAACCAGACCTTCTAGTTACGCCGTTTTAAAATCCCACACACTCATTAAGTTTCATTTGGGTGATTTTTGTCCCAAAACCGTAGAGCTGAATACTGTTTGGCCACGATAAATATTCCATTTAATTAAATCACCATCATGTCTATAATTCATTCGCTTTCTGTAAGCCAGACTTACTCTAACGTCCAAGCATGATCTCTACATCATGATCTGTCTGTAACATCCATTTTTCTGGACTAGGAGTGCAAAACAAAGAAGAGCTTAGTATATTTGCTCTTGCTTCAACACATCGCATGGAGGTACCCAATATGGTATACCTCACAACCTCCTCGAGCAATGGCTACTCACAGTGTAAAGGATGGATATGGACAGGACATAAGCGAAAGAGAATTAGTAAAGCACCCTCTTTGTCTCGGTGCTGGGGATGTCGTGCTCGATGGGCCATTTCTCAGCCTCCAGGTGTTTGCCCGCGGCTTACCATCCCTCCTGAGGAACACATCGATGTCACACGCCCTTGTCACATCCCTCACTGATGGTCATGTAGCATTGTGTGTGTGTGTGTGTGTGTGTGTGTGTGTGTGTGTTTTTCTCCCGCTTTCACTGTTTTAACAGTCTATAAGAGTCTATATAACTGTAAATAGTCACTGGTAATTAGTTTTTAGAAGTCAAGCAATTCTGTGATAACGCAATTTACTAAATCGACACATATTAAAAAAAGATGATTAAAAAGGTGGAATAAAAATCATCAATCATTAGGAAAGCTGTCATTGCTTTGTTTATCTTTTAAACTCTGTTAACTTTATTAAGATAAATAAAATTAGGTATTTTGCCTGGAATGGTGGGGATCTTGTGCAAGTCAAAAAAAAAAAAGATTTTATGCATATGTCTAAATCTGATTATAGAATTGCTGTAAATTGTTGTTGTCTCCATAATACCCTAACAAACAAAAAGTTTAACAAAAAGTTCAAACATTGGTTTGTAAAGTTAAATAAATACAGTACTGTGAAAACGTCTTGAGCCACACTCATTTCGCTATATTAAATAAAATTAAAGGATGTAGATTAAATTAAATATAAAAAAATAAATAAATGAATAAAAACAAATAAATTAAAACAAATGTTTTAATGTGACAGGCTGCATTGTGATTAAATATATAATTTAAAAAAATTGATTAAACACAACCATACACAGTATAATATGCAGAGAAATGCTTTATACCTGTGACCTAATTTTCACTATGACTAAAAATAAGATTTTAAGAACTTTTAAAAATAAGATATACATGGAGTGGCTCGAGACCTTTGCACAGCACTGTTAATAAATAAATACATATTGGAAAAAAAAAAATTTTTCTTTGTCCATTCTTATCATTGCCACTGGACTAACTAAATAATAAAAAATAAAATTAAATAAATTAAATACAAATACAATTAGTTTCTCCTTGATCCTGGTTTGGAGGTTTAGGCTCTGAAGTATTTGACATAATGTATTCTTGTGAAAAGCTTTAGTTGAGATATTTATATATAATATAATGTAATTCTATTTCATAAAAAATCGGAACATTTGGCCTGGGTCAGCTGAACATCACTGACTAAGTAGTGAACAAAGTATGCGGGTTAAAATAGAAAGAGAAACAGGCAGTGTTGATGTGTGTGTGTGTTGCTGCGTGCACACACGTGCATGCACACGCACACAAACACACACACACACACACACACGCACACACAAACACACACGTGTGTGTTCTCTGTCAGCTCTGAACAAACAAACAGAAGCGAGAGTGTGCTGCCGAGCCTCATCCTCATTAGGCAGCGTGGCAGCTCTGTGAAGCCATCTGCATCCTGCCAGAGACACCGGCAGAGACCAGAGCCATGAGATGTCATCAACGCCCGGTGCCTTGAACACAAACTACCACCCCCTATTCCCCTCAAGGAGTGAGAGAGAAGGGAAAGAGGGATGCAAAAGAAGCAGGAAAGGTTTAATGAGATATCTGCTTGCCCCAGCTGCTGTGAGAGGGAAAAAAAATATTGTCAGTGTTGTTAGTGTTATTTGCTTATAGTGTTTTCATTGCAAAATGAGTCATGTACAGTTCACATACTCGGAAGTCTTTTGTATTGAACACTGAGCATTATTTATCGATTCATTTTTTAAGTTTGGTTAATAGAAGGCAAATATAGCAAACATGGTTAACAATATTTAAACCTTTATGTAATATAATATATATAATATCTAAGCCACTTTTATGCCATTTTACATCACAGATTGTTGAAAATGTTAAAAGAAGTGACAGTGATCAGGTCAGAAAAACTTAGTGTGATGTGTGCTGATAAACTGCTCCTAGTGATTAAACAAAAGAGATGAGTCAAATACTTGAATCATTAATGAAAGATGTTTCACGATTTGTAATGCCTTGAGAAATAACAACAGCTTACTCTGCCATTTTTTTTTATATGAAACAATACAGTGTATAAATACGTCATGACGAAGATTACAATACTTATTCCTGAAAGATCCGCTGAGCTTCTTCACTATTTATAGGTAGACAAGTTAACTCTTGCTATTTCTTACATTATAGCAGCTATAAATAAGTTAATAAGCTTTAAAAAAAAATCTGACTATTATGTTATTGAGAAACTAGAACAAACCTCATTTCATTACCAGTACATTAATGTGTCCTAGCAGAAATCTTTGTTAAATAAGAACAATTAAGGAAAATCCACACATTATTAAACTTATTCCTGGCAAATGAACTGTTACTATAGAAACTATAAGAGTTTAGAACAACCGTATTATTATAATCCTATTGTTTACAGTATGGTACACCAGTGCTTAGCCCTGATGCCATGCAGCACCAAGGTTGGGGGGTTGAATTCATGCCTCTTGTCTGTGTGTGTGTTGCATGTCCTCCCTGTGCTTCATGGTTTTCCTCAGGTTGCCTGTCACAGTCCAAAGACATAAGCTGTAGGCTGAGTGCTGTTTCTAAATTCCCTGTAGTGTATGACTGGCTGTGGCTGTATGTGTGTGTGTGTGTGTGTGTGTGTGTGTGTGCTTGTGCCCTGCGATCTTGTGCCACCCCATCCAGGATGCACCCTGCCTTGAAGTCCCTAAATTTCCTGCAATGGGCTCCAGGCCCCTTGCGGCCCTTTACAGGATAATGTATGGATGCATGTACAGTATAATACTGTATATATAGTGAGGTACTAAAGTAAGGATTCACAGGCATACAAACAAATGGCGTAAAATGAATGAAAAGCTTCTATATGTGAAGATTCCTGTCCATTGTTAGTTTCCAAGCCATGTTGTGTTTGAAATGAAAAAAAATAAAGCAGAAAAATCATTATAAGATGTTTGGACCACCCTTTACTGTATATTTGATCGATTTTTTCTTAAAGGAAACCTGCTCCGCAAAATTCAAAATCGAGTCATTTTTAGAAATTCAGACATGTGAAATTAGATAAAAGGAAACATTTTGTATTGGTCAGGCTTTAATGAAGTCAATTCGGTGTCCCCCTGTTGTGACCTCATATGAGAAGATTCCCTCCTTTACTGTAGCTTGTTGCTCAGCTCTGCTGTTCTCTGTCAGGGACACTGCTCGGCAGTAGAGTTCATAAAGGGAGGTACAGTATGAACAATGCATTATCTTAGAGGTACGTCAGTTGGAGCATTAACAGACACGCTTTGAAGGTAATCTGAGACATATAGTACAGTATGGTGAGCCACTCCCATTTTTTTCATATTAAATTTTCTTCATATTAAATTTAATTAAATGATGTAGATGAAATTAAAGAAATGGGAACAAATGTTTTACTGTGACATAATAGTTGTTTTTATGTAACAACCTCAACAGCGACCTCATTTCCCCTCTCGTCTGTTCCAAGCACTCAGCATCACCAGCATACTAATCACCTGCCTGATCATTTGTAGCCGTTTTTCACTTTTTCATACCTCAAGTTAGATGTGGTTTACAATTTACTGAAGCATATTTGGCTTAACAAATATAAGTCTGGCTCTTTAAAAGCAAAATATGAATAAATGTGAATTTTGCATAGTACTGTATGTTATGTTGTTAAAGAAATGTTGTTAAAGAAATATGGACCTTCTGTTCAGTGATTTCATGTTGTATGTGTTGCAGCACCCAGTTGTAGAAAGGTTCAGACATAACGAAGGGGTGGGTTTACATGTCATGTTGCAAGGTGTTTTTGGTGTATGTGTGTGTATGAATATGTGTGTGTGTGTGCAACCCAGTCATAGACACGTATGCTATATTGTTTACTAAGGACACACTCAATTGGGCTATTTGTTGAGCTGAGCTGTGTGGGGTTGGCCTAATCAGGCGAGGAATGAAGGCAGAGTCTCAAAAGAGGAAATCAATTAACCATGGGCTGAGCATCTCTCTCTCTCTCTCTCTCTCTGTCTCACATTGTCTCTTTCTGTTTGTCTGAGGCATGCAGATACATGCCACAGAAATAGTCCATTTACCCTTGTCAATTCCCTGCTCTGTTCCAGACACCCCCCACCCACCCATTTTTCCCTCTCCCTCAGTCTCCCTCAGTCTCCGTCTGCCTGTCTGTCTCTCTCTACCGATCTCTCTCCATAGCATTCTCACACGCTGTTCTTTCCGGCCTTTGACTTTTTTTTTTTTTTTTTTTTTCAAGAGACTCTTTACATCACAACAGGGTGGATGTTTAATTGAAAGGTTAATGAATGCCAAGTGAAAGGTCAATTAACGTAAATATTGAAAAAAGGAGAATATATTGTATAAGGGCTCTCTCTCTTTTCTAACCAGTGCGTGGCATCATATATAAAATATAAGACACATCCTGCTTGTGGACGCTCACCTGGACCTGTGGTGCAGCAACACCAGACTAAGTTTAGCGCTAAGAAGTCATTGAGGTTAATGGAATTTCACTGCTAGATGAAGGTAGCTAATGTCTGATTCATAGCCGATAGCCTGCAGATCATCATTAGCTGACACAAATGCGCGGCACAAAGAGACGGCCTGCTGTTCCAGCAGATTTTATTTTTTGCGTTTGTCAGAGTTTATGGAGCAAGGCCGCTTGACTCTGACACAAAGCGTTCCGTAAAAGTTCTCCATCTTATCCCATCGAATCGGTCGTTAACCGGGGTCCGAAAGAGCAAAGGGATTGAGGAAGGAGCGGTTGGCGGAGGATGTTGATTAATTTGATCATACAGGAATTCTTTGATAAAGTGACAGCCTTGCCAACGCGATAAGGAAGAATACATCGATCACCCCGTCTGCTTCCCCCCCCCCCCCCCTTTGCTTACCTACTCGCCCTTCTCTCCTCTCCGTCTGTCTTTCTCAAGCCGTGACATTTCCGTCTCCCTGGAGACGCAGTGTGCCAGGCGGTTGCCATGGTAACAGCGGCGCACTTCGCGACTCTGGCGGTGCCAGAACTCTTCCCCTGCCGGGATAGAGCGAACGAGGGAGGGAGCGCTCTGGAGAAAAAGCCCACCTGCTGGCTTCCTGCTAATTGGCTATTTCTTTTTCTTGCTCGCTCCGTACCATCTCCAGCTATTCTTTTCCAGTATTCTGGGGTTTTTTTTTTCTTCTTCTTCTTCTTTTTCTTTTTTTGCTATACCCAGAGTCACTTCTTTCTCTCTCTTTCTCTCTCTTTATTTTTCTTTTTTTTTGTACCAGCACACATTGGTCACAGTGTCAGAAACATTATACACACGCTTCAGCGTTGCAGTATTCTTATTATATTTTCTGCTCCACACTAGAAAGCAATGAAAAACAACAGGCTTCCAGTCGTTTTGATGAAAAGCTATCAACATACGCCTCTGTCTTGTTGATTCACAGACACATTACTTTGTAAAACATGCAGCGGTGTCACATGAAAAGCTGTTACACACACTTGGGATTCTGACTCATTTTAGAGCCTGTCCTGTTAACACACAAAATAAAACTGTAGGAGAAAAAAATATCTCTCTGTTTGGGGTTAGGTTCCTCACACGTACCAAGAAATCAGCGTCTTCTAGTAATTATTTTTACACCGAAGTAACACGATAGTGACGACAATGACGAGTCTGTTGAAGCCGGATTTTTATAGCTAGATTATTGAATAAACAAACACGACTTTGCGACCTGATTGGCTGTCCACACTTAACAATAAAATAAATAATTAAACAAACTTGGAAAAGATCATATTTATAACTACAAACCTATTCACACTGTGCCATTATGCATTTACAAGACATGATACACAATGTTCTATTTATAAAAGTTAACTTTATTATGCACTGTGAATTGTTAACGTGGTGCATCCTGAGAACAACAGTGCGTCATAAGTGCTGTCGTATTTATTTTCCTTGATAAATGAGCAATACCACAGGGACGATTAGGAAGTCATGCTTTAAAACTTGACAAAATCTGAAAGAACTCGGCAGTCTTATGATGACTAAACATAACCAACTACGTAAACTGTGACTGAATTATTTGGTATTAGAATATCTTGTACTTCATGCAATCTGACACATCAAATCAGGTAGTAAGTCAATTTTTTGGGTGATCTGAGTTATGCATACAGTACCAAAAGTCAAAAGTGTTTTTTTTTTTTCTTTTTTGGTTAGTGATTTAGTTTCTACATTCTGGAAGAATACTAGAAATGTCTAAACTATGCAAATTATTACTATTCAATTAAGTAACAATAAAGATTTTTTTTTTAAGACAAGAAGGTCAGTTCTGGAAATGTTCTTGCAAGAGCAGTCAAGCCCATCAAGCACCATGATGAAACTGTCTCTCATGAAGACCATCCCAGGAAAGCCAGACCAAAACATACCTCTGCTGCAGAGGAGAAGTTCATTTAGAGTCACCATCCTTAGAAATCTGCAATCAACAACCAGCACCTCAGATTAGACCTGTTATGAAGGTTTACAGAGCAGAAGTAGCAGATACATCTCAATATCAACTGTGCAAAGAAGATTATTGCATATTTTGGCCTTTGTTTTACAATGCAGAAAGAAATACAAAAAATCAGAAAAGACTTTGGAATTAGAAGGTGTGTCCAAACTTTTGACTGGTATCGTATTTTCAGACTCCTAGTTCAATAAGCTTCATTTTGATACCAAGTTTATTATTGCACCATGTACGGTTGCTGAGATACGGCCAGTGTGAGTTTGTTCATGAGAAGGACCTCGGAAACATGTGATCAAATAAGAAAGACGGAACCTCCAGCCTCATTTTGTATGTAACTGGAGTAACCAGCTTGGATAAAGTTCATTAAAGTGCTTTAAAACTTTATCATTCCTGTTGAAGGATCAGGAAGAAATCAGGTATTTATCAAAGATTTTTTTCGCTGATATTAAAATTTTTTATACTTTTCACCTACTGTGCTTTATTGGCCATAGGGCAAAACTAACCTGTGCCACTTAATACCTGATACTTAATGCACTCTCTTAACAATATTTAACAATATTTAAATGCGATACAGACAAGTACTGGAAACTGTAATACAGATAAGGCGTGTTTTAGGCCTTTGTAGGTTCCCGGGAGTTGTGCCTAAGAACTCATGTACCGTACTATTGCTTGAGGTAGGCAACTTTTCCGTATAACAAAAAAAAAAAAAAATGGCCAAAGTAAGTGGACACCTGACCATCACACCCATGTGTGCCCATTTTGATGCAAAGGGCATTGATGCTATCATTCCAGCTTTTACTCTTCTGGAAAGGCTTTCCACTAGATTATGGAGCATTACTTTTTGGATATGCTCATTCACCTGTGAGATCATTGGTAAGGTCAGATACTGATGTCAAGTTAAAAGGCCTGGTGTGCAGTCAGAATACAATTTCAACCCAAAGGTGTTCACCACGCCTGGGGTCAAGCTTGATCCACTCGTGTTCCTCCACGTCATCATTGAGAAGCCATGTCTTTATTTTGGCTCACTTTTGGCACAGAGGCATTTAGCACATACAGAGGAACAGGTCTGAGCATATTAGTTTCAGTGAAAGGAAATGATAATGCCTTAACATACGAAGACATTTTAGAAAATTGAATGGTTGCAACCTTATGGCAGCAATTTATATGGCTGAATTATAGGTGTAATGGTCAGGTGTCCACATACTTTTGGCCATGTACTGTAGCTGATACAAAAAAAGAAAATCCCTTCTTCCCGTACCATCCATCTGAAGTAAAAGTAATGGCTGACTGAGTTCAAGTCTTCCTTCTTTCCCGGAATTTCAGATTAATTTTGGCTCTTCTAAATTTCCTCCTTGTGAATTTTAGATGACCTTCACTTGAGTCTCCCTGACAATGTGAGCTATAAAAAAACGACACTGAAAGCTAAAGAAAAAGCTTAAATTGAGGTAGAAGGATAAGATCACAGGCAAACCGCTAGGCTTTCAGCGAGAGCAAAGAGAAAAGAGGTTTGAGGCCACTGCCAAGGTCTGAAATGACTCAAGGAAAAAGCTCCTGTGCACCTGGAGCAAGCGATTGCACTATTGATCCGTCCACTAACTGGGTCTCATCTGTCCAACCTGGTCTGCTGGCTGAGTCCAATTATCAGAGCCATCGCAGCTTGAGAGGGAAGAGTGGCATCCTTTCCAACACGCTCATCTGTGCAGGAACTGGACACTGTGTTGCTGTGGCATCTAGGACGGCGATGTTTAAAGTGTAACTCTTTACTGCCCACTACAATGCCACCTTATTTCACAAAGTTAAGGTACTTTTTTTTCCAAAGATTGACCCATTTCTGTAGGAAAAGCACAGGAACCAGTTGCAACAAGATGTATACTGTACTTTACTTCAGAAACGATTGGCACCTGTCGCTGAAATCACTGTCTTTAAATGGGATATGTTTAAAGATAATATTTAAAGACCCTTATGAGATAAAACCACATGTCATAATTTTTGGCACTCCCTAAATTTTTTGTAAACAGAATGTAACTGGGGCATGCACACTGAGATTTTAGGAACTCCTAAGTGGGTATCCATGACTGTTTCACTAGGGTATAAATATAAAATGTCCTACATCCACTTTAAGTGGTAATCATTCAGAAGTTTAAAACAAGCATGCACACACAAAAACGAGATCAAAACGAGATAAAAATTTCATCAACTCTGATTACTTATATAATCTCACCCAAAAGTTTTTTTTAGGGGTTTATTGAATGATTTAGGTTAATATTGATTGTCATCTTGGCATTTAGATTTAGCAAACATGTTTTTTCACTTTTTTTTATTAATTATGCTGTGAGTGCTTTGAACTACATGAGTGTGCTCTTGCATTTGTATGTCTCATGAGTGTTTTTGCATTTACTACAGGTTTTTTTTTTTTTAGTTGATTCACTAGTTGTCAGTTGAATTTCAGACCCAGGCTTGAGTGTTGGGTTTTCCTTGGTTTTGATCTTCTTTGTTCGAGGCTTGTCCACTCGATCACTTTCTACATGCCCGTTATTTTGCTTCAGTGGCAGGAGGTTCAGTGCGATTTTTCTAAACAGGCTTGGGGCAGCTCAGATTTCTGTGTAGCTCTACATTTTCACTTCCATGGTGCAACATTCAGAGCAGAATGGTAAAAGGTAGTGCTCTGGCCATGTGGTTTGTTCATTTTGAAATTAGATAACAAAAGCTTTAAGAAGACTGATCGCTGTCCATGGTACCATCTCCAAAAAAAAACCTTTAAAGTACACACTGTTTTACATTTAGAAATATGCAAAAAATTTTTGGAAGTGGTTACACTGGTGGCACTGTGGTTAGCACTGTGGCCTCGCACCTCTAGGGTCCAGGGTTTTATTTCCATCTCGGGTCTGTGTCTTGTGGAGGGATGCCACTGGGTACTGTGGTTTCCTCCCACAGTCCAAAGACATACAGATTAGGCTAATTCCCAATTTGCCTCCAGTGTTTGATTCTGTAAAGCTGTATTACTCTGATGTATTGGCATTCTGTCCAGGCTTGTGATCAAAACCCTCCAGGCCTCTTGTGATCCTGTGTACAGGATAAGCACTATGGAGAATGAACTAATGTTTCCACTCTATTCTTTTGGTGAACTAGTAATGCACAGCCCCCATTTGCATGCTGGAATATGATTGGCTCTAATATTTTATGATGCAGTAACACAAAACTATCTGCGATGCGACTATTCTCTATTCTTAAATGAAACCATTCCACCTACTAAAGAATTTAATAATGTCAAGGATGATTTGTATGCTCCCTAATAAAAACAGGAGTGACTATTATAAAGGTACCGTATGACTAGTACGTTTCTGGTGCGTGGTGTATTTCAACTCTTAAAACGCAGGTCACAGATAGAGTTTGCGCTGCATGTGGGCCAAGCAAAAGCTTCGGCTGATGTATATGCAGCAAACACTAAGCGGTCTGGACATATAATAGAGCAGTTTATGGAGAAAATGAGGTCTGGGAACCATGAGATCCACAGGTGGACAGGAGGAGCTGTCACTGCCGGTTTGGACTGGTCATGCAGCAGAGTTCAGGATATTGATCTGCAGTCTGGGCACATAACACCACACACAGCTCGAGCCAAGGACTCTAAGAAAAGCAATGTCTCTCTCTCTCTTTCTCCGTTTCCTCCAGACTGCCTGCTGTTCCACTTCTTCTGTCATCACTCCATCCTCTCCTTCCTTTTCTGTCCTTCCATTAAGTGCTTTTTTCAAGAGGAACACACTTATTCGTGCTAACCATTTTACTAGGCACTAAAACTAAAGAACGAAAGAAAGACAAATCCAAAGTGTTTTTAAGAAGGTATAATTGCCGTCGCAAATGCCCAAATAAACCAATACCATTTTCTAAATAGTTCTTCCTTTCCTAAGATTCTATCAAGCATAATGAGAATTCACATTTTTAAAAACTGCAGTAATCAATCTCCAATCTGTTGGACTTATTGATGGCAGTTTAAGAGCTTGATTTAGCAATTATAAACCCACAACATGTTCACCTTAGGAATGAATAAGGTAATGGAATAGGTTTGGGTAACACTTAGAGTACCAGTCAAAAGTTTGGACACACCTTCTTATTCAGTGGCATTTCCTCTTTATTGTTTTCAACACTTTATATTAATACTGAATACATAAAAAAATAACTGGTTAAATAACCCAGAATAGATTTTTTATTTCTGGTTCTTCAGTGTAGCCACCCTTTGCTTCGAAGACAGCTTTGCACACTCTTGGCATTCTCTCAGTCAGCTTCATGAGTCAGCTGGAATGGTTTACCAACAGTCTTAAAGGAGCTCCCAAAGGGGTTGAGTACTTGTTGGCCGTGTCCTTCACTCTCCGGTCCAACTCATCCCAAACCAAATCAACTGGATTTAGATTGTTTGATTTTGGAGGCTGGGTCATCTGACGGACACTCCAGCACTCTTGGACAGATAGCATTTACTTTACAGTTTAACTCAGGCTAATACTGTACAGTTAGTCAGACTAACACAACATCATGTACACATATTGAAAAGAACCTGGAGGAAACCTACTTGCATGGAACATGTAAACTATACACACCGGAGACAAGATTCAGACCCCCTGAAGTTTGGAGGTGTAAGGCAAATTTACATTTAAGGAATTAAGGCAGTTGAGGGTTAAGAGGCTCGCTCATGGCAAGTTGGTGGAGTTTGAACCCAAAACCTTCTGGACCATAGTCCAACCCTTTAACCACCGTGCTACCCCTGCTATTCTAATCAGGTTTAACAATTGAGCCATCATGGGGTCCTTATGATTTTATATTTATTAATTTTGGTTATGTTGCTTATTAAAGACAATATACAAACTTAAGGAGAGCCCACAACATCAGTTTTGATATCGTTTGTTATTAACCCTTTGAACAAGACAGAATTAGTTCGAGAATTAGTGTAGATTTTTCTGGTTTATGCTGGCTCGGGTTAATTTTGGCCAGTCTAGCAGTATGCTGTCATGCCCAACCCTGACTGCATTAGTCATTAGTAAGCTGCCTTAATCTCCTTCATTACCCTGTACATCAGCAGATTTGCATGCACTTTCATGCCACCACTTTTAGAGTCCCGTTTATTTTTAGGCTCCGTGCCTAATTAGTGTGAGCTGGGATAGAGCCGCTAGCGTAAAACGGCAAACATTAGCGTGTGTGCTGCTAATGAGATACTGTGGACAAAAATGGGGAATTTCATTGTCATATTCTATTATTATTTCCCTATTACCTTCCCCGAGCACAGCTGACCTCTCTCCGTGACCAGGGAACCGAATCGTGTGTGCTTTTTGGCATTCTTGCTAAGTAGACAAGCATCGCTAACTGTTGTTGAAACATAATAAGAATCAGACCGCTTACACTGTGTCACAAATGGCGCGGACACACTTATCGTTAGCACTTACGGTGGTTCGGATTGACCCGAGCCCTGGACCATGACCTAATGTGAGGCTCTGAAATGAGGCGTAGGAGTCATTTCCGTGCTACATTTTAAAAGAAGCCTACATTCTTCTATCCTTCATAGAGCAGATAATGGGCAGCACTATTATTCTTCCTTATTTTCGCTGTTTCAGTTGTTGCGGACACAACAGTGCAAACCATAAGCCATGACTGGCATGTCAGTCATGCTCCATAAACTCACGCTGTGTGTCACGCTGAAATATTTCCCCCCTCATTTTTTTTTGATTCATTCCCCTGGATTTCGTCGGAGACTCATCAGTAACCATAATGCACCTGGCATGCTTCAGAGGGCCCGGGAAGACGGCATCACACTCGGGGGAAAGACAACACAGAGATTATTTGTCACCGCATGTATCCCGTATAGCTAATGGGAGACACGGTACCTGCAAGGTAATTCATGTGAACAGTAATGACTGCAGTGATTGATATGTGTGATAATGATTGTGTAGAGGATATTTCTTTTGTATCTGTTTACTTTTTGGAAGAAACTGAATTCGATTGATTCTAGCTTTGAAAGTGCCTTTTAAAACAAACAATTATCCATGCAGTATAAGGAAAAATTATTATTTTTTGACCATGGCTAATTTTAGCTATACTTTACACAAGGTCTTTTTTTTTTTTTTTTACTTACAACCCAATCTGTTTAGTCAAGTGTAAAAGCTGTGTTTAGAGAACTGATCCCTGGTCCAACAAACCTGGGTGTGGTTGCATCAGGTGCTGAAGATTTGCATGCTGACCAGCGTGATTGGTTCAACTTGCTATTGCTAAGTTTCATCATAAACTCAAAGCGTTTTATGGTTGGCAGGAGAGAAAGCACTTGTTGATATGTAAAATCTGACATTTAGGGTAAAGGAGCACTGTAATTTGCTTACTTTTGGTGGGGCGCAAACAGAGACCATGTTTCCTGCTAGCATCCACGGAGTTATCCCTATGTTCCCAGGGGCCTAGTGTCCCCAGATCTATATGGCACATAGAGGAAGCATGGCAATCTGTCCCATGTTCCCAGACCCCTATGTTCTAGGGTCCTATTTATTTGTGGTCCAGGTTCCCTCGTTTCCAGGGGCCTATGTTCCCTGGGTCTTACATTCTCCTGATCTATAGGTCACATAATGGAAACCTGGAAAAAGATGTTCCCCAGTTGTCTATTTGTCTTTTTGATGAATTTTTTTCTAGGGACCTCCAAATCTACTTAAAATGTTAACCATTAGTTTTCAAGCAGCCCTGGGAAAGCCTGTTTACGTTTAATCCATGTAAGGTTTTATAATATAATAAGACACTGTACTCTAATAAGAAGATTCCTGTGCCTTGAGATCAGACCCCTCACTCTGCTTCCTCCTGCCTTCTGTAGTAACACCTTCTATATCCTGTATCCAGACGAGGATACATCCAAATGGCTCTTGTCTGCTAGAATCCTTTTGTTTAAT
>JAOVVA010000037.1:33325488-33343975 GCA_028565275.1 Leiocassis micropogon
TTTTTATTTTTTTTAAGTACTCTATGTTGCAGAACCATGATCTTTTGGTCACCTTGGCCATGAATCCACAAGCCTGATTAAATCCAACGCGGTCACAAGGACATAGCATTCCCTCCCTCTTTTTCCTCTATGCTTGCTTATTCTCTCTCTCTCTCTCCCTCTCTCTTTTTTGTGATGCCCAGATGCGCAGTATCACTCTGACCTTCTCTCCGTTCGTTCAGGATAGGTTTTATATCCGTAATAAGCGCTAGCGTGTTCCTGGTCAGCCTCCTGTCCTCTATTTCCTCTATTTTATTCTCCCGTTCTCCTTTCTCTCGATGTCCTGGTGACACCGAACCTCTGTCCTCTTAGCTTTTTATTTCTTTTCAAAAATACCTCAGAGAACTTTTTTCTTCTTCTTCTTTTCTTTTTTTTCCTCCTTCACTTTCAGATCGGCCCGTTGTAAAGCCTGGCACGTCTCATGGATGTTATGAAAAAGCTTCTATGATGTTATCTTTTTCTTCTTTTTCTTTCAGTAGCTTAGGTTTTTTTTTTTTTTTCCCCCGTTACTATTAGCGTTTAAATGCTAGTCTTTACCCGGCGAGGTGCAGAGATGAGCAATTTCCCTCCTTTTTCTCCGCGTGGTGTTGTTCGTGGCCTGTAGTTTAAATAACAGCACGGATGCCGGGGAGAGGACTAAACGCGGGAGATAGCTTGGCTGTGATTTATTGTCTCGTCCGTTCCTCTGTTTTCGCTCTTTGTTACGGCTGAACTTCGACCTCATCCTACACACACACACACACACACACACACACACGTTAACACACACTTCTGGAACGGTTAATCTCAGTGGACGGTTTAGCTGTAAATACATTTTTGCAAAAAAGGCTGCAAGGCCACACATGCACAGGCACACACACACACACACACACACACATAAACTCCTATATACAGTACACACACAGGCAGACTTATAATGAAAAACAAGATAAAACCAGATACAGTGATAGTTATAATGTGTTGGGCTGAATTATGTTGTCTTACGGAGACTAACTTTTTATTATCTATTTTATTATCTAAACCAGACCTCAGCCTTAACTTCAGAAACTCAAAAAAGGTCAGCATCATATATTCATACTGTGCGTATGTCTGTTTTATGAAAAAAAAAATCTATTATTATTATTATTATTATTGGCAGCATGGTGGTGTAGTGGTTAGCACTGTTGCCTTGCTCCTCCAGGGTCAAGGGTTCGATTCCCGCCTTGGGTCTGTGTAAGTGGAGTTTGTTCTTGCATGCATGGTGGGTTTCCTCCATGCACTCTGTTTTATTCTCACAGTCCAAAGACATTCAGGTTGCCTGGTGTTCCCTGTAGTGTGTGAGTGTGTTTGTGAGCCTTGCAACAAATTGGGTGCCTATCCAGGGTGTACCCTACCTCTTGCCTGAAGTCCCTGTCTTCCCACGACCCTGTCCAGGATAAGTTTTATGGAAAATGAATTATTATTATAATTATTGTCTTAATGCTATTATTTAAAAACACCTTTATGTATTTTTATTAGTAGTAATAGTACATACATACATACATTAAGTATAGTGATGATATGTATACATGCATGATTTTAAATTTATTTATTAATTCATCCATTAAAATAATGAATATCCTGTGTAGGGTCTCAGGTGAGCAAGAGTTTACAAGCTCTGGATGGGATGCCAACCCATTGCAGGGAACAAGGACAAACAAACACACACACACACACACATGCACCCAATCATACACTATGTCATATACAATTTGAAAACACCAATCAGTCTACACTGCATATTTTTGGACCGTGGGAGGAAACCGAAGTCCCTAACCCACCTGAAACACTTCTGGACTTGATATTACACATATCAAATAGTTGCCACCAGTAACTCCTATTTGTGTTATGCTACACTCCTCTATCTGTGATTATTTTCCTATAACAGCATGACCTGGTGTGTTTTACTCCTTATTTTCACTATATACGGTATGAAGTAAGCATCCCTTAAGCATATTGTAATTTTATTAAAAAAAAAAAAAACATTTCATATTAAGAATGTGCATTTCTTTGCAACCACACAGAGAGTCATTTCTCTCACTCATGATGAACTTGTGTTAACACATCTGGTGTAAAGCATGTAATTGCACTTAGAATAATAATATTTGTGCTCTGTCTTAATCTGGAACCCTGTGGCCTTCCTGTGCATGCATGTATTTAAAAAAAAGACATATAGGAACCCAATATAAATCATTTTCTTAGCCATTTTTTTTCTAAAATGTGTTAATTTTACCTACATATGGAGACTTTAAGTACACCCTCCATCCAAAGACCGCTTCATCCTCCAAATCACGGCATGCTCCTTCAGCACCCCACCCCGAGAGACTTCAGGGTTTTCATCTGGATTATCTCATGCTTCTTTTTTTAGGTTACAAATAGCACATTCCTTTACCTCCCTCCCTTCTTTTTAGCGCATGAGCAAGACAAAGATCCTAATCAGACCTGAGTGTAATAGCAGAGAGAGAGAGAGAGAGTGAGAGAGAGAAAGAGAAAGAGAGAAAGCGAGAGATAGAGATCACACACTCCGACAGGACAGCAGAGAGGAAGTGAAGAGAGAGGACAGGAGAAACAGATGGATGAATCAGCTCGGCCATAAGTAGAAAGTCTCATATAGAGGAAGATACAGGAAATGAGAAAAGATGAGAAGATGAAGGAGGGGCATACGTGATAAGGCAGAGAAAGAAAACAAGACGGGAAAACAAGAGTGGGGAAAAGAAAAGAAAAAAAAGAAAATATAGACTGACCAACCACTTGGAACACCTGTTTATTTATGCGGCTATCACATCAGTCTATCGGTGATGACTGTGCAATGCAGAAAATTGTAGCGAGGGAGGTCAAGAGATTCAGTAAATATGCACATTAGTCACCAGAAGGAGGTAAAAGGTAAAAGTGTCGCGCAGGTCTGAGTATTTTAACACACGATTCTAACATGCTGAGCTCATGAGTTCTGAACTGTTATGCATTTCATTTGTGGCTTATAATATAATTGGTGCATCCTTTATTCTTATTGCATTCTGTATACTTGTAGTATGCCTACTGTATGTTTAGACTAATTGCATTATACAGAGTGGGCATTGGTGGCTCAATGGTACTGTACGTTTCTCACCTGCCATGCGGAAGGCCCGGGTTCAATTTCTCCCCAATGCCCAAACCCCATCAAAATTATCATTTTTTTCAACTGCGTTTTATCTGTTTTTTTTTTTTTTTTCATTTCAAGACAAATTGCCAACCCCTACAGCACTATTAGATATGAAACCTTACATTTTTAACAAAGTTAAACTATTTGTTTTAGCATCTGAAAAGCCACAGATCCCTCGGAATAAAACTACAAGTATGACATTGTGGCTATTTCCATTGCCGTAAGGCGGTCTCTTTTTTTTATCCATAAATCTAATGCTCAAAGTTCTAGCTGTAATGTTCTTTTTGTTATGCAGTGTTTGCTCCTCTCTGTTCAGCCAAGTCTAAACCAACCAATAAAACAATGAATAAGACCTGTCTTAAATATTGTAAATAAATTGCCTTAAAAGGTTTTATGTCTTGTAATGCCTACACTGCTTCAAGAATTTGTACAGCATCTGAACATACCCAATGAATTATAATGAAACACATATTTTTATGTGTATGTGTCAATCAATCAATCAATCAATTAATTATATTTTGGAATACTTGTAGTTTCATACAAAGGATTAAGGCACTGAGTTACTGATTGGATGGTTGGTGGCTCGAGCCCCAGCTCCACCAGGTTGAGGTTGTTGGGCCCTTGATCAAGGCCCCTAACCCTATCTGCTCCGGGGGTGCTGTATCATGGCTGACCCTGCGCTCTGCCCCCAGTTACATTGGGATATGCAAAGACAGAATTTCACTGTGCAGTAATGTATATGTGTCAAATAAAGGCTAAGCTTAACTTGAAAAAACTTATTTCGCTGAATTGCTGGCAAAAATGAAACAGTACCTGCGCAGTATCGATATAAAATCAAATCAATATAAATGATGTTTCTCCTTACAGAAGTAACACATTAGCTATATAGTCATTTCCTTTTCTTATTATAGAAGGAAGTGTAATATAGGAGTCTGTATGGTCAACAGCTCCGGGCTCTTCTCAAGCAGCTGTCACACTCATTTGTCTCCCACTGATCTTCTCATCCTTTCTTTCTTCTAGCTCTCTTCACACCACTTCATCATGGCCCAGAAGCTTCCGACACATCCCAAAGTCTTTCCCTTTTTCTTTCTCTCTCATTCTCTTGCATGCGCTTAGCCAAAATATGCAGAATTTGACTGCAAAACAAGATAAATCTATTTTATGAAAATGAGAAAAATGAGTTCTTTTCAAAATGGATGAGGATAAATTTTGTGCATGGTTTCTTTTAGTGACAGATGTTTAAAAAAATACTTAAGTAAATCTCACAAATTATTTCACAATTGTTTTGGTTTATATTAGTGTCAATTTTTGCACACACAGATTTTGCAAAATGCTATAAATCCAATTCCCACAGTTTTGTCAAAATGTATAAATCTGCCTGCAGCTGTGTTTGTACTAATATAACTGTGCAATTTAGTATAAATAATATGGTTTAATTTCAAACAAACAAACAAACAAACAAACATAAATGAATAAATAAATAAATAAATACATTCTCTTTTTGTACAGAAAATGGGAATAATTTTAAACTCAACCAACAAAATGAATCAATTAATCAAGTAAAACATTTTCAGTACCAAGCTTGTTAAAGATCACAAGAAACATTTACAACCATACCAACAGTTGACAGCGTCTTATCATAATAGTCCAAGAATGCTGTGGAAACTGCAATGTCATTGACGAAGTGTAAACGTAATTTTTCTCTGCTTTAAAGTTTTCCAAAAGGCCACTGAACGACTTAACGCATTCACAGCAGCTGCTATTTTGCCCAGTCATTAGATTCACTTTAGAGATCATGTGACAAAAAAGAAGCGATATGATTGGCTGTTTATTGAACATACCTTGCCTTTGCTTTGTGATGTTTTAATTATTGTAAACTTGTACATTTAAAACTTGGAAAAGTAGAATATTTTGGCGTTTTTGAAGTAAAAGTGTTGTTATAGACAATCTTGCGTTCGAGAGGAAAATAATCTCTAAGGTTGAGTGAAAGTCTGGAAAATGGGATTTATCTCATTTTGCAGTGAAACTATTCATATGGTTACATTATGATCATGATATCACATTCTAATCACTGTTGCTTTATCTTAAATATGATTAGTCTTCATTGATGAAGTTTCTGTTCATTAATGGCAGCTCTGCGAGTAGTTCGGTGAACACACAGGTTTATATTAATAAGCGCTCGTTCTAATATGGTGAATGCATTATACAGTGCGAGTCTGATAATGTACATTAATTTAAAAATGTGGTTTTTTTTTAGCAAAATTTGTTTTTGTTTTAATTTAATTTAACTTCGAAAATGGAAAATCCATTGTCAGGATTTTGTTTTGCACCACGAGGCAGAGGATGTTTATTTGGAATTATGAACAGAGAGAGCGAGAGAGAGAGAGAGAGAGAAATGTAAGATTAAGGCTTGATCATGAGATCAGCATCAGTTCGAGTAATAAGATATGCGAAGATTAACCAAGGGAAGAAGTTTGGCTCGAGTTAGGGGGTGTTTCTAATTTGCATATTCATAGGGTGGATTTTATGGATTTGCATATTTATAGACTTGGCATTATTAGGGATTTCTTGATGAGGTGAAATATGTAGGAACTTGGAAAAGAACTCTTTTCTTTGGGGAGGGGGACATTTTTATTAGTACATGATGTTTCACGATGAACTTTCGGTCTCAGTGTCGGCCACGTGAGTCTGCCACGTGACCGCCGAATAACACGCGGCGTGAAAGGGAAAGACAAAAACTCTCTTTCTGCACAGGAGACTTTTATCAACGCTGAATACGACGGTTGGCGTAAGCAGAGCAGGTGTAATTAGGCTTAGTTAATTAGCTGTTGGACGAACAGAGGAAATGTTAATTATTTAAAAAAAAGTCTGCAGTCTTCATGAAAAAATGTTAATTATTAAAAAAGAGAGGGGTATAACGCTCGTTTCGTTTTAATTATGCGTGTGAGCGTCTGAGTCTCTGTGTGTGAGCAAGCAAGCATGTGCATGTGCGTGTGTGTGTTCGAGCAAGCGTGTGTGTGTGTGTTTGTGTGTGTGTGTGTGTGTGTGTGCATGTTACTATTCTGAAGTCTCTGTCCAGTGATGAGTTCTCCACCCAGAGGTGCGCTTTGAGCATCTGAAATGACTGGATCAGCAGACTGTCTGATTTTCTGCCAGAGCGAAACAAGAGACTTGTTTTCTTTTTGCCTCACACACACACACACACACACGCACACACTGCCAGCAACAAGCAGGGATAAAAGCCATCCTGCATTCTCTTTCAAATTTTGTGTAATAACAAATCTAATAGATGTATAATTTATTTTTACTGCCATGCTGGAGACAACAGGGTGACTTATAGATATACAGTACAAGATATAGTGTGTGTGTGTGTGTGTGTGTGTGTGTGTGTGTCTGTATTGCCTTTTCAGACCTTCCTGAGTAAAAGAAAGTATCTCTTGTTAAGCTGAATCTAGGACACATCCACGTCTCCATGTGAGCTTTAAACATGCCGTAATTTACGTGCGGATCCTGTAACAGCTGTATGGCGTATACAGTATCTGTCTGTATCACCAAATCGCTTTCTTCCCATCTTTCTTCTTTCTCTGTCATACTTCATAGCTGCTCTCACTTCCAGGGGAGTAATTGTAGAGCCGAAACTAAACCGCGACGCTCTAACACATGATTGTCTCTTGATAGAAGACTACAATGCGATATTTAACTATGCCTTAGGAAGCGAGGATGGAGGGATCGATACCGGGATGGAAGAGCCTTTGATGACTAGGATTAGGGAAAAGAACATGCAGGGGGAGATAGATGGATAGCGTGCTCCTGAACTGCATTACTTTTTTTTTTTTTTTTTTTGATCCTTTGTGCATTAAAGCTGCTTGGTTTGTCATATTTGTGACGAGCTTTAAAATGAATTAAAGAGGTAATGAATAAATTAATAAAGACAGAGAGTTAAAACAACAAATTGAGATTTATTTTGATTCGGGAAAAGTGCTTGATCAAATATCCCACTTTCACACAGCTGTAATTAGTATATCTGCCAGTTTGGATTGTCTGTGCTGATATAAATGCCACCCCATGAGTGTGCTCTAGGTGCTTTCATTTCCTCCCACTGAAAGTTTTGCTCATTGAAATATTACTTACAAAACAACCAGTGACAGTAAATTCAATTTAAAAATGATACCTTAAATGCGAACTAGACATTAAAGTCTAGCCAGCTCTCTTTTTAAGCTGCACCTACTGTACCAACCAGGGAGGACGAAATCCAACATGCAAGCCGCCTGAGAAACATGAAGGCAGGCGAACTAATGTAAACCTAGAACCGGCGTCCAAGGGGCGTCCAAGTCAAACTGGGACCTGTCCTTACCCTAACCCTGATTACACAGAATAACAGAACACAGCTATAAAAATAAAAACTCACTTTATGTCTCTATATAATCCCCTGCTACACTAATGCACTTATCCCAGAATTTCACTGGCACTTGGATACCATCAAGGGAGAACATCTTCCCAGTACACCAGAGCCATGATTGGAATATCTGCTTCACGTCTAAAACCCTGACCTCCCAGGAACTCCTTAAATGACCAAAAATTTTTTTAATAGTTTGGAGTGAGGTCAGGACTGTACAGGGGGGTGGAGCAATAACTCTCAGCTGAGTTCCTGAAACGTGCAAGTGGTGTTGGTGAATGATTGTGTGTACAGTTCCCACAGACAGATGCGTCCATCCATGTTAAAGGATCAGGAGATTCACATGCTGAACGTTCACAGGAACGACTGCATTTGGCTCTAAGCCACCTCGGCCGGGATTGTTATTCACAGACTTATGGCTTTCTTTAAAACGTTTACACCGTTCAGATGTTTTACTGTAGGTAAGAGTCTCATAACCGTACTGAGCTTGAATTTTGTACAGTTCTTATGGTCAGATGCGTCTTTTCCTTCCGCAAGTTGGTAAAATGTTACTAACGATTTTCAAGGATCATGTGTTCCACTTGCTGAATGTTCATGGGAACATCAATGTAAAAAAGCTAAAAAATAACAATTAAGTTGAGGGACAGGGTTAGCAGTTCCTGCGAAATGAACCCGCTCCCACAACAATAATAATTTCACCAAATCATGTGAAATTGTGAGGACTGTCTCTATTTAAAAGAGATGATTTGTCAAAGTATAATTTTAACAGCCTGAGGTTTGCCGTGTGCGAATACATAATTAACGTAGTAATAGGAACGGCCACGGGTAGCTACACCTTTTTTTTACTTTATTGTTACATCAGAAAGAAAAACAATAAAAACCTCATAAGAATAATAAATAATGAAATCCTAATTATTGAGAATTCCCTGTTAAGCGTTATTGAGATATACTGTAGAGGCTCGCGTTGTGCGTATCATACGCCCACGGAGACAATCAGCATTTACATACTCATTCGAACATTTTAATCAGGTTTGTAGCGCTGACCTCTTGTCTGTCTGTCTCACTTTAATAATACAAGACCTGGGGGATCATTCAGAACTTTATACATCTCAGCTTGTTTGGCAGGCTTGTGCGCTTTCATAAAAAGAGTATAAAAGGTGATGAAGAATGTATAGAAATAAAGTTAGTCAAATCCAGAGTCCATCTGGAAATGATTTATTCATCTGGCACGCATTTATCATACATTTACAGTTCTGATGGAATATTTTCCACGAGCATAAAAACGAGTGCATAAGACCTACTTCATAGGAAATCTGAGGATTTTAGCTAACACCATTTGGTGTTTAAACCCACAGATCAGAGCTGTAATCCTGCACATTAGACCACTTGGATATGATGATAACAATTGGGATTCTGAATAAATATCCATACTATAAGCTAACATTTTCAAAGGGACTGTAAATCACTTTGCCATATGGTTTTCTCTCATAATTGGACGTTTTTTTCTTTAAAAACAGAAATGATGCTCCTGAGTTTTTTAGATTCTGATATTTTAAATGTCCAATGCTTACTATTTTATCACTGTTTTGCACTCACTCATCGTCTTTACTGTTTTATCCTGTATACAGGGCCATGGGGGGGCCTGTCCCAAGAAAATTAAGGCATGAGGTGGGGTACACCCTGGACAGGGTGCCAATCCATCGCAGGGCACGCACACACTCATTCACACACTACAGGCAATTTGGGAACACCAATCAGCCTAATCTGCCTAATCTGAAATTGGAGTACCCAAAGAAAACCCACCAAGCACGGGGAGAACATGGGAAAAAAAACAAAAAAAAACATAAGACGATACACTGATCAGCCATAACATTATGACCACCTGCCTAATAATGAGTAGGTCCCCCATTTGCCACCATAACAGTGACGCACTGTTTGTTCTGACACCTTTCTATCACACCCAGCATTAACCTGCAGTGCTCTTCTATTGGATCAGACTACATGAGCTACTGTAGATCTACCAAAATATTCCAAGGAAGGAAAACCGGTGTACTGGCGACAGGATCATGGGTGGCCAAGACCCAGATGAACATGGAGAGCAGTGGCTGGGTTGTGTAGTCCGATCCAATAGAAGTGCTAGTGTAGTTCAAATTGATGAATAGGTTAATGCTGGTTGTGATAAAAATGTGTCAGAACACACAGTGCATCACTGTTATGGTGACAAAAAGGGAAACCTATTCAGTATTGGGCAGGTGGTCATAATGTGATGGCTGATCAGTGTATCTGTACATATACTGTATATCTTTATTAAGGGCATTGGTGCCTCATTGGTAGGTTTCTCGCCTGCCACGCGTAAGGCCTGGGTTCGATTTCCATCCAATGCCCAAACCTCAGCAACTGGATGCAGTGCCGGTCCCAAGTCGGGTTAAAATGGGAGGGTCGCATCAGGAAGGACATTCGGCGTAAAACCTGCCCCAAATTGTTGTGGGAATCAGAGGGAACAGCCAAAAGTCCAACAACATCCTGTATATCTTTGTATGTCTCTACTTGTCATATGATAGAAATAAAACGTCTCTTTATTTTATATATCAGATACCATTCAATGGGTGTTCAAGTCAAACCAGGACTTTTGCTTTCACAGAAAAACAGGACAGTTATGAGAGCAAAAACATGCAAGAAATAACACACAATGAATAACAAAGTGCATAATTTTCATATAACAACACGAGTGATTTTATGCATATACTGCAACAATTTGCTGTATAATGTTATAATTTCTTTTTAATAATAATACAGTAACATTTAGTGCTGTGCAACATTTACAGGTTAGTTCCTGTTATTGCTTACGTTATAAATCAAAAAGCAGCTCTTTTTTGTTCTACCACAAGGAGCATCTCATTTCTCTCTCTCTCTCTCTCAAGAAGTTGATGAGACGAAAATCACAATTAGTTATTTTGAGGACTTTCCTGTGCTGGGAATCCAGGGGTGAGAAAGGTGAAAAAGTTCTAGTGTTAAAACAGACTGAGAATAAATGTGATAATTTGTTTAAAATTGTAATTCAGAATCCAGGTTTTGTGATTTCCACAAAATACAGGTAGCATTCGGAAGTTTGCGAACTCTCTTCCTCATTTACCGTTATAATTCGGTGTGTCTGCATATTTATCTTATTTATGCATCATATTTATTTATTTACTCGCTGATGTATTTGCATCTGGAGCATGCCGAACAAGAGCAAGCAGCGGTGTCCAACTTTGCACAAGTGCCCGAAGCCAGCGTTTCCCCTCTCTCTCTCTCTCTCTCTCTTTCTCTCTCTTCCTCGTTCGCTCACTCCCTCCTTCTCCCAGACCCTGCAGCTGCCAATCATTGGGACTCCCAGCACTGCTATGGAGATATTCGCATAAATTAGCATGTATTTGCATATTTGCCTCACTTGGCTCTCTCAACAAATGGCATTCCTCTCTCTAGATCTCTCTCTCTCCGTCTCACACACACATACACATAAGCATTATCCCATGCAGTGTCATTTCTTTAAAAAACAAGTATTTTTTTTACCTTATTTTACCCCATTCCATTAAAACATGATCTGGAAAAAAAAAAAAACTTACTGTATGACTGGACAATCTGTATCATGTTTTTGATTTTTGCATTCTTTTTGTATGAAATTGATAAAATGTTCAAAACTTTCTTTGGGTTCTAAATGTAGATATTCAGAAGAGTAATTACATTGCCTCCACTTTGTTTGTCTAATTACGCTCT
Organism: Leiocassis micropogon; assembly: GCA_028565275.1. NCBI lineage: Eukaryota > Metazoa > Chordata > Actinopteri > Siluriformes > Bagridae > Leiocassis > Leiocassis micropogon. The sequence goes on from JAOVVA010000037.1 coordinate 33,336,837, forward strand.
TACATACACTCTTTATCCTACTAATATGTATTAACATTGATTATAGCACTTTGGCCTTGCACCTCCAGGTCTTGGAGTTTGCATGTTCTCCCCGTTAGCTTGGTGGGTTTCCTCTGGGTACTCTGGTTTCCTCCTACAGTCCAAAGACATGCAGATTATTAGGCCAATAGGTGTTCCCAAATTGCCCTAATTGGTTGTAAAATAGGAATAAATACAACAGCAATCACCATTGGCCTCTACGGTCCCTAGTTAGACTACTGAGATTCCTAGATGAATAGATGGATGGATGGATGGAACATTGATTACATTGTGATGCGGCTCCCTTAGATATCATGCACTCCTACTTAACAAACCAAAAAAAAACAAAAAAAAACAGCACCTTTAAACCCACACACTGGGCATACTTCCCAACGCCTAACAGTAATAAACAGTCAGAAAAAGTAAGCTGACCCCGTGACATCAGCATGGGTTTGGGCTGGTGCTAATAGGCTGCCTGTTTCTCCTCAGAGTCCGCGTGAAGCAAGGCTAGGCAGACTTAATAAAGCGCTCTCCAACTTCCTGCTTGCTTCTTTTTCCTTTGCTGGATAAAAAATTTACGGTGTCCCGAATGCCGAGCGGGTGTCGAGACGAGCTTTTGGCTGCGAGCGACACTCCTCCACAGGTGAACGCAACGTGGAGTGAAGATGCAGCGGTGCTGGAGCAGCCCACAGCAAGGAGAACAGATTAGCATAAAGTTCAAAGCGGAGAAAGCTAAAAGCGAACCGTCTCTGAAACTAGCTCAGCATTATCATATGAGGCAGAGTGGGTGTTTGTGCGATGGAGCATTAGAACAGTTTGTAACGCTTTTTACCCGGAGATATGAGGTGCTTTTGGGGGGGCGCGGCGATACAGAGGGTTGGCATATACATATACGGTGTGAAGTGAAAAGTGAAGCAGATAACGAAGCAAAAGCTTACTCTGATATTTTGAAAGGGATTGTTAATTAACAGACGTTTTCTGATACAGTGAATGAGTAAACGACTACCAGTATTATCCTGTATTCAACACAAACTCCTGCTTATAAAAGATGAAATCTTATACTGCGTCCTTTTTGGCTAATTAAAATAGCTCTCTGAGCTGTTTCATTCCTACGACTCAGTATGTACACATACTCATGATTCTCAGGAGGGTCCTACAGCTTACCGAACACAGTGGGCCGGTTATTTAGTGTTTTAGCATGCACACAATGTAAACTCTCCCTGCATGTTTTCTTACATTTTCTTTATTTTTTTTTTTACCCTTAATCGGCTGAAGAACCACAAAGAAAAACATATTTGTAGAAAAATATATATTTTTTTACATTTAAATAATTTTCTTTAACTTTATTATTATTAATTAATTCATTCATCTTCTATACCACTTAACCTGTACAGGGTCGCAGGAGGGCATGAGCCTATCCCAGTAGACTTTGAACATGAAGCAGGGTACGCCCATTACTGGGCATACATGCACACTCACACACTCATTCACACCCTATGGGCAATTTGGGAACGCCTAATCTGTTGACTGTGGGAGGAAACCCGAGTACCAAGAGGAAACCTACTAAGCCCAGGGAGAACATGCAAACTCCACTAACCACTAAGCCACCCTGCCTCCATATAATAATGATAATAATAATGATGGCACAGTGGCTTAGTGGTTAGCAATGTCGCCTTGCACTTTCAGGGTCCTGGGTTTGATTCCCGGATCAGGTCTATGTGCATATTTTCTCAGTACTTTATGGGTTTTCTCCAAGTTCTCCAGTTTCCTCCCACAGTTCAAAAACATTCAGATTAGACTAATTGGCATTTTCAAATTTCCTGAAGTGTGTGAATGTTTCCTCCCACAGTTGTACAAATGGGAATAAATACAATGGTCACCATTGACCTCCACGATCTTTCGTTGGACTAAAGAGGTTCCTGGATGGATGGATTATTATTATATAGACTCTTTGGATGAATTATTACCCTAGATGGGTGATAAACCATATATGGTTGACTTCACAGACCTAGATTTGCAACATAAAAAAGACAAAAATATTTAAAAAAATTACAAAATTAAAAAAGTAAATAAGGAAAGAAAAAAAAATAATAATAATAAAGTCTTAAAAAAAGAAGACTTTTCTTAAGAAATTTTAAGTTTCTAACTAGAGAGGTACATTTTCTGAAGAAAACGTGAGTGGTGCTTGCCGTGGCAAAACATTGGAGTCATGTTAGCAATGTTCCAATGATGTTGTTAGCAACATGCTAATATACGTAGCATGATGCAAGCAACATGCTAATCAGCTAAACGTCATTTTTACCCCGCACCTCTTTACAAGAGTCATACCACCCCATTCCCTAATTAACCGCACAATTTGCCACCTCTTCCATGGGTCTACGGCAAATGGTACAGGAATAGTTACGCACCAAAATCCTCATTATAAGTCAGCGTGGCAAATTTGAGTGCCTCTTGCACCTTGGGGGTAAAACCTATACCCTTGTGCCGGGTATGTTCTGACACAGGTTGAAAACCTCTTCGAATGTGGTAAATTTGAGATTTCTACCAAATTCTCTCTCTGCACTTTAATCCATCAAAGTTGGTCTCAATGTTAAGTCTATGGGATTTTTTTCCCCATTATATGTCAGTGGGGGAAATTTGGGCACCTTTTGTGCCCTTGGGGTAAAACTTATACCCTTGTGCGGGGTATGTTCTGACACAGGTTGCAAACCTCTTCAAATGTGGAAAATTTTACATTTCTACAAAATTCCTGCTCTGCGCTACAATCCGTCAAAATTGGTCTCAACGTTAAGTCTATGGGACTTTTTGGGCCGGTTAATTGCGCCATGCGGGGGCAATTTACCGCCGACCCCTTAGAAAAGTGATAGCACTCCATTCCCGAATAAGGCGCACGAATTTGACACCTCATTCATGGGACTTCGACAAATGGTGCGGGACTAGTTATGCGCCAAACTTTTGTATGGAAGAAGAAAAAAAACGAAGAATAATAAGCCTCTGAGATAACAATAGTAGTGCTTCGCTTCGCAAGCACCGCTCTCTACTTTAGATGAGTGTTATATAAAGTTTTAAAATCATCTTGAAAATTTCACAAGATTTTCTCTTTTCTCTCAGTTAGGCAGATTATCTAAATTGCTAAATTGCACGGCATCCTTGGATGGCTTGGTGTCCCATTCTGGACAGATTTTCCTCTCGTGTGCCCAGTGTTCCTTGGAGAGACATCAGATCTGGTTACTGAAGATAAACAAAATTCTGACCATTGTCTATCAATAAAAACAGGGCACAAAACAGGGCTCAAAAAAAGAAAATCATTTATAATATGGAATCCATGTGAATAATACTTTTAATCCAATTTTTCTTTTTCTTTTTTTTATGTTTGTATTTGCATGCAATTAGCTTAACTGCCATCTATTGTCAGAATTGTTGGATGCCTAAATGTACCGTAATTGGATAAATAACTACAGTACTGCGCAAAAGTCTTCAGCCAGCCCACATTTCTTCATCTTTTGAGCCAGACTTACTTGTATTTGTTTTTATGTAGAATAGTTCTCCTGGCTTCCTGGAGGACTTTTTTTGGCTCTCAGTTTTGGCAATTTTTTGTTTCTCATTTTCTGTTCAATCCCTGTACCTGACATGTTCCAGAGGAGTGGTTTTATTTGTTAAGCCACATAGTCACCTATGAATCATTCAGGCATTAAAAAAAACATCTAACATAAGGCATGATCCAGTGAGAAACAGATGCAGATGATGACAGATGATCAGGACGGTGATTAGTATACTGGTAATGCTGAATGCTGATTGGTTGGAACAGACGAGATGGGAAATGAGGTTGGTGCTGAGGTTGTTACATAAATGACCATTTTTTAAATTGCATCTTCGCAGCCTGCTACAGTAAAACATTCGTTCCTATTTTCTTTAATTTAATCTTCATCATGTAATATGAAGAAATGGGGGGGTGGCTTTTGAACAGCACTATTAATAAATACATAAATAAATAATATTGCACATACTGCATGTTCACACATGCTGCTTTGTATGATGTTTTAAACTGTTGAAATAATTTTACATTAGACAAGCAGTGTCTTCTTGACTTGATCCTGAAGGGATGTTAAATTTCCCTTCAAATAAGGGAATGTGTGGATGTGTGTGGATCTGATGTCTAATGTTCAAGCGAATGATCCTAATTCAACACATCCTCATATACACATTGACTTCTCTTAAATTGGGATGCCAGGGTTCAAGGGACTTGTGAATTCCATCTAGACCTCAGGGCGTGAACCCTACTTATGCATTTCAGTAAGCAAACCTTCTCTCTTTTATCCGGTACTTTAGAGAACAATGCCCCGTCCGGATATCCCTTTATCGACTATAGCTTCTTTGTTCAGAATGGTCAATTTGTGCAAACGGTCTTACATAAGGCTTATTTGCATTTTAACAGTCAATAAACAACACATTTTTTTCCAAATGTTTTCAACATAATCACTAACACAGTAAATGTCTTGGACGTTAAAAATGTTGCAATATACAAAATATTTATTTTCTCTGACATTTGAGAACAAGGGAAACAATGTACTTTTAAATGCTTATGGAGCAGAGGTCAGATGCGAGCGTGAGTTCCCTGGTGATATTTCCAGGCTTGTTTACACCACTAAGCATTTATAATTAATGAATCAGGACAATGTTTTAGATAGATGGCATTTTCAGTATACTTTCCAGACCACTGCTTCTATTAGTGATGGAAATTGAGGTGTTGTTTTGTGACTCAGATCATTTGGCTCAGTTCACCAATAAGAGTTGACAAATTTTGGCTCTCGGATGAATCCTTCCATTTATTTCATTTTTTTCTAAGAGTGTCTACACTACTGTATGTTCACCGGGTCCATGGGGTGGAGCTGGACCTGATCCAGCGCCCCACAATCCCTAGCCTTAACTTATGAGACACTGTACAATATGAAACAACAAATACTCACCCAAGTAGAAGGATATGGATCAGGTCTGACTCCAGCCCTGGACTTTAGATTTATGTACGCCCATGTAGGGGGAACTCTATTAGGGTAGACTCTACGTTCTGGACATTTGGTTTGACTCAGGTAGAAAGATCTGGATCCGTTTCAACTTTATCCCAGTCTTAAAATTCATCTACATCCAAGTAGAAGGACCTGATCAGGTCTCTTCTACTCCTGGACTTTAGATTCCCCTGCACCCAGGTAGGAGGAGCTAGATTAGATGATACTCTAGACTGTGGACATTTGGTTTGTTTTCACGTAGGTAGGAAGAACTGGAGTTCTACAGTTCACTCCCTGGACTTTTAATTTGAATACACCAAAGTAAGAGGAAGGAGAGTTGGTTTAAGTCTGACTCCTCTCCCTTTGCAGTCACCCAGGCAGCAGGGGCTGGATCAGGTCAGACTTCCACACCCTGAACATTTGGTTTGACTCCACCCAGGTAGGAGGAACTGGACCGGTCTCAAGTCCACTCCCTAGACTTTAATTTGACTACACTTAAGTAGGAGGATCAGGTTTGACTCCACCCTTGGACTTTAGATTCACCTACTGTACACTTTAGTTAGAAGGAGCTGGATCGGGTCTGACTTTATCTCTGGACTTTTAATTTGACTACACCCTAGTAAAAGGAGTTGGATCATGTTTGACTCCTCCCCTTTGACATTTAGTTTGACTAAACCCATTTACGAGGAGTTGGATCAGGTCTGACTCCTTCCCCTGGACGTTTGACTTTGTACCATAGTCCTAATTAAATGGGCACAGCAGGAGGATCTGAGTGTTGACCTGTGTCAGTTTCTCTCATCTCGCTCTTTTCCAGTGGTGTGGCGTGGCATGGGAAACATTTATGAGGAAGCCAACTGAAACGACCTCTGTGTCCTTTTTTATTTTATCCCTGTGTGTGTTGTACATCATACACCGCAGCTTTAACAGCCAATGAAATGTAACCAGACAAACTTCTAGAGCGCCCGGTATGATTTTACACAAACCTGCATTTTACATTATCTGTTATGCCAAACTTGCTGGTAGAAATCAGTGCATGTGCACACAAACACCAATGTTTGAGTTTACCAGCACAAACAAGGTTCTTAACATTCAATTTAAGCAACTCCCCTCTCAATTGCATAACCAGATGCTTAATGTGCAGCAAAAAAAAAAAAAAAACATTAATTACAAGCTCAATCAATCAAAAAAAAAAAACTCTAAATATTTTGTAGGCTACACATATTAAACATACTGTATGTCTTCTAAGCCACATTATATGAAGAATCTAATTCTTTCCATACTTCTTTTTTTTTTTTTTTTGTATTTAAACAGTTGCAATATAATGACCTCTGCAGTAAAGTAACATATGAAGCTAATCCAGGCGAACCAAGCACAAGAAGCAATATGAGTCATGGCCTCATTGAAATTTTAAATCTAAACGCAGTTCTGTTTTTTTGTGCTCTAGTCACCATTTTGCTAATGGTGATGTGGAAGGGCGTCTGGCTTTGCAGTTTGTTGGTGGTCGGACAGCAGCCTCACCTTGTTGTGTAACCAGTCATTCATTTTTTTTTTTTTTAATTACCAACTTCACCTTGGCTTTCCTTGGCATGGTTCTAACAAATTAGTTTGACGATGCTTTGAAGACGCTTTATCTGATTGTTTCATCTTTTGTTTGTTTTTCTCATGTTCCCTTCGCACGTGACGATAAAGGCGGAATACCGTGTTTCACCACACACTCACTACATAATATTTAGGGGGCGCTGTTTCATGCACTGTGAGAGAGAGAAGTCAGTCAGCAACAGAAATTAGGAGTTTATTATCAAAACAAAAGTTTTAAATGAAGTGTTTTATATTTATATACATGTAGATTATTATTAAAATTACAAATACACTCCAAAATCTGGTGAAGCCTGGCTTTGCAAGAGAATATCATTGCTCTTTTCAAAGTTCCCTCTAATTCCTTTATTGATTATTCAGGCCCTAGGGTGGGTCTGACTTTACTGTATACCGTATAATAAAAGTCAGTCTTCGGTTTGTACTAGTAATCACAAGGTTATGAGTTCACATTCCAGAACTTGTTTTGCCCTTGAGCAAGACACTTGACCTTGGGTTTGTCCTCATTTGCAAGTCATTTGGAAT
>JAOVVA010000037.1:33361380-33372895 GCA_028565275.1 Leiocassis micropogon
CCATAGCGTTTTCACGCAGCATCTCGTTCCCGCTTTTTCAGGGAACAGGGTTACAGCAAAGTAACCCGAGACGTTTTCTGTTATTTATTTGTCATCTTCTTTTCTTTTGTTCACTTGTTTGTTTGTTTCTTTCTTTATACACTTTTCATTTCTTCCATTAGCCTGTCCCTTTCTTTCTTTCTTTCTTTCTTTCTTCTTTTTATTTCTCTTTTCTTTCTTTTTGTTTCTGTTTCTTTCTTTCTGATAACTTTTCCTATCTTGTTCCCTTCTTATTCTTATTCCTTCCTTTCTTCCTTTCTATTTATTTATTCATGTTTACTTTTTTCTATCCTTCTCCCTTATCCTTGCTTCCTTCTTTACTTCCTTTTTCCTTATGCCCTGCTTGTTCGCTTTTCTTTCTTTCTTTCTTTTTTTTTTTCTTTCTTTCCTTCTTTCTTTCTTTTTTTTATGATTACTTTTCTATCCCTTATCCTTCCTTCCTTGGTTCCATGCTTCTGTACTTTTCTTTCTTTTTTCTAACATTTTTTTTTTTAATAATAGTAAATAATTACTGGTTCAGGATTTCCATCTCAGCTTATATACAGTATAATTAGAATGAAAGCTTAAAAGAGTGAAAATCGTATTCTTTTTTCCAAGTTTGCAGCGCTACACTGAATGATTAGTCATTTAGCTCGGACTGTAATGCCGAGGCATAGATCAGCCGTAGATGTCGTTAATCAGCTCCAAGAGTCTGATGGCTGAGCGGAGAGCACTCTGAGCAGAGAGGCAGCCGAGCGAGTGTGGATAGTAAATCAGCCGCGCACTTTCCTGTCCTCCGTCTGACATCTGAGTCCCCAGTGCCTCCTCCTCCCATCAACAACTTTTAGATTGGTCTACCCCTCTCCCAGTTCTCCGTCTCTCGCTCTCTCGGCTGACCTTGTCCTCCCCAGCGTCTCTGCAAGAAAAGATGAGTCTCCATTATCTATGATTGGAGATGGCCATTATCTAAACACAATCTATGAGGCGAGTCTCACATCACAGACGAGGCTTTCTTCTGGGGCACGCCGTCATTACGTCGAGAAGAGAGCCGCTGTAGAAGAAAGTTCAGCTGTCGTTTCCTCAGATGAACTTCAGGGTTCTGTTGTTCTCTCTCTTCGTCTTATTTACTGATTGAAACCTTTAAAAGTCACAGTTAGAGCTGAAATAATCCAATCTGAAGCCTCTCACATTTCTCACCTGTGACACTAACACACTCCTGAACCTTCAGCACTTTATCTACGTGTGTATTAACACCTCAGAGAGGTTCTATGTAGAGCTCTAGGACGGATTGGTTCTCCTATAGAAGCAGTTCCACTTAGAACCTGTCCAGGAACCTAGAACTGTGTCCCACAAAAGGATGTATTTGTATTTTTATGTATTTTATTTTTTCTTTCAGTCTCAATTGACTTCTTCCCATTTTCCATGATTTCATTCATTTTTATTGTTCTTTTGTTGATCTTTGTTTTAGTTTTTTTCTATCATTATATTCTATTCTCTCATTCTTTTTTCTTTTCTCTCCTCACAATTAATTTCTTCATGTTTTTCTTTGTTTCTTTCTTCTATTACCTTGTCACAACTCTCCTTTCCTTTTTTCTTTTCCATTTTCTTCACTTCTTTCTTTCTTTCTTTCTTTCTTTCTTGCCATCATTAGTTTTATTCACTTCTATTTCTTTCTTTCTTTCTTTCTCTCTTTTTTATTTACTTGCCATGATGTTTTTATTCACTTATTCACTGATTTTCTTCCTTCCTTCCTTCCATCCTTCCTTCCTTTCTTGCCATAATGATTTTTTTCTTTTTCCTAACTTCTTTTCTTACTTTTTCTTTCTTTCTTTAGTTTTTATTTACTTATATTTTCCTTCCTTCCTTCCTTCCTTCCGCCCGCCCACCATAAATTTCTTGCTTTTAAATTCATTCCTTTTTTACTTTTTTTTTCTAATTCATACTTTCTACTAGTGCCAGGACTTTTATTTATTTATTTCTATCTTTGGCTAATATAAAATTTAAATATTAAGAGCATCATCAGTTTGACCAAAGTTAAACTTTATTTCATGTTATTAGTCATTCTTCTCTCTCTTCTCTCTCAGACTCTGAGTCTGTCCATTGTTGCCCCATTTCACCTCTGGAAGCAAACTTTCCCTGTGTGAGAGGGAATCTGACAGCGGCTCAAGCTGTCCTGGGCGTCTCAGTGTCCCTTACCTCGGGCCGTCATGTGCGCTGAAGGCTTCTGGGTAAAAGCAGAATGACCACATGGGATTGACTGACTGTGTGCAACTTTCTCCCAGTGAGAGATATTCTCTGCTCATCATGTAAATGAGGAACTCTAACTGAGTCCCAGAGATAAAAGTCAAAGGAGAGCCAAATATCACTTTTCATGTTCCTCTGCAAGCCGCTCTTTTTTTCAATCTCTGCCTCCCGAAGCAATAATTTAAGCTCCCGGAGCAATAATAATTTTGAGTTTGCTTGGCATTAATTTAAATTGCCTTACAGGAATATGTATGTGTGTGTGTGTGTGTGTGTGTGTGTGTGAGTGAGAGAGAGAGAAAGACAGAGGTGCAGTCACGGAGCAGTTTCAGCTCATTGTCCTAATGGACAAAAGTTCACACGTGACTAAACCTGAGGAAGCGACAGCTTTTATCCTGAGTTTAATTTTAGATGTTTTATTTTATTTTATTCACCAAGAGGCTGAATAATGGTACTGCTCCTAAATAACGCCCCCCCCCCCCCGTCTCTCTCTCTCTCTCTCTCTCTCTCTCTCTTCTGAAGTAAATCATCAAATAACATAAGATTAACATAAATATTTATGCATGATTACATGTAAATTTTGTAGTAAATTCAGTTGATTGGACATGATTTGGAAAGGCACACACCTGTCTACATAAGGTCCCACAGTTAACAGTGCATGTCTAAGCACAAACCAAGCCATGAAGTCCAAAAAATTGGCTGTAGACCTCTGAGACAGGATTGTATCAAGGCACCGATCTGAGGAAGGGTACACATTTTTTTTTTTCAGTATTGAAGGTCCCAATGAGCCCAGTGGTCTCCATCATCCATAAAATGGAAGAAGTTTGAAACCACCAGGACTCTTCCTAGAGCGGGCCACCTGGGTCAGGGGAGAAGGGTCTTGGTCAGGGAGGTGACCAAGAACCTGATGGTCACTCTGAAAGAGCTCATGTATTCCTCTGTGGACAGTGGAGGAGCTTCCAGAGGAACAACCATCTCTGCAGCACCCCATTAATCAGGCCTGTATGGTAGAGTGGCCAGACGGAAGCCACTTCTTAGTAAAAGGCACATGGCAGCCCGTCTGGAGTTTGCCAAAAGGCACCTGAAGCACTCTCAGACCATGAGAAACATTTATTTTTTGTTGAAGCCCCTTTGGCACCAATTACAGCCTCAAGTATTTTGGAGTATGATGCTCCAAGATGGTTGTTCTTCTTTGATTGATGTCAGATTGATGTTACTGAGTCATGATTACATTTTCCTCTTCTATTTATCTTTACAGTTTATCTTGTTCGCTTCTCATTCATTCCATCCTTTCCTTTATTTATTTCTTCACTTTTTTCTATCCTTCTCCCTTATCCTTCCTTCCTTATGGTCCTTGCTTGTTTGCTTCTCTGCCTTTCTTTCTTTGTCACAATCATTATTTTGTTATATTTTCCTTCCCATTTTTTTCTTCATTTTTCTTTCTATCTTTTTTTTGTTTGTTTCTTTATATTTAATTGTCATGATTACTTTTGCTTCCATCCTATTTCCTGTAATTCAGGATAATTCAGTGCGTTCTTACAAATAGTTCAGGAATGTGTAAAATGCCTCTTATTCCCTCCCTGCCTCATCCTACTTCCTTCCTTCCTTCCTTCCATCCTCCCTTCCTTTGGCTGTAAACACTGTGTAGAAATTCAATAAGTCATTAGGAAGAGTTGAGTTTTTTCTCCCCACAGGACATCTCCTAATTAAATAAACTGAGTGAATTCTATTTGGTCATTTAGTCATCAGCTGCTGTAAGTAGACAGAATATTAAACCCACATTCCACATACAGCAAAGAAGTGAAACTTACTAAATGAGGAGGTACGGTACAGTGCGAAAGTCTCGAGCCCTCAGCATTTATTCATATTACCAGCCAAAACAAAGAGAATTTTAGATCATAGAACACAATTTTTCATAATACTTAATGCTTTTTATCTCTCGATCCATGCTTTGTTTCTTTTGTAAATGTGCATACACACTTATCTTTGTATCAGATAAAAAGAAACCCATTTGCTAAATAAAGTTGCTTGCCCTTTTATGTAGTGTCCGTAACTTTTTTGAATTTAAATCTCTTAGTGATCTTAATTTTCATTCAGATGAAACTTGGCCGGTTTAGATTTCACATGAAAAGACATAAACCTGAAAAAAATGCAAAATTGTTAAGATATTGCAACATGAATTTGATATGGTTACGAACACTACAGATTTTTTGGGGGAAAAAGTCCTTAATTTTGCATGGAATGGTTTAACATAAGCAACAAGTTTTACAGGTCATATGCTTCTAGAAGCTTACACCAATTTTAATAGCAAAACTCATAAAGAATTATGAACAATTTGCATTTTAAATGATTATTGTTTAAAGCAAGATAGTATGACTAAAATCATATCTCTAAGTTAGCAATTAAAATTTTTAGGGAGGCAAGATTAATCAAATCTGTTTCTCTCTGATTCATGCATTAAGTTTGATGCCTTTTTATTCTTGCATGGTTAACAGGTCACTGTGTGGTGTAACAAACAAAAAACATTCCTGTGAAAACTAGTCCTTAAGCCTACATTAAAATGCATGCAAGTCTGGCTCTTTGGAAGCAAAATATAAACTAATGAAAAATTTTGCACAGCAGAGTATGTGTTATTTATCAAATAGTGATGTTATGAGGCTTGGACTCGGGAAACAAACTCTAGTTATCATTTTAGATGTGCAAACTTTGCTAGAAATGGTTATCCATCAGATTAGGTACTCTTTGTTTGTGGAAAATTACCCATATTTACTTACGTAGGTTTATTCAACTGCTCAGTCTTTTTTCACTGTCGAGGAAAAAGGAAGGAGAGAGAGAGAGATAGAGAGAGAAAGCCTCGGAATTCTGCCTAAAAGAAGAGTCGCGCTTTATTCCACTGAGAGAAGCATCAATCTTGACAGCATATGGCGTGTGTGTGAAATCCATTAATTTTTAATATAGTGAGCTGGAATGAAAAGCCTCCATGAGACAAGCAATTGTCAGATGTCACTAGTGTTTTGACAGCTTTTTTTGATCCGCCTTTGTGTTATTTGCATTTGCGGAATGAGGGCCGTCCACTTGCGGCGGCCCGCTCGGACTGACAGCCGTTTATTTTCCAGACAATTTCCTCTGCCTTCTGTCGGAGAGGAGTGGGAGGAAGCGCGAGGGGAAGAGAGAGAGAAAGCTGTGCACTAGTACTCGTGTGTGCATTCGTAAGTCAACTTTAGTCAAAGTTAAAAGCAACAAGTCAAAGTTACAAGTACCGCACTTCACGCGTTTAACGTCCTCTCGTTTCCGCTATTATACGTGACTCCGTATGGGAAGAGGAAGCTCTTAATATAAAGGATGTGAGGAGTGCTCGGGGAGGAAAGGTCGCATTATTAATCTGCAACATTATTAAATGGTTTAAGCCCCGCTTTGCGCTGCGCTCGGCGAACGCGCGGAACGCTTGATCCGTGCTCATGGTGGCTGTTGAATTTAAATACGTGTTTAGGAGTCATGCTCAGATGAACGCTAAGAAGCACTTTGTTTTGGAGAGGCTTTTAGAAGTCGAACGTCGAGCAACAGAGAAAATAAGACACACGAAAATTAAAACAACAACAACGACGACAACGACGACGCAAATCCACTGGAGCTGCTTGAGATGCTATTGAGATGCTAATAAAGTATTGCCTGTGATGCTCAGTGAATCTCAGCGTCTCTACGTTTGCATGATTTTTCTGTCATCGCACTAAGCATGGATTAAAAAGAAGAAATGAGAAAGATAAATTACAACCATGAGTTTTGGTCTGGCTGCGAAACAATACTGAAATAGAAATAGATTTTATTTCCCCTCCATGTCGATCCCTGAGGAAAGCTCGAAGAAACACTTGAACGTTTCCACCTGGGGTGATTTATTATTATTATTATTATTATTATTATTATATATATATATTTTTTTGCGCTTTCAATAACACATCGGAAATGTTCCTCGGTTGTTCTCCTGGCTAGTTAATTAGCCTTGTAAAGCTGACATTAGGTCTGCAAAAGACTCCCGATGGAGGTGTCTCTTAACACTGGAGCGTTACGGAGCACGAGCCAGAACGAGAGAGGAACACACATGAGGATTTTTTATTTATTAATTTTTTTTTTGTATTGCACAAAGAGTCAGCTGCCTGTTGCACCAGCATGGTGTAAAGTCTGTTGAAAAGTAAATACACTGAGAGGGGCAGGATTTCAGAACCGCAGGCATTTGAGGTACTAATAGTGAGTAAAGAGATTAAAGATCTAAACTTTATCATATACAGTAGAATGACATCTTTCACCATTATCAACCAATCAGAACCTTCACTCATTCTCCATACCCTGGAAGACTGGGGCCTGTCCCACACGAGACAGGGTACACCCTAGATAAGGATGCCAATCCATGACCTGCACACTGTGGACTATTTGGACACACCAGATATCCTAATCTGCATGGACTTTTGGAGGAAACCAGATTACCTAGAGAAAACCACCCAGGCACAGTGAGAACATGCACACACTCCACGCACATAGATCCGAGATGGGAATCGAACCCTCAATTCTGCAGGTGCAGGGCCACAGTGTTATCCACTACATAAGGATGTCAATCAGAAACTAAAAATAGTATATCTGTTTCCTTTCCATATTATCATTGTCACTGATACATATCTTCATCATTACTGTTAGATGAGAAGGCCTAGCTTGCAATCTCTGTCCCAGTTCATCCCAAAGGTGCTTGATGGGGTTGGTGTACCTCAAACTGTTGCCACAAAGTTGGAAGCATAGAATTATCCAAGATGTCTTGGTATGCTGAAGCTTGAATTCAATAATTAACAGGTTTGGCCAAATACCTTTGTCCATATAGCATGTATAATTCCAAATTGTAATGTTCAGCGCCAAAACAGGACAAGTTCCACAGAACATCATATCCATGGTGAAGCATGGTGGTGGCAGCATCATGCCATGGAGCTGCTTCTCTTCCGCCGGAACTGGAAATTTAAGTTAGGATTGAGGGACTCATACTGTATATAGCTCCAAATACCATCTTATTTCGACACAAAATCTGAAGGTTTCTGTTAGAAACTGAAGATATATATATTTATTAAAAATAAATAAATAAATCTTCCAGCACGATAAAGACCCGAAGCACAAATCCACGTCAACAAAGCAAAGCCTTTAGAAGATCAAGGTTTTGAAATGGCCCTGTCAGGGCCCAGATCTAAATCCCATTACAAAAAAAAAAAAAACCTGTGGAGTGACTTCAACAGGACTGTGTATGGGAAATCAATTTACAATTTGATAGATCTGCAGCATTCTTGCAATCACGAATGGAATAATATTTTATGATAAAGTTTGTAACAACCAAAAAAGATACCCAAGAAGAGTTAGTACCAAGAAGAAGTAAAAGGTGCTTTAAGAAAGTATCAGTTACATGGTGTACACAGTTGTGAGGCTAGATTTTTATGATATTTTGTTTAGGTTCTGGATCTGGAAATTTAAATCTGAGCTGAGGTCGTTATGTTTTTTGTTGCCAGTGTTGATTGTGCCAAATTCTGAACAACAATTAGTTGAACTATGCATTATTTAATTTTTATTATATTGTGGAATATATAGTGGTTACCACTGTCGCCTTGCACAATCAGGATCTGGGTTCAATTCCTGCTTTGTGGTCTCTGTGCATGGAGTTTGCATGTTCTCCCAGTGCTTGGTGAGTTTCCTCTGGGTACTCTGGTTTTGTCCCACCGTCCAAAGAAATGCAAATTAGGCTAATTGGAGATCCCAAATTGCTTGTAGTGTGTGAGTATGTAAACAGGATAAAGCGGTATAAATGATGAGTGAGGGAGTCAGAGTGTGGATTGGTTCCTGTTTGAAACCGACCCTGATTTTGAAAGTGTAATGGAAAAAATACTGAGAAAGAGAAAACGGTAGTTAGACTGTAGCAGCTAATCTGTAATGCTTAATCTACCTTTTAAAAGATATAAAAAGACACACACACACAAACACACACACACACGCATTTGATGCTAGCTGCCTAGCTAATAAGAATTGTGCCAACACTGGTTTGCTTCACATAGCCCGAGCTCAGATCATTATTTCTGATGACACACACACACACTTACACACTCGCACACACTTTTCTGGTCTGCTTGCCCACCCAAGTGATGCAGCTCCCCTGGGTTTATCTCGTTCCTTGACACCTACACACTGTTTCTTTAATGAGCCTTTCTCCCCACAGATGCACATTTATTAAGCAGATGCCCATTTGTGGTGACAGGTACATGTATGTGTGTGTGTGTGTGAGTGTGTGTGTGTGCGTGATGGTTTGGATGTCCAAGCAATCATGCACCTTGTGCAGCTCATTTGAACTTTAAACGTGCGAGACAGGTGGTGAGATCTCACTTCACACAAACAGAAACCCAGCCCAGGGATTTATTTATTTATTTATTTATTTATTTACTCTCTCTCTCTCTCTCTCTCTCTCTCTCTCTCTCCCACTTTGTGTGTGTGTAGGATCCAAGTGAAATGTCCCTGCGACTCAAAAAATCGGTGCGGTGATTTAAAATACTATATGCAGTAGGTTTATGCAAACAAAAAAAATATTTATTATATATTATTAGAATTTTATTTATTTATATTTTCATGTATTTATTTATTTGTTTGCATTTATTTCTATTTTTAATTTGATTTATTTCTGTTTAAAATGATTTAAATACATATTTTTGAAATTAATATTCAATAAATGTAATATTTAATATTTTAGCATAGATGGTACAGTTGACTAGTAGTTAGCAGTGTTTCCTCGCACCTCCAGGGTTCAGGTTCGATTCCCGCCTCTGGTCTGTGTGTTTGCATGTTCTCCTCGTGCTTGGTGGGTTTCCTCTGTGTACTCTGGTTTCTTCCCTCAGTCCAAAGATATGCAGGTTAGGCTATTTGGTTTTCTCAAAATTGCCCATAGTGTGTGAATTTGTGTGTGCCCAGCGATGGATTGGCACCCCGTTCAGGGTGTACCGCAAGTCTCCTGGGATAGGCTCCAGGCCCCCTGTCACCCTGTATACAGAATAAAGCGGTATAAATCATGAGTAAGAGTGAGTAAGTATTTACCGTATTTTTAGAAAACACATTTATTATTATGATCGTACGTATATTAAGAGTTTGCCAGTATGACTGGTCACGTGAATTAAACAAATAAAAAATCCAAAACTTAATTTTCCATAATTCCCAACCAATCACATGATTATGTCACGTCCTGACCTGATCATCTCACCTTTCATGACTTTCCCTTGATTAGCATTCCTATATATACCCAGACAATTTCTGTATCTAGTTTTTTTTTTTAAATCTGTATCTATACATCTTTTATACATATAATAAAACTGTGAAGTGGACATGTCTGTACATTGAAGATATTTAGGAAAAAATTATTTGGGGAACGTAAGATGAGTAATGAACAAGATGGTTTTTGGAATTTTTGTCTGTCTGTTTGTCTGTTTGTTTGTGCATGCATCACGTAAAAACTACTAAACGGATTTTAATGGGGTTTTCGCGGATGTATTTGGCCGAGCTTGAGGAAACACATAGGCTTTGTTTCATTGCAATCGGCTCACGGGAAGAGAAGATATGCTACTTTGAAATTTCAGTGGAAAACGCCCTTATATCATAAAAAATGTATTATCATTAGTTCATCTCAAAATTCAACAGATGGCGGTGTAAATTTTTTAATACACGCTTATGAGAGTGCAATTAAATTCCATGTGAATGAAGTCATGGGCACGTCTAGTTTATTATTAAAATGTTTCATGGTCCACAGCTTCTTGTTGCCTGTAGCATACTGTGTGTTCTTGATTCACTGTCTTTGGTTCATTTTGTTTTGTCCTTTATTTCATTAAACTCCTGCACTCGGTGCATGCAGCTCCATTATCTGACACCAAGGTTTAATGGATTAAACGTATATCTGTACCGAGGGTCGGTGGGATTTATTTTACAATTAAAGGAGTTCCTGACTGCAACAAACGTTGATAACCCTGGATCTATAATAACCACACTCATTTTATCTGTTTCCCATTTTCATTAAAAGAAGACTATTATATCTTTACATCTTCTTTTTTTTTTTAAATGAGCCTATTGTAGTAATTCTTGGTATACAGAATGATTACATGTCTATGTATGTAGATTACATTGAATTCCTATTTGATTGAATCTGCCTTTATGCAGATATGCGACATTCATGTTAATTGGATCCAACCCTTTGCAATAGGATCTAAAAACAATTTGCAGATCTGTGCCTCAAATTGTTAGTGTAGATAGCTAATAAGGGGGAAAACAACAATGTTGGATCAGATTTCGGGGCAGACATCGAGGTATAACCAGGAATCATGATTCATCAGTGAAAACAACAAACAAGAGAGCAGAATCAGTGTACATGTAAACACCCTTCTCTCTCTCTCTCTCTCTCTCTCTCTCTCTCTCTCTCTTTCCCTCTCTCAGTTAAATGACGCATGCCATCCCCTACAGCAGATTGTGCTATGTTTCTCCAAACTCTCTGTTTCTCCACTTCATTCCACATCGCATAAGAGCTTTGATATTGTGCAGGAAACAAATGCTTTGTATAATACAATGAAATGCAGACACTTGGATTATAACACCTTGAGGTTTGGATAGGATGACACAGTGGCTTAGTGATGCCATGTGTGTGCATGGAGTTTGCAGGTTCTCCCCATGCTTGGTGGGTTTCCTCCAGGTACGTCGGTTTCCTCCCACAGTCCAGGCTGATTGGCGTTCACAAGTTGCCCGTCGTCTGTGAATAAGTGTGTATATGTTGTTCCCTAAGTCTCCTGGACTAGGCTCCAGGCCCCCTGTGACCCTGTACACAGGATAAGGCAGTATAGACAATAAGACAATGATGAGGTTTAGAGATTCAGTACTTGCAATAAGCTTGGTAGGTAGATCATTTCCGGCAACACTTGACCCCAAAATCTGGTTAATTTTGATCAGTGTGAACGCAACTGTTCCGTGCAACTGAAAAAGTGTTTTGAGAAAGATACAGTGGATTGGGGCATGGATCGAATCAGATATGGAAGCCAATCATTCCTGAGAACGGAACCAGATTTTTAGACGTGACATCATTTGTCCCTTCTGTCTCCTTGTTTGTGCAGAGCCTACACAGCCAGAGCTGATAAAGAATATTTATAACATTAATAATATTAGGCATAGCATGAAGCTTTATCGTTCTCTTCCTCTCTTGTGGTTAACAAAACAA
>JAOVVA010000037.1:33388359-33402208 GCA_028565275.1 Leiocassis micropogon
GCTGTATCCAGGAGGACTAGCTTCATTTAGAGCTACATACTCGTCCTGTTTAATCCAGGTTTCTGTTAAACAGAGTATATCAAACTCCTGATCCGTGATAATTTCATTAAACAATTATCAAAACCTAAAAGTACAAAAAAGAAAAGAAGCTGAATTATATCACATGAAAGATATAAGATAGGTGACAAACAGAGATAACAGTATGATGACAGTATACAGTATATATATATATATATGGGGGATGTTCAAGTCAAACCGGGACTTGTAATGAATTAATGCCATTATCAAGCTCAGAGCCCACTAGAGTCGTTCCTGTGAACATTCGCCGAATGAAACAGCTAATCCTTGAAAATCGATGGATAAGACTGAAGAGACGCATATGTCTGTGGGAACTGTGCACACAATCATTCACCAACACCACTTGCATGGTACATGAACCCGTTATTTCCACACCCCCTGTACAGTCCTGACTTTGCTCAAAGCCATTTCCACATTTTTGTGCTATTAAAGGAGTTCCTGGGAGGCCAGTGTTTCAAATATGAAGAAGACAATCTGAGAAAACCTTCTACCTTGTTGGTATCCACTACTGAGCACTACTGAAACACTGGGATAAGTGCATTAGTGTAGCTGAGGATTATATGGAGAAATAAAGGGAGTTTTTACACTCATAACTGTGTTCTGTTATTCTGTACGATGAAAAGTCCTGCTTGGACTTGAACGCCCCTCGTATAATCAAACAGGAATGTGATTCTGAACACTTAATTTCTTTTGAATTAAAATGAATTTAATATAACACATTGTCAATATGAGCACACACACACACAGAAAGTATTTATCTCATTCTAGAGATGACCCTTAAGAAGATACTGAGCCATTTCAATGGGAAGGTAAATATTCATTTGTATATTCACGAGCTAAAAGCTGGAATATGTTGTGCGTGTGTGTGTGTGTGTGTGTGAGAGAGAGAGAGAGAAAGAGAGTGTGTGTTTCCTGCATTGTAGCTCTCCTGGGTGAAGCTATCAACAGCAGTAATTTGAGTGAATCATTGTTTTGCTGCCTGTGGGTTCAACATGATGAATATGTCGTATATGAACAAATCTAATTGGGTTTCTGAGCAGCCGTTTAAAGAGGCACCGGCAGTGAGGACAAACCGTAAAGCTCTACATTTTTACTCGTTTCCGGAAAAGCCCGAGTAGGTGAACGCTTTCTTAGTCGCGAAAACGGTTCAAATTTAATGGAACACAATAGCTCGGCGACCTGAAATAATGTATGTGGCCATGATTTTGTATGAAAAAAAGCTTAAAGGATTTCATGCATTTTTTTTAAAGTCAAAATGAGTCTCTTGCCATGTGCTGTTTTATCAAAGTTTTTTTTCAACAGTTGAAGCTCTGACAGTCATTCCTTATGCTGAAGGTTTCTGTGAAGAGTGTTTTGGTGATTTGTGACAAACAGAGGTAAAGCTTTAACTTGGCAGGGGAAAGACTTTAACAAAGAGGTTATAATAATAATAATAATTAGTAGTAGTAGTGGTATTTAGATTTTTGGCATGGTGGTTTAGTGGTTAGCACTGTCTCCTTGCACCTCCAGGTTCCAGGTTCGATTCCCACCTTCGTGTGGTGCTTGGTGGGTTTCTTCCGGTTTCCTCCTACGATCCAAATACATGCAGGTTGGGCTAATAGGCATTCCCAAATTGCCCGTAGTGTGTGAATGAGTGTGTGTGCCCTGCGATAGATTGGTACCCTGTGTACCCTGCCTTGTGCCCTAAGTCTCCTGGGATAGGCTCCATGCCCCCCATGACCATGTATACAGAATAAAAACGGTGCCATTGCAGGGCACATACACACACACACACACTCATTCACCCACTTTGGGCAACTTCAGAACACCAGTTAACCTAATCTGTATGTCTTTGGACTGTGGGAGGAAACCAGAGTACCTAGAGGAAACCCAGCAAGCACAGGGAGAACTCTATGCACTCTTTAAGCCACCATGCTGCCCACGTATATAATAATAATAATAATAATAATAATAATAATGCATGATATGAGAAAAATAACCAACACTTCATATTGCTAAGTAATTTATCATTTTCATATAACATCACCCCCCTCCCCCCAACCCCCTGCCATTGTCGTGTTTTATTCCTTACAAATAGTACCCTTTGGCATTGTTCAAAAATATCCCCCCGAGGCGAGCCTGTAGTGAATAAGAGTAAACAGCCTGAATAACCAAACTGACACATTGATCAGCTCCGTCTGAGTAACTCAATCTGAACGAATCCTGCGTGGTTCTTTAATATACGACCCCAATGCTGTTTGCTCCTTAATCAGATACGCGACAAAATGAGATAAACAGCAAAGCTGTTGTAATGCGAAGTATATTCGCGCTAGGTGCGCTAATGTACATCCCGCCTAAAATTCCAATCGCAGGCCTTCGAGAAGGATTATATTGCTGCGATTCTGTCATCGTAATCTCTCTCTTATAAAAGACTGCACACAGATCACCGTGTGTAAATATGAAACAAATTAATAATCACAAACAAGGCTCTCAAGGGGGAGAAGCTGTCTAGGGTCTATCTGGTGTGCGTGCGTGTGTGTGTGTGTGTGTGTGTGTGTGTGGTGAGAGAGAGGGAGAGAGAGAGAGAGAGAGAGATTAGTAGAAGGACGTGTTGCTCCATGCAGCTAATGCATTCAGCACAATTATACTGATTTATTCAGCGCGCCGCACCCCGCACACACGAATGGCAGAATACATTAACAAAGCAGATAACATGAAAACAATGGTAATGAGTGTGTTTGCCCTCTTCAAGACCCGGTCTTTCTCTCTCTCTCTCTCTCTCTCTCTCTCTCTCTTTCTCTCTGTCTCTCTCTCTCTCTCGCTCTCTCTCTCGGTGCAGGCTGTGCCTTTGTCAAGTTTTCCAGCCATGCAGAAGCGCAGGCAGCCATCAACAGCCTGCACGGTGGCCAGACCATGCCGGTGAGTGTTTACACACGCACACACACACACACACACACACACACACACACACACACACACACACACACCCACACACACATAAACATTGCTAAATATACAGTGAGATATTGGGTTTTGATTTTCAAGATGCATAAAGTAAACTGTGATAGAAAATTCTCTTTCTGCGCTCTCTCTCTCTCTCTCTCTCTCTCTCTCTATGCCTAATTGGGTTTCACTGATGATTCTGCACTTCTCTACCTGGCATGTAAAAGGCCAATGTGAACGATGCCTTCGTTTAAAACCATGCATGAGTTACAAATGCAATTAGCTGCTCACATATTACCAGACAAATTGTCACATCATAAATATTCACAAGTCATTTTACTGTTTATCACCGAGTCGATAATGACTTCATTCTACATAACATAAGCCGGATTTTCAGTTAAAATGTTTAACTAAATTCTAATTCTAAAGCAAATTAAAGGCAAAGTAGACAAAGACAATTCAATCCAAGCAACTGAATTATAACATGCTCTCATTGTACTACTCCAGAAGTGTGTACCTTTGGGTCACTTTTTAGTGTAATGAAGTGAAGGGAAGTATTATATACAAACACGATGGCCACTAATTGGTCTATTAATTAAAAAAATCTTACAATGTTACTGCGTTTATGAAATGTTAAAAATGTTCATGCATTCATATTTAATCTTCTTGGTAGCATGGTGAAAACAATACGAGGTGTTATCAAAAAGTTTAGACTAGTTTTGTAACACGCCAACAGTTTGCAGCACAAGGCTGCAAACACAGTCACAGGGAGCACCGACATTCATAAGTCAGTGTGCCAAAAGACATCATCATGTGTACATCGGGAGCTGTGCAACTAGTGCTATTCTGTCCACATGCACTACCACATCTGTTATACCATCATGGACAGCAAGTTAGAACAAAGAATGTGAAAAGAAGAAGAAAATGTAAAACAGAGACATTTGAAATGATGTGGCAAGTTCACAGCGATGCTGCGATGAGTCGTTTGAGGTATTTTTGTGTGGCGCATGTTCCACGAGTTGAAGACGACGAACTTCACTGGAAGACGACAAGAGATCAGGAAGACCTTCAACGAGCTCATCCCCCAAAAATGTCAAACTTGTGCAACTTGTGCATGATGATTATCGCAAAATAATCCACATCATTGCTGTCAGTGTGTCATACAGAACAGTTCAGGCAATCCTCACGTATAATTTGTACATGAACCATGAAAGTTTGTCCCCAGGCTGCTGAAACTTGGGTGTATGGGTACGACCCTGAGACAAAGCAACAGTCTTCACAGTGGAAGAGCTCATCATCTCTATGACTGAAAAAGGCAAAGCAGGTCTGCAGCTCGACCAAGTGCACCCTCACCGTCTTTTTCGCGGCATTGTGTAGCGAGAATTTGTCCCCTTGATTCTTGATTCTTTTTGATACCCCTTCATAATTCTTAAACAAGTTATACCATGTAAACCTGTGTTAATTTCAAGACCAGTAATGTGAATGCTATGGATGTGGCTATATGGTAGATACTGCCAGACGAACTGAACAAAATTGATCAGCAACTATACCCCAGTAAACCTGTAACAGGGTCATGGGCACCCAAGGCTCACCTTGAAAACCAAAGGCCAGCCTGTTTGGTCCAATCCAACAGAAAAGCCAATGCAGCACAAACCGCCGAAAAAAGTCAATTTTTAGCATGAGAGAGAGAGGCATCAGAACACCCACTGCCAACTTTCTGGTGCCAGACACCACAGCACACTCCCAGAGGTCAAGTGCAGCCACACCTCCAGGGGCCTAAGCTGCCCAGGTGGCAAACGGGGAACCCTTTATTATTATGGCTGATTGGTGAATGTTTGCTGATGATATATTTAGTAATTAAATATATTTAAAAGTGGTGCATGGATTCTCAAAAAAATCTTCACAAGCTATAATTTGCAATTCATAATTTTACTATATGCTTTACACAAGGTCATGGCAAATCTATTCTGCCTGTGGAATATGTTGTGTTTCTCCTCTGTGACATATGGACCGAGTTACAAACCGAGAATGAATCTAAAGCCATCCAGGCTCTCGTTAATAATCCATGTCATCTATACCCCATCTCTAGCTCCACACCTGTTCCCTTCACAGCCAGTCCAATTCCGAATTAGATTAATAGACAAGATGGTCATGAGTACTCAACCAAGCCATTGGGACCGCTGGGAATATTATTCATTTGCTCAGTATCTCTGCCACATGTTGTCAACAACGCAACAATGGCTAAACAAAATGGTGAGAGCGAAGAGAGAGCGGGGAATTTGTCCATGATGAGAGGATGATAAGAACGGGTACGGTGCCAGCTGCAGGACTGGTCTTAGCCAGCGCTGGCACATGAGCATCTGGCATGTGTATTAGCGTACGCAAATATCACCTGGCCACAAATACATTTGGCCATAATGAAAGGATTTAATGGAACAGAAAGAGCAAATGCAGACACAGAAGGGCACAGGGGATGGAGCAAATCAGGACTGGAGTCATCACTGAGTGCTGACTGAACAAGCTGGGGTGTTGGCTTTCAGTTTCATCATCCATTGGGTTCTACAGGGAAAGTTCTACAAGTGTGGTTTAACTCTAAAAATGTCTGGAGCTTTCAGAGTCAAGGGTTTTTTGGTGCGTTCATAATTTTTATGACAACTTTAAAAGTTTCAGTTCTATAGAGTTAGTCTGTAAGTATAATGTAAATATAAAGTCTTATGTTGGACATACAATACGGAATACTACACAATTTCTGCTCTGATTTGGGCACCAGATTGAAAACCACTTATGTAGTGAGGCCGGGTCAGGGAAATTCTCAGTAATAAATCTCAATTGGTGTATGTGTGTGTACATCTGCAACATTTAGCAGAAACTAAATTGTGCAACAACTCAAAAGAGAGTCTCGCTGTCATCAGTCTCTTGTGTGACCAGGTGAGGGCAAAATGATTCCCAGTGACCCACCATAAAAAAAGCACCACTGTAATTTCTTTCAACAACAATACTGTCCCAGCCATTACTTCTTCATATTTAGCTTCATGAGGAATAGTGCTCCAGGATTCCTGAAGGACTTTTTTGGTTCTCATTTTTGGCAGTTTTTTGCCTCTCGTTTTTAGTCCGGTTCCTGTACCTGAGCAGTTTCAGAAGAATGTGTTTTGTTTTTAAGCCATACTGTGACCTATGAATCATTCAAGCTTAAAAAAAACTTCTAACATAAGGAATAAGCCAGCAAAACCCAGGTGTAGATGAGGTGAGATGATGAGGCCAGTGATTAGTATACTGGTGATGCTGAATGGCTGGAACAGATGAGAGGGGAAATGAGGGTGCTGCTGAGATTGTTACATAAATAACCAATGTTTTACAATTGTATATTTGGGCATGTGGCTGCCTGTCACAGTAAAACATTTGTTCCCATATTTTAAAATTTGCTATTTTCATTTAATAATTTTATATGAAGAAGCGAGGGAAGGCTCTTAGACGTTTGTACAGTACCGTTTACTCTATACCAGTTCTCTTTGTAGAATAGGCAATCCTTGCCTCCTCAATCTCCCTGAATTCTTCTGCCTTCATATGTAATTCCTCTTTTTCTCTTGTTTCCTTACAATAGTGCATAGTCAACCATTATGGCCAGTTGCAAAGGCAATTTTTGAGAGATTTCTGCCAGTTAAAGTTTATGTATTGTGTAAGCTTTGTCTACTATTACTCATGCACTTTAATCAGGAACCCTTTGTGAGATTGTTTACTTGGCTTTAGCTTACTTACTTCTAAAACAGCTGTGGAACATCTGGAGGCTGATTCATGTCAACTGGACTCTTTTCTTGTTCAGAAGATACAATCAAGTAGCTTTTTAGTCTCACTTGGATGAGTAGTGAAATGTATCTAATGAACAAGAAAGAAATACGGTTGACATGACTCAACTTCCAGATAACCTCACCTGGAGGACTGAGAATCTTCACATGGATCAGGTTGAGAATCCCAGTGGTTTTGCTTTATTCCATGTACATATCATGTATTTAATATGACATAGTGATTCAGCAGTATACTGTATATAGGTCTCTGGCACATCCGGAATTGGAGGTTTAAACCTCGCCACTGGTTTGTCACATACTGTATACATTATAGTACAGTGAAATTATTTTCTTCGCTTGTTAGGAAGCTGGGTCAGAGTGCATGGTCAGACAGGATTGCTTGCTCAAGGACTCAAAAGTGGCAACTTTGTAGAGCTGTCGCTTAAACCAATGACCATCTATCAGTAACCCAGAGCCTTAACCCCCCGGGCTTCAACTGCCCCAACATGCATGTTATACTTATGCTTTATGGGTTTCCACTGGGTACTCTGGTTTCCTATTACAGTCGATTGATTAGCGTTTCCAAATTGCCTATAGCGTATGACTGATCATGTACTGACAGTATTAATGGTGTAGTGGTTAGCACTCTACAGTACCTCACACCTCAAGAGTTGGGGTTTGATTCCCTGCCTCAGCTCTGCTTGGTGGGTTTCCTCTGGGTATTTCAGTGCAAAGCCATACAGGTTAGGCTAATTGGTGTTTCCAAATTGCCCATAGTGTGTGAGTGAGTGGGAGTGTGTGATGGATTTGCATCCCGTCCAGTGTGTAACCTGGGTGTACCTTAGACAGAGATAGGCTGCAGACTTCCCATGACCCATGATGGGCGTTATAGAGATGAGAAAGTGAAAATGGGATGGCACCCCATCCTGGGTGTACCCCGCCTTGTGCCCTGAGCTCCCAGGTAAAGGTTCTGGGTCACACAGGATAAGCGGTAAGGAAAATGACCAAATGAATCAGATATTTTAAAGCTAGCTTATTTAGTTGCATCCACATCACTTTAACACACTATAGACTGTGCAAAACAAAAAGAACCAGCAGCTTGTGAAGAGCAGTTATGAGTTCTCTGACAGCAGAACAAAAAGAAGTGGCTTGTTTCAGTCACCAGGAGTCTGCAACTTTTGCCAGAGGGAAGGAGCTGAAATATAAAATGTGCTGGTGTGGGTGGGTTCAGAGTACATTTTTAAAACTGTGATATATTTGATGTACAGAGATTGCGCTGATGGAAGATCATGCCTGACTGTTTTTCTCCACAATCTGTTGACGTTTGCTCTTAGTGTGTGAGTCAGTATTGCTGTACCAGACAGTGACGGAGAATGTCAGGATGCTTTGAATGATTGCGAAGCTGATGTATCAGCAGCAGCCTCTTTAATCTGTATCTCTTCAGTTTCCTCTGTAGTTTCTGTGCTGAAACTTTTTGATGAGGATGATGGTGATATTTAGGTCACACTAAGGCAAGCTGCTGATGTGCCTGCTCAGGAATTATGAGCTGATTCTAACAGGGAATTTTTATATAATCTGCCCGGTTTTGGAGAATGTGGTCATTGTCCTCGCACCGTGTCAAGGATCGGGCCACCTCCTCAGAGTAGGATGACATCATGGACATCTCCGTCTGAAATTTATTAGCCAGAAAGTGTTGAAATGTAGAGAGAATTTTCGAGTGTTTAGTGCATGCAGGTGGTATGTCTGTGGGAGGCATCTGGCCCACGGGCAGCGGTTATGAGAGATTGTGTTGACGTGCATCACTGAAGTGATGACAGGCACCATTGAGACCCGATGTGACGGTAAAAATATCACAAGCCATATTGCAGTATGTTTTAAGCTCTCACACTGCACGGCACTACTCTTGCATAAATTATTGGCATCCCCTGTCTTACTGCAAATAATTTCAGCTCGTTGGAATGTGTGCAAATTAGTTTCGCTTCAGAACGGGTTGTTAGGAGCGCTGTATTAATCTGCATGAATTCCACAGTGAAGAAAATTCTCGAGATAAATAAAACAGCAAGAACAAACAAAGGACAAGGTGTATTGTGAAAGCGGTGCATTTAATAAAGCAGGGGTTATTTCAGGCTGAAATGATTTAATGCTATAAATAGGGTTTTTTGTTGCATGATATTTACATGTTTTATTCCAAAATATTCAGTCATTCATCTTCAGTAATTGCTTCTTCCTGGTCTCCAGGCAGGAATACACCCTGCACAGGGCGCTAGGGTATAAAAATTTACCATATTGAAGTTTAAAAGTTTAAAAGACTGATTGTTTTCGGAGACAAAAAGCAAAGTTTCATGAGTCTGAATTCAAATTATTATCATATTTCTGTAAAAGCACAAACTCTACACAGGTTGGAGTAGCTCAATATGTTTAAAAAAGAGGTAACTTTATTATTACTATTATTACATATTGATCTTAAGCAAATTAATTCATAACATTTGTATCATGTGTTTTTTCTGGATTTTTGGTTGATATTCTGTTTCAATCCTTAACCATAAACCTATGATAAAAATTATAGACCCTTCATTTCTTTGTAAGTGGGCAAACTTAGAAAATCTGTAGGGGATCAAATACTTATTTCCCCCACTGTAGCATAGAAATAGGTGGGGTTAAAATACATTGTGCAGAATGTGACATACACTTGACATAGTGTGACATATGTAAAGTGTTTAGCAAAAACAGTTTTTTTTTTCTTTATGAAACAGAAAAAAATGCAGTGGTTAGGGAAAGTTGCTCATTGAGGAACAGTTGAGAAGATAGTCTGGAGGCCTCCCGGAATAGCAGCAGTCGGTCTTGGGTAGTCGATGGGCTGGGGAGGAGGAGGCAGCAAGGTTAAGGCGAAGTCCCCTTCTTGGCCAGTTGTTCCAGGTTGAAGGCTTCCTTGCATCTGTAAAAGAGAGGGCAGAAAAGAAGGACTGTGAGTCATGAATTCAGCACTTTTCACTCACCTGTCTGGTGTTGGTTCTTCCTTTTTGTGTGACACTGGAATGGGAGGTGCTTTACTGTCTTCGGCCACAGTGAGTTGAGGCACCTCGCCCCTTCTGTCCATGTGGTGGAGCTGACCATGGTGCTGAATATATGTTTCAACTTTTATTGTCATATCCACAGTAAAGCAACATGTTCCCCCCGTACAATGACATTCTTTCTATACTGTTACACAATGAATGCCACTAAAAAGTAAAAATAGACATAAAATAGAATAAAATAAAAGAATTGGTCGAGTGTGAAGGTGGCAGATAGTAAGAGGTGCTGGCTCTAGGCCCGCCTTCACACATACATGTGAGAACAGAATGTATGAATTTTTTCATCTATCTATGAAAATGAACTATGGCAAACTTACTTTTACAGCCGTCCCTTTGATGCTTCTAAAGCACTGACACTGGAGACTCCTTCCATAAATGTAAAATAAACATATTCTTACAGAAAACTTGCGATATCAGCAACATATATTTATTTTCTTTAATCTCTTTTCCAAACACCATCACTGAAGTGATACCTTGTTGCTACCATGGTCAGTGGCGAGCAAAGTGCACAAATCCTGTATTCATTCAGTCATTTTCCACACCGCTTATCTTGTCCGGGTCGTGGGAGGCCTGGAGCTTATCCCAGGGGACTCTGGGCACTAAGTGGATTGGCACCTTGGACAGGATGCACACACTCGTTGACAACCTACATGGAATTTGGGAATGCTAATTGACCTAATCTGTGAGTCTTTGGACTGTGGGAGGAGACTGGAGTACCCAGAGGAAACCCACCAAGCACAGGAAGAGCATGCAAACTCCATGCATAGAGATCCGCGGAGAGGTACAAAGCTACAGTGCCACCAATGCAAATTCTGTACTTGAGGAAAATTTGAGACTGTCTACGGAAAATGTTAAAGTAAAAGTAGAAGTCCCCCATTTAAAATACTGTATGTACTTGAGTAAAAGTACACACCTTCAAATTTACTTAAAGATTAAAAGTACGGGGATTGCATAAGCTCAAGTAAAGTTGAAAAACATGAAATATGTACTTAAGTACAGTAACAAAGTAAATTTACTTAGTTACTGTACCTTCCCCCTTACCGTAATAACAGGCTAGCACAAGCGTTCACAGAGTATATGATCGATGCAAATTTCAGTCAACACAGCAAGGTATTTAAACCTGTAATTATATAAGCATTATTCTAGAAATGTTGCCAAATTATGTATAAATTATTTATATATGTATAAATTACTAACTAAGTGCTCTCTTTTTGTCAAAGCGCATTTGCTGTTTAATAATCTGTGCACTGGAACTGTCTATGTCTCTGGAGTTGTTTTCTTGTAGCAAAAAAAAAAAGTGAAATGACTTTATTTTTAGGAGCGCCATTAAGGTAAAACTCGAAGTTAAAAATCGAATAATGTTGGAAATATGAGACAAATATTTCAATTGAATCCATTATTTTTGCCCTTGTGTAACACCTCTGCTATCAGATTAAAACCCAGACTTCTGTGTGTATGTGTGTGTCTGTGTGTGTGTGTCTGTGTGTGTTCATTTCTGGGTGCATGTGTGTTGCTTTTTATAAGCGACAGTGACTGATGTTTATGCTGCCAGTCCATGAATAAACAATTTTTTCAGTCCTGCTGTAAAAATATAGCCATGAATAAATCTCATATCCTGCGATGTAGCTGGTTTGAACTCCGCTGTGACAGATTAAGTGTTTCGTCCTATTTGAGAAAAGTGGAGAAAGCTTTTTATTTATATTTGTCACGACAGTCAGCGTCATGTTGGCGTAGTGAGAGTAAGCGACGTCAAATAACTAGCGCACCTTGAAAGAAGACCTCTCTCTTTTTCTTTTTTTTATTTTTTATTTTTTTTATTCCACACCGAAGCAAGCAATGTGACAGAACGTCGGCGGCGTGTCTTCTTTTCTAACCCCGATCTAATCCTTCAATTATACTTTGAGTTATTGTTTTGTTCCTCTTCCTCTTCTTTACATCTCTCTGGCCCATGCAAAATCCAATATCGGTGCTCATCACGAGTGTGGCATGTTCTCTTCGAAATGGGATTAGTTTCTTGAACTCGTGACAAATGCCTCGGTCGGACCTGCCAGAAATGACGGCTCCCCGTTGCAGCTTATCAAATTTGCCGAATTCATTTTTCGATCAGGACAGGGGAGACAGCCCCGGCAGTGATTATTGTGTTTGTTTGTGAGGATATGGCTTTCAGTCGGGGAAAGGGTGAATAACGTGTCACTCTCCTGCTGAGAGCGTGTGACGCCTGCTGCCACGTCACCACGTCGCGGCATCGCCACATCATCCGTCTCCGCGACCGAGCAAGACTTTAGTTTCTGCCTCAACCTTTGTGTGAACAAACATGAGCCTCTCGTTTCATTATCTCTTAAGACATATATGATATGGTAAGAAGTATATTTACAGTATGTATGATTTTAAACATTAATACTTCACCATGTGACACGTTGATACACAGTTAATATACTTCCATTTTTCTCTCTCTCTCTCCACTTCTGTCATAATATTGCACAAATTCTTGAGATGTATTCTTATTTGTCTTTGTCCTCTCTCTCTCTCTGTCCACCTCTCATTTCTTCTGTCTCTCTTGAGCTCTTCCTGCCTTTCACCTTCCTTTATTCACTGTCTTTTATTCATTTTGTTTCTCATCTTTTTGCTTTAATTCTTGCTGTCCTGTCAATCTCCGGCTCTTTTACTTTCTTTCTGTCTGTCTTTCTTTCGGTCTCATTCACTGTCCTTTTCTATCTGTCACTCTGTCTTCCTCTCTGTCTCGTTCTTTAGATCATTATGTTACTGTCTTTATACTGTATCTCGTCTCTTTTTCTCTTTTTTTTTTCCTTCCGTTGTCTTTCAGTATGTCTCTCTCTTTCTCTCACTGTCTGTCTTACTTTTACTCTATTTCTCTTTCTGACTCTTTTTCTACCTTTCCTTCAAGCTTGTCTGTCTATCTATTCTTTTTTACTCAATCTCTCTCACTGTGTCTGTCTCAGTCGCAGATGTCTCTCCCTCGGTCTAGCCTTTTCTCTGTTTGTCTTTATTGCTGTATCTCAATCTCTCTTTCCCTGTATCTCTCTCTGTCCAACGATCGCTCACATTTTTCTCTTTTTAATTGTCCATTTCCTCCTTGTCTCTCTTTGCCTGTCTACCACTTTTCTGTCTTCTGTTCTCTCATTTTGTCTTTATCCCTTTGTCTCTTCCTTCCGTCCCTGTCTTTCTTTATATTCCCTTTTTCTCTTAGAGTCTCACTTTCTATGTATAGTTCTCTTCACCTCACTCTCTTGTTTTCTTTCTTCATGTCTCTTTGTCTCTATCAATTTCACTCCCTACCTCCTTCTATCTTTTTCTTCCTCTTTCCATCTCTGTCTCTCTCTCTCTCTGTCTCTAATTCTGGATCACGCCGCCTGGATGCGAGCCATGTCCCCGCTCTGGCTGTGTGCCAACTCGATGCATTCTTCACGAGATGATAAATAAATAAGTGGACACGCAGATACACCAAGCGTGAATGTGATCTAAATGCCAGACCTCCCTGCTACAGGAGAGAGAAAAAATGATAGCGACGGTTAGAGGAAGTAGCAGAAGGTGTAGAAAAGAGAGAGGGAGAGGAAAAACTCCAGGAGAGAGTGTTTGGAGCTGGAGGGGGATATGTTTGCTAAGCGTCGACCTCATTAAATCCGACAGTCTGGTCTCTCCGTCGGTGGGGGGGAGGGGTCGTTGGTTTGGAGCGAACGGGGAAAAGGTCAGGAGGTGGAATGAAATGAAATTAGAAAGGACAAAATAGCACCGCTCTACTCCAGCTCTGCGCAGAATCGATTCGACTAATTGAAACGGCGTCCCGGGCAGCACAGCAGATGGGTCCCTGCGGGCCAAGGAGTGTGTGACAGGATGTGATATGAAACCTGCCGAAGCTCACACACAGCTGCCACAGAGCCACTGCACAGCTGAGGTTCATAAGCAAAGCTGGCCTGGAGCCTCGCGCTTCACAGCGCTGTCTTCTTTAAAAAAAATTAAAATAAAATAATATATAGC
>JAOVVA010000037.1:33410653-33431535 GCA_028565275.1 Leiocassis micropogon
AAATAATTTAAACGTAGATCACATTATTTAAACTCACATCAAGAAATCATTTCATTATTTTTTTATTAATATTCTGTTTTTTAGATATGTATTATATCATCCTAATAAGTAAGTATTTAGCCTTCTTAAATATTTTTTTAGATCGCATTCTTTGTTCATTTGTTGCTTTGGACATTCTAATCTAATTATTTAGATCTAATCATAATGATTTAACTTTTTTAATCTTAATTAAATGTTTAACAGCCCAAAATCCTGAATAGCGTGTAGGATAATTCACAAAATATAAGCTGATAAAGATGACACTGTACTGTTTACCAGCTGATGCCTGTTGAAAGCACCTTTATGAACGTTTATGCGGCTTTATGTACTGTATATAGTATAGTCATTAAGCAGTCGTAACTGGCCGATTATAATCTTTCGATTCTGTTCAATTGTGTCATATACGGTGGTTCTGGCAGGTGTGTTATTCTAACTCGGATAATTCCTGTGTGTGTTTTAGGCACCAGCACACCTCCAGGCATTAGTGCCACAGCAGTGCCCAGCATCGCCGCTCCGATTGGGGTGAATGGCTTCAGTGCACTGCCTCCTCAAAGCAATGGACAGCCAGCCTCTGAAACCATATACACCAATGGAATTCACCCCTATCCAGGTAACACACAACCATAAGGCATGAGCCGAGAAAAGCCTAGATCTGATCTCAGGCTATAAAACCAAACTTTCCTTTTTTCACTTTTTCTACTTGGTAGTCATTTAAATTCTTTGTCACTGCTGTTTCTATTGGTCTGAATAATCTTTTTCTCCATTACTTTTTCTGTATCCGTACAGCACAGAGTCCAACAGTGACTGACCCTCTCCAGCAAGCATATGCCGGCGTGCAACACTATGCAGGTGCTTTCTTTCTCCTTTTCATCTTCCTTTCTATCCCTCCTAATCCTTCTCTGTATTCTCTAGTAGGAAGAATTGCTTTGAAAAACTCTTTCAGAATTGGGTCTTACAGTAATAAGACTCTGTACTCTATACTGTTTCTTAATGTTTCCAGCCAAAATAGGGCTTTAGAAATGCTAAAACTATTTTTAAATATACTAGAATGGGGAAGGAACTGTTTACATTTGCCAACGTGTGAACTCTGATTGAATGAGGAAATGACTTGACCTGTTCCAGGGTAAATAAAAGAGATTTCATTGTTATCAAGGTGGTTATGCATGATTGCTGATAGGTTGGATGCAGCCGCAGAAAACACCAAATTTCCATACAGCACGTCTCTAAGAAGAAAGAAATAACTTTTGAAAACAGTCAAACAATGATCATCTCATGACGGAATATAGTCACTGGAATCGACTCAAAGCACCCTGCCATTAGATGTTTCTTTTTGAGTTTAAATGTAGAGTTTTGTTTGAAACAACAGTGCTGAGTCAGATGGCCTTTTCTGTAAAAGTAGACATTTCTTGGCCGCGTGTACACAAAAGCCCAGTAAAAGTCTGGTTCATGCTTGAAAGCACAATACACTATATTAATAGAATAATTACGACTAGTACTAATCATGCAGCAAAATAATAGCAGTATACTTCACTGTAATATTGTTATTATTCCAGAGCTATCCTTCCTCTCAGGCATATATTATCATATTATGAAATTTTTTTTCCATGTTACAGTTTCGTTACAGTGGTACCTCAGTGTACACATTTAATCCGTTCTGAAGGTGAGTTCTTAAATGCAAAATTTTATATAGCGAAATGCAGAAATCCGAATATTATAAAATATTACCAATTTTACCAATTTTCAACACTATAATCATATTTTTGCATATAAGAACAATCAAAACATGAAATAAATAGACATTAAACCTAAATTTATGATTCCTCTTGACACCGGCTACTTTAAAAAGTCGAAAATTCTTATGCCGAGGCAAATTTCTTGCAAAATTGTATTTCTTAAGATGAAATTTCATGAGGTGGGGCGTTCGTTTGCCGGGGGACCACTGTATTTATATGTTACATGGCATTACATTTGACAGCAAAGTAAAGCAAATTTATTTCCATAATGATGCCTTATTTCTTACTCTTTTTTTTTTTTTTTTTTACTTTTTTGTTTGCTTGTTTTTTAGGTTTAATAATCACTACTGGTGTTGTGGTCTAGAAAAAAAAAGCCCTCAAGAAAATTTGGTGTGAACTACAGTACATGCAATTAATAATCTGAATGTGGGGCACGGAAAAGCAACTGCATAATCCATCTCAGAATGTGCATAACTTTCCTTCTGTAGATATTGTTTAATGCAATTTTCCGATTCTGAATTTAGCAAAATGGACAAAAATAATTGAAAAATAAAACGTCACACTATGTTCCACATAGCATTTCTGTTGCAGGCCTTTATACTGTAGCAGTGAAAAAAACTACATGTTTAAAATGTTTGCTTGAATACTATAGGAATGCAACAAAATGTTATTCATATTGTAGCGTTTTACCGCCGGAAAAGATGTTGGAGAGACAAGTGAGCTTAATTGCTGCCCAATGCAATGGCTGGGAGTACTTTATTTTGTACAGCTCTGTATAGCATGAACAGCACATTCACACGAGCACCTATATCCAATTCAGCCTTAGCATGAACCAGAGCACATTCAACAGGTCACACACACAGTCTAACACACAAACCTGGCCGAAGCCACTAACCCAAACACCCTTCCCCAATAGGGTGAACACATAGAAACCCCCGCAAGGCATGCTGGTCGTCAGCCGCCGCCCCGCCCACGCCACAATATTGTGTTTCATTGCAAAATTTGATTTTTTTAAGATTTTCAATCAGGGGGGAAACTTGGTATGTGTCCTCAGTGTGTGTCCTTCTTATATCATTTGAAATCTTGTGTTTTAAATTTTGGAAACTTTGCACAAAAAAATCATGTGATCAGTAAAGTAAGACACTTGTTACTGTACAATACTTGTTACTGTAAATAAATTAAATGTATTCAATAGAATTTTGAAGAATGTTAAAGAAAAAGGATGTATATATTCCTGGTACTGCTATTGCAATTTCACCAGTGGTCGTGGCTTTCTATAACAAGCTACTGTTGTTAACTACCAAAGTGAAACCAAACTGAAATTAGTCAAGGAGACTGATGATACGTTGTAAAATTAATGTTTTATGTTGATTTTAATGGTTCTTGCAACAATATTTGTAATTCACAAAAACTAAACTAAAAACTGCATGACCAACATATTTTTTTATACTACATTAACTTTTACATTCGCACAATTTATTGTTCTTGAAAAACTGTAGATGTGAATTTATAGCATTTTGCATTTGGCATTTTAAATTTTAACACTATTGTTGCTCAAACAAAACATATGGAAAATTTTCTCTATCAAGTTAAAAACATTTTAAACTAATTATTTGTCAAAACTGTTAGAATCTCTTTATCTTATTTTGCAGTGAAACCCATCATGTGCTGCCTTTATTGTAACATTAATGAAACATACTGCATACTCAAACATATGAGTATTTAAAATGCATAAAATTGTCCTTATTTAACTTTCTCAACAAGACACACATGGTTTATTAAAGTCAGAATACAATGCAGCACAGGAAAATTGCAGAGCTCAGAATGGCAGAAATAGATTAATAACCCACTTACTCACTGACAGAGAGGTCCTTATGTGAATCCAGATGTGGCTGACATGCATCTAATGCAGCTATTGGAAGTAATCATAATTAGGATTATCATACTTTTTCTTTTTCATCCTTTATAGCCTTATACTGACTTGACTCAAAGGCCTGAAATTCTGCGGAATAAAACCGTAGCTGCTTAGCATGCAGAATCAGGTCCACAGTAGTGGAGTAAATGAAACCTTATTTACTAGATAAGAACTTAATGCAAGTCCTGTGTCTCTTTTGCAGTACCTATGGGAGGACGGGTTTTATAAAAGACCCTCTTAACTAGTTTATTTTCATTGGGCACTGAACCATGGCGAAAATAAAGCTGACTGCCCATGAACTATAACACAGTTTATTTATTTAGCATCTGGAAAGCGAGAACAATGCGATAGTGATTTAAGTTTTTGTGTCAAATCTGGGAGTATTGATGCAAATTCCCTTTGCTCTCTCTCTCTCTCTCTCTCTCTCTCTCTCTCTCTCCTCATCTTCTTGTGTCTCCTCGCAACAGCAGCCTATCCTGCCGCCTATGCGCCAATCAGCCAAGCGTTTCCCCAGCAACCGGCCATCATCCCCCAGCAACAGCGTGAAGGTAAGAGTGGCCCCACCCATCCCTGATAAAAAAGGTGATAATTGCCCCGTTCCGCCTGTACATTCTCGAGTCAGAATTAGCTAGGGAGGAAAAGTGTCAGCGCAACAGCAAAAAAAAAGAAGGAAGATGAGCACTAAAAAAGAACACACAAATAACGTTCATCACATAAGCGCTTTGGAGAAATGAGCAGCGGTTCTAGGAATGTATTTTCAAAATAGCAACATGCTGCATTTGGAGCCATTGGATAAAAAAGTGTATGCATCAATTGTATGCATTCATGCATGAGCTATATTAAATTTTAGATATTGATAGATTGGTGGTATATTTTTTCAACCTTGGAGGAAAAACACTGCTCAGGGAACCGAACCCATCATAATAAAGTTGCATACCTATACAGATAAGATTGTTTTTTAGAATAAAAAAGCTCTTCCAAACTCAGCAATAGAAATTCACACACTCTATCATTTCTTCGAATTTAATGTTATAAAACTTTTTACTGTTTGTTTTACTGTTTTACTGTTTTACTTTTTACTGTTGTTGTTTTGGTTAAAGGAGGGAACAAAAGCCTGAACAAGAAGGTCAAGAAGGAGATTGGGAATGTTTGATAATATGCATATAATATGCAATTGGGAATGTTGAAAATAAATATGTGTTTATGATACAGTTGTGGCCAAAAGTAAATTTCATGGTTTACTTACATGGCATTCTCATTTTTTCCAAAATAATAACAATCAAGATTTTATGTGATGAAATTGGTATACAACAATCAATATTTATTTTTATTCTTCAAAACCTGTTGGATCCGGCTACAGTACTCTGGTGTCACTCGCTCAATCCATGGTTGCTTGATTGCTTTTTGAAGATCATGTACAAGGGTAGCTCAGGCATTAAGGCACTGGACTGCTGGTCAGAAGGTCTCAGGTTCAAACCCCAGCACAAGTTGCCACTGTTGGGCCCTTGAGCAAGGCAGTTAACTCTCAACTGCTCGGATGTATCGTGAGATAAAATGCAAGTCACTCTGGAAAAGGGACTTTGCCAAATATTATAAATGTGCTGAAGATATTTTCTTGTTCAACAGCTTTCTATTGCATTTGGGTCTGGAGATGATTCAGGCCAAACCGAACACCATTTTTACATTCCCAGATTTTCACGGGCTTTTCAGTTATTTAGCACAACTCTTCAGTCTGATATGCTCAAACTATGGTAATTAAACTACGGTTTTGTGCACAGAGAGAACTATAATACATGGCATATATTGTCTTAATATTTTTAGCCGCCAGTGTACGCAGGTATAGTTAAGTCAAGTTTATTATTTTTACTGATATTAGAGTTTTTATACTTTTTTCTTAGCTAACTTGCAGGTATCGCTGATTATCTGCTTATTATTATTATTATTATTATTATTATTATTATTATTATTATTATTATTATTTTATAATTACTGTTAACATAAGCAAACCTAACATTATTTCATGAGAGATTTTCTAAATTTAGAGGATTAGAAATCATGTATACAAATGTTTAAAATCCTTTTTTTAACATTAAACAGCTAGCTAGCATTAGCTTGCCTGACAGGAATCCTATTTCTAAGTCTTTTAAACATATGTGATAAATGTTGATAATCATAAATGCAAGTGAGTTTGCAATGCTTTCTGATTGAAAATCATATTTATACATTTTTAAAGCCACTTAATGTTAGCAACATGTGTAACTACCGTTACCATTGGCTAGATAATTCAGATGAGCTAATCTGACAGGATTTATTAGTATTATTTACAAACATAATTTTATCATTTTGATTGCTATTCTTAGAGAACAGTGAATTTTAAAACACGTTTATAAATATTAAAAATATTCTAACATCAGCCAGCCAGGGGAGATTCAGGGTTTTTCGAGCGAAATTCATGTTCATGCTATGTTTTAATCATTAATGGTAATGTTAGCAAGATGGCTAAAATAAGGTAATCTGACAGGATTTATGAAGGGATTTAAAAATCTTCATTGTCTCAATAGATGACGCATAGGGATCACTATCTGGCAGTGGCGGTGGCGTCCACTATCCGTCGTCGTCATACTTTTCTCCTATTCGTATCTCCTCTTAAACCACCAAATAATGGGAATTTGACCAAACCTTCACCAAACCTTTACAGAACCTTTAGTATAATAATTTGTATTTTACATATATAAAATTTGTAATTAATTAATTAATTTTTTTATTTATTCCTTAAAAAAAAATTCCAAAGGGGGGAGTGTAGGGCACGTGACACATGTCTTCCTTTAAGGACGCACAATTTGTTTATTTTTTTTATTAGACTGCTAGATCACTAATCTGGCACAGTTTCTGCAAGAAAACCACATTCATTCAAACATAAATTTTCAATACATTTTATTAACTTTAATATGATACATACATATTATTAAATACATACACAGGATTTCATGCGATGAAACAGAACATACCCTGAGCAAATCTTTTTGTCATTTTCTCACATTCACAGATTTACTCTCCTGTCTTGTTTTTTAAAAGGATTTCTATTTAAATGTTCTTTTGTGTTTTACGTATCTATTTATGGGCTAAGTCTGTTTCTTCTTCTGTGTCTGTTTCTACAGGGCCTGAAGGCTGTAACCTGTTTATCTACCACCTGCCGCAGGAGTTTGGGGATGCCGAGCTCATGCAGATGTTTCTACCCTTTGGCAACGTCATCTCTGCCAAAGTCTTCGTGGACCGGGCCACCAATCAGAGCAAGTGTTTTGGTGAGTACCCACAACGCTCATCAAAGAAAAAAGACAACCAGCCGTGAGGAGATAAAAGCGTCATCATTTGGCACGATCCTTTTAGAAATCGTCTCATGCCCCACTTCCCTTGCCGTGATTAGTTTTTTCCCCCTCCTCTCTTTATTTCCCATGTCTCTGCTAATCAATTTGCAATTAACATTGGAAAAGTGCCGTCACATTTGAGTGAGCAGTTCCCCTGGATGCTACTCATCAGTGAAGGTTTATGGGGTATTAAAGCACAGAAGAAGCAAGTACTGTAAGACAGCTTTCCTTATAGATATGCAGCCTTGAGAAAAAAACTTGCCATTCATTCCTATGAATTGCTTTGAGTACTAGAATTGTTTATGGGACTTTTTAGAAAAAAAAAAAAAAAAAAAAAAAAAAATATATATATATATATATATAAGTCTGCATTGTAGCATTGTAAATTATTTTGGAAGTTTAACGGTACCAAAATTCCTCAAAGCAAAATAACATGTTGAATTACATGAACTGAACAAAAGCTTGTTGCAATAAAATTGTTTGAAGTTTTTGATCTGAATGAAAAAAAATCCTTGCAGCATTTACAATGCTTGACATTTTTGAAACTGCAATTGACTGTATTGTGATAAAAATATTGTATAATTTGTAAAAAAATATATAGTAAAGATTGGTGTTTAAAAATATTTTCAAGTGTTAAAAAAGACATCTTCATTATTTATCTCACAAATTCAGGCTGCCAAAATTCAGGTATTAAAAATCAGATCTTCACATCTGGGATATCACAGAAAAAGCAATGGATTGCCGATTGCTTCGGTCTGTACTTTAAAGTGTGCTCTTCCTGCTCCCTGTGCAGTCTACTTTGCAGGGAGCTACTTGCCGATTGGAACACAGCACTTATAACTAACAGATTGGGTTGCCAGTTGAGCAGCAGAATGAACGATGTTATGCGCTAAAATTCCTCCTCCACCGTAATCTCTATATCTAATATTTTATCTTTTATTTAAAGGCAAATTCAAATACAGTCATGTTCAGTAACAAGATGGAAATAATTTCCTCAACTCCAAATTTCTATACATGATCTTTAGGAAGCAATCTCACAGCATGGATTAAGCGAGTGACACTAGAGTTCTGCAGACGTCTTTCTGACTCTGTGTATTTTTAATCCTGTACCCAGCCGCATCAAGACAAAGAATAAATGACACAATAAATATTAAACTAAAACTAAAATGTTGTAGAACAATTGCGTTAAATAAAATAACAAATTATTCTTAATATCTTGATTGTCAATGGCATTAAAAAATTGGACAATCTGTGCTTTATGTTTTTTCTTTATTGCAAAGTTGTTATTGTTACCTCAATTTATAAACAATATAAATTCAAGTGTAAACAGCCTGTTTGTTGTTGCTGCTGTCGAGGAAATTAATCCAAACTTGTTACTGAACGTGACTGTACTTGCATTCCTGAGTGCAGGGGAATGGAAAACCATTGCTCTTGTGTTTGATTGAAAGAGCGTGATGACTTTGCTTTAAATATAACGATTATGGCTGAGCTCAACTGGCAACCTAACCAGTTATGCATTCCGATTGGCAAGTAGTTCCCTGCACAGGGAGCAGGAAGGGCAAATTGAAAGTACACCGCAAAACAGACCACAGCAATCGGAAATCCATTGCTTTTCCTGTGTTTAAATTATTTATTTATTTTTTTAGTTTCGGCAGCCTGAATTTGCAAGGTTAAAAAATAATGAAGATGGTATCTTTAACACTTGAAACATATTTTAAACAGGAATTTAATAAAGTCAGTATTTTAAATGATTTAGGTAATTACATATTCATTTGATATATACAATCACAATAAAGTGCAGTGGCAAAAGATTTCAAGCATTGTAAATGCTGTAAGGATTTTTTCCATTCTGATCATTCTGAACATTTCTACTGCAACAAGTTTTTGTTCAGTTCATGCATTTCAACATGTTATTTTGCTTTGAGAAATTTTGGTTATACTTCCATATACAGTGCACATGCAAATAAATTCTGTAGATCATGGATGCCTTCCAATAAATCAATAAATAAATAGAAATAAAAATAATAAAATAAAATGTTTTTTTTAAACAAATCTAGGGACAATTTGTGCAGTTTAATAAAGAAATTAGTTCTTCTGAGGACTTTGACTGTTGCACTTGTTTCTTTTTGCCATGCAAAACCCAGCAACTTTTATTTTGTTTTTTATGTCTAAAAAGTGGTTACTTACATAAAATACTTTTGCACAAACCTATAATATTTCTTTATTTCTTTATACATTTTTTCTTTTCATTTTTTTTTACCCATATTTTGTTCAGACCAGTGCATTACTATAAAAAAAGCAAGAAATTAGGTTTATTATAATTTCTGTCCATATAAACAATGAGGCAACATTTGTCTTATACAGTAGATTTCACAGGATGTTTCCCTGGATCTACTTACAAATTAGATTAAGATGCTGTGAAATTAAATTTGTCTGTGTGCTGCAGCTTCTTTGTGCTCTGATTGAAACACACTAAACCGTATTACTCAACTGTAAGGGAAATCCACTTGTGAGAGATTAATGCAAATATATAGCTCTTCATTTATAATTCATTTTGGAATTGCTCTAAGTCATATAAATGAATGAGTGAAACATGAAAACTCAATCCGTTGTTTTATGGTAAAGTAAGCTATGAAATATTGACACCCTCTTCAGAAGCAAACTCTTTGTGGGAATAAAAGGAGCAAATATTAATAGCAGAATAGTGAGTCAGTGGCGGTTCCTCTCAGGTTGCGTGGATTTGATATTTTTAGCTTTAGGCCATGGATGTGAGCTCGGAAAAAAGCATCTCCGCATCCCTGAAGCAGACAGAGGTGCATGCCAAATCATTTGGGGCATTGTGTTCTTTTAATTTACAGTGATTACTCACTCAATATTGACATTTAACAATGATCAGTATCAGCCAGGAATGAAAAACGGTTTTTCAGCGGTCTGCTAGAATCAAACCTTAGCTATATACAGCTGCATAAAAATACACACAGACACACACACACACATGTAGTATGGAGTATATGTATATAATAAAACTGTGAAAAAGTATTCCCCCCCTTCTTGACTGTTTTTTTTTTAAACCAATGCAGTTTTTAAATTATTTTTAAATTAATTTCATTTATTAAGGAAAAAAAATCTGTCCAAGCCTACCTGACCATGTATGAAAAGTAATTTGTCCGAAACTGTTTGCGCCACCCTTATCGACAACAACTGCAATCAAATGTTTGTGATAACTGGCAACACAACTCAACACATAATTGTGGAGGAATTTTGGCCCACTCTTCTTTGCAGAATTGTTTTAGTCAGCCGCATTGGAGGGTTTTCGAGCATGACATCCCGTTTAAGGTCATGACACAGGATTTAATTCGCAACTTTGACTAGGCCACTCATAAACCTTAAATGTTATTTATTTATTTTTGAGCCATTGTGACATGAACTTGGTGTGTTTTGGACAAATATGTGAAAAATATTTTTTCACGGCATTGTGTATATATACTGTATGGCAAAAAAAAAAAAAAGAAAGGAAAAGGGCTGAGATATGCTTTTAGATTTGAGCATTAAAAATCCACAGTCAGTCTGTGATATATTTAAAAATATCTCTAGGGCTTAAGATATTGTAAAAAATTTTAGGCCTACTGTAGGCCTTGGAAATACAAAAAAATGGATAGACAAAAATCAATAAAGTTCTCCTCCACTGTTAAAGAATCTTTAATGTCTTGCCTCGAAGGAAGCAGCCCTTGTAAAGTGCACAGCTTCCTATAAAACATGGCAGAAAGTTCAGCGCTGACTGATTTACTTTGCTCAAGAGCTGTATGATTTACCACTCTTCCATCCAGTCATCTTCTCTTTAGCTTTGTCACCTCACTCTTTGCCGGCTGCTGGCAGGGACAGGGCTGGATTGGTACGACAGGAGGGAGGGAGATTTATGACGGTGGATAGAAGTTGTCTGACAGGCTTGGCTCTTTTAAAAGGTTTGTAAAAGCTGTGCTCTTATCTCTGGCTGGCCTGACAAAAGCATGGCCTCACCTACAGACTTAAATCGGAGCTGTAGCCAGGTGATTGAATCAGCTGGCGGGCAGCAAATTTGGCCAGTCAACCAGCGAAGACGGCGATAAGAAAAGGGCAGGAGAGCCGCAGGATCATTTTGCCTTGACACGTCTGTGATAAGTTAGAGCACCTATAACGAGAATGTTAACAGGAGCAGAGCTGTTACATCAACCCGGGGAGCCCAAACCACCAAAACTGGAGTATAGAATTCCCAATCCTGAGTTTCAAGCACAATAAAACCACAGTAAAGCATGTAAATGGAGCAAATTTTTAAAGAAGGCCTTGTGTCCGTGAATGATGAACTGCAGACATTCCTGTGAACATGAGTGGAACACCTGATTCTTGAAAATCGACTGATATCTTGTTGCCAACCTCCGAGACGCATCCAAAATTGTTTTGAAATATGCTAAATAATTTACTTTAATTAACAGAATATGTTACCATACCAGCAATTAGACATTAAAAATGTTTTTTTTTTTTTTTTGGGGGGGGGGGGGGGGGTTTTTCTTTCTCCCTAATTTAGTCGTATCCAATTCCCCCCGTCACTAGGGGGCTTCCACATTGAGGCTACTACTACTACTCAGTTGGGAGGGCTGAAGACTATCACATGTTTCCTCCGAACTTTTTGAACTGCTCGCTCACACACAACGTTGGGGGCGAAGTAACATACTCATAGGATAGTTCTATCTGCTCCTTCCGCTTGCGTGAGCTCACTGGCCCTGATTGGCTGTAGAGTCGTGATTAATGTGGGAGCACGAGGTACCTCTCATCTCTCCCCTCTGAGAGATCTTGGCCAATCAACTCTCTATAGGCCTCTGGCTGCGAGAGGTTACAGCATCACCTGGGAATCGAACTCGCGACCTCCGGATAATAGGGCGAGCACTTTACCACTGCGACATTTGGAGGCCCAATAATTTATTTTTAAATGACATTTTTATATTATTAATTATTTGAATACTGTTTCTCACATTAATGTAATTATGTGATTTTTTTTTTTTGTAAATAATATTCTTTTCTTTTAAAATAATATTTAAATATAAATAAATATACGGTATATAATAAAATGGAACATGTTAATGGTTTGGTCCTGGTATTTATTTATTTTTCCTTCTCTCTTTTTCCCTGTTCAGGCTTTGTGAGCTTTGATAATCCATCCAGCGCTCAGGCTGCCATTCAGGCAATGAATGGTTTTCAGATTGGCATGAAGAGGCTTAAGGTCCAGCTGAAGCGGCCAAAAGATGCCAACCGCCCTTACTGATTGCACCAACATCCACATCCAGGTGAGAACCACCACTA
Organism: Leiocassis micropogon; assembly: GCA_028565275.1. Taxonomy (NCBI): domain Eukaryota; kingdom Metazoa; phylum Chordata; class Actinopteri; order Siluriformes; family Bagridae; genus Leiocassis; species Leiocassis micropogon. Next base: position 33,423,040 of record JAOVVA010000037.1, read on the forward strand.
GTAGGGTCTCTAACCACTTGTTTTCATGCAAATTCCATTTGGGACATTTGAATTGAAAAAAATGGGCGTACAAAAACAATAGTTAGAAAAAAGTAATAGTTAGAAATAAAGAATGTGGGTTGGGCCGCGTGGTGAGTGTCGGTGTGTATGTTAGAGGTTCATTGTTTTGGGCCCGCTTCACAATACTGTTACATATTGTCAGCTGATAGAACTGAGCAATTCTCTTTTTTATTTGGTTTCCTTAAGGACAGGTACCACTAGCAAAACTGCTGATGGTAAAAGTAAAGACTTTGTGTTCATGAAGGTTTGTTCAAGAAACAATAAAAATGCAGTTCAGATGGGTCATATTAATTAAAGCATTAAATTGCTTAAAATTGGGTTTTAAGGCCCGTGCAAAACCTTATTAAAACCTCAATGAATAGTCTTAAACTGTCAGCTCTATGCTGTTAAAGAATGTGAAAGCCCCTGGAGACAGTGTTATGATCTGGCGTTGCTTCAGTTGTTCAGGTCTAGACTCAGCAACGCTATGTGGCAATAAAATGAATTCAGATGATTACCTGAATGTACTGAATTAAGGTTAACACATCTATTTATTTATTTATTTATTTAATTCATTAATTTTTTATTCCCTGATCATATTGCATGAGTAAATTCCAGGACTCGAATTGTGAAAGAGTTGTTCTGGGAGCATGAGGAGTCAATTTCATTTTGACACATGATTTAATCAGCACATTGTGCACCACAAGTCAAAGAAAATACAGCATGAATGTGAAACTTTTTATTTGGGTAATGGGCAGTGTACTAATCCTATCAGGGTGTGGTACCTGGCCTTAATATTTGCATTCCATTTGGATGGAAACAGATGCACAGAAGCATTACTGACTGTGTTTGATTGATAATTGTTTGCTTTGATTTTTCCAAGAACCCAGATGTACTGTCGACATAAAAATAAAAAAGAGCAATTAACGCCACAGCACTGAGACAGTTAAAAGCATTAGGACACCAGTTGCAGTGCAGACTCCCTGAGGAGAGAAGGTTTTCCATAGAGCTCGATAGACAGATGTCCTCAAACGAGAGCACTGGGAGGTTTGATCAGCACAATGGCCTACTCAGTGAGAATCTGGCAACTTGCATACGAAACATACTTACCACTTTTGTCCACAGGGTGTGTGTGTGTGTGTGTGTGTGTGTGCACATTTTGTCAGCAGGAATGTGCATGTCCACCTCCTTGTTTGTTTTGATTTTTTCTCAGATTATAGATTGTCTTCAAAATTGTTTCTTAATGTACATGCTTGTTCCATTTACTCATTCATTGCAGTCTGTCTTACTCTGTATGTATGTTTTTATTTGTATAATAATAATAATAATAATAATAATAAAATAATAATAATAATAATAATTATAATAATAACATTTCTCATTTCTATCAGCAATGTCTCCTTAATGATCTGCCTGAGAAGTTTGTAAGTGCATCGGTAATGCTCATGATGAAAAAGGTGACGGAAAAGAAATTCCATGGATTTGTTTTTTTTCTTTTGCCTCTAACCGGCGTGAAACCCAGGCATGGCCAAACGTAGCTCGAGATGGCCACGCTGTTGCCTAGCTACATGTCTACGGTCAGGGGGAAACTGTAAGTTCCCGCTACAGTGTCATTTTCTTTTGGATGACGTCATGTGTACTACTGTGATGGAGTGGCATGACGTGCTGTTGATCTTTTATTCTCTTTCTCTATTTCTCTTGTGGCCATGTTCTGGATTTTTTTGTATTTATGGAGTGCAGTATTTTGTTTGCGCTGTCGGTAGCTGGTAGCTGGTGTTTGTAAATCTGCTGATTGGTTGGTTTCGATGCGGTGTAACCTTTTTTGCTGTTGTACCGTGAGTGGTGTGTTCTTGTTATTTTGCGTGTGAACTTGACAATGTGTTGATATTTTGCCCTTCCTATCTCGCTTCCTTCCTTAACATGAGCTGTGACTCTTTGTTCTTTTGTTTGATGTTTTTTTTTCCCCCTCTTATTTGTATAAAGGAGCTTTTTTAATAGCTAGCTTTCCCAACGGGCGATCATTACATCATGACACCATGTTTGTATGGCAAATATTCTTCCCCCCAGTGGTGATGCGAAGGCAAATGTTAACTCCGGTCTCCTCTTCTCTACCTCTGTGTGCTGTTTTCATTGTATCTCAGTTTGAAGTGCTTCGCTGTGATTGTTTTGTTTGGCCAACATGGGGATTGCTTCCTGTTTACTTATTTATAAGCTTGCTAACCAATTACATGATTGCAGAGCTGCAGGTGCTGGCATGGACCCACACATGGTGACTTCATCAAGTCAAGTTTTCACATACACACACATAAACACACATTAAATGTGTGGTTACTCTCCAGCTTTTTTTTTTTTACAAAGTTGTATATTAAAATCTATCACATGAATAGCAAATTCTAGGATGGAATTAGAGGCAAGTACTGAAAATAATAAAGATACTTTGAATCTGTAAAGGATTTAAATGTTAAATGTCATGGAAATGTATTTGCCCCCTTCCTGATTTTTTATTTTTTTGCATATTTAATGGTTTAAATAAATTTTAATATTACACAAAGTAATCCAATTAAATACAAAATCCAGTTTTTGATCCAAAAAAAAAAAATCTGTCCAAACCCACCTTGCCCTATGTGAAAAAGTAATTTCTGCCTTGCTAAATCATGATGGAACTGTCATTTTTGGAAAGCTAAGTTAAATTTCACTTGCCACACCCAGGCCTGAATACTGCCAGACCTGGTGAATAAGGAAATCACTTTAATAGAACCTGTCTGACAAAGTAAAGCACACTAAAAGATCTCAAAAAGCAACACGATCTTAAGACATTCAAGAACAGATGAGAAACAAAGTAATTGGCCTGTAACAGTCTGTGAACCACGGTGAGAGCCGTTATCCACAAATGGAGACAACTTGGAACACTGGTGAACCATCCCAGGAGTGACCGGCCTACCAAAATTCCTCCAAGAGCACAACGACGGCTCATCCAGGAGCTCATAAAAGAACCCAGAACAACATGTAAAGAACTGCAGACCTCACTTGCACCAGTTAAAGTCAGGGTTCATGATTTAACAATAAGAACAAGACAATAAGAACATGCACAAAAATGGCATCCATGGGAGAGTTCCAAAAGTTCTCACATTTGCCCTAAAAATATCTTGATTATCCCCAAGACTTTTGGTGAAATATTCTGTGGACTGATGAGACAAAAGGTGTGCGTCCCGTTACATCTGGTGTAAAACTAACACAGTGTTTCATAAAAAGAACATTATATCAACAGTCAGACATGGTGGTGGTCTGATGGTCTGGCGCTGCTTTGCAGTTTCAGAACCTGGACGACTTGCCATAATTGATGGAACCATGAATTCTGCGCTTTAACAGAAAATCCTGAAGGAGAATGTTCAGCCATCAGTTTGTGACCTCGAGCTCAAGCACACTTGGATTATGCAGAAAAACAATGATCTGAAACATTCCAGCAAGTCCACCTGTTAATGGCCTGGTTTTGGGGTGGCCTAGTCAAAGTCCGGATTTAAATTCAATTGACATCCTTAAACAGGATTTTAAAGCTTTTAATGCTCGAAAACCCTTCAATGTGGCTAAATTAAAGTAACTCTGCAAAGAAGAGTGGCTCAAAATTCCTCCACAGTGATCTGAAAGACTCAAACAATTAGCGCAATTGCAGTTGTTGGGTGGCACAAACAGTTATTAGGTTTAGGGGCGATTACTTTTTCAAACAGTGCCAGGTAGGTTTGGACATCATGGACATGGTTATCTTTATGTAATTTTGAAATTAATTTGATAATCTGAATCAGTTAAGTGTGATAAATATGCAAAAAAAGAAAAAATCACGGCACTTTATATATTAAGAAAACCCTGCTGTTTAAGTGTTCTTAAGTCAAGTACTGAAAATTAAATGATCAAAAAAAGATGTCATAAAATGGCATTCCATTGCTGTGAGTAAAAGCAGCTTGATATCATGAGGTGTCAACTTTTAAAGCAACTCTCTGTCTGTTGTTTGCATTCATAATCAGACCCTTTTTTCACAAAATGCCCTGCCTAGAATTCAAGTCTTTCTTTCTTCAGTCGAAACAATTTTAACACTTTTAAAAAGTGTGTGTGTGTGTGTGTGTGTGTGTGTGCCAAAGAAAAGGAGAGAAACGAAGAGATGTAGTGTGAGTTATTGGTGTTGAGTGCAAGCCAGATTTTTTTTTTCGGTGTATTTTTTTCCCCTTTTTTTCTCTAATAGAAAATGAAGTACACTAAGGTGTAGTTCTTTTGTACGCCTCTTCAGAGATTTTATCAAAGTAAATCTAATTAGCATTATGAATCCTAATGCATTAATTAAAATTATTTAGATGATTAAATTAAAAAATATATACATAGGAAACTGCCTCTGGATTTGATCCAACACTAAGAATACAAGTGGATGCAAACCATGCCAGGAAAATGCACACAACAAAGCCATTATTATTATCATCATTATTATTATTATTATTATTATTATTATTTATTTCACTTGAAAGTCAGTTTCTACAACTTAGAATTTATTTCATCTTTAGTATTTCTGCTTTTTCCATACCAGTATGAAGTATGAAGTGTTAGAATTTAAGTTTATTCAAGAACTGGACAATAAAAACACTGCACTCATTCATTAGAGAATTTTACCATATCCAATCCACCTTCTGACCTTTATGTTCTTTGAAGGAGGTACATTAGGAGACCGGAGATCTACAGTATGTGGAACATGCTAATATGAGGTGGCAAGGCTGCCTGCTGTACCACTGTAATGCCCATAATTTGAATGAGCTTCACTGGATTGGTTTTATAATAAAAATGACAATATCAGAATGCATTCTAATCTAAATGATGTAAAATTTAAAATATAAAGTGATAATTTCATTTAAAATATAATATGATAATTGCATTTTATACAACAGCAGCTCTTACAATATTTCTGGGTATATTTTAAAATAAATCAATCAAATCAAAGTACTGTATATAAAAAAAACTCTAAAGTTGGCATGCCTGCACATTGAAGATATTTGCGGAAAAAAAATTGGGGGGGACCCAAGATGAGTAATAGAATACATCAAGGTGATTTGGGGAATTTTTGTTTGTTTGTGCACGTCTCATGTAAGAAAATACTGAACGCGTAACTTATAGGCTTTGTTTCATCGCAATCGGCCCACAAGAAAAGAATTTGAAATTAAATGGAAAACGCCCGTATATCATTAAAAAAATCATTAGTTCATCTCAAAATTCATCAGATGGCGCTGTACATTTTTTAAAATTCACTTATGATTGTGCAATTAAATTCCACATAAACAAAGTCACCGTCACATCTAGTACACAATATAGCCACTAATTTGTTAACATCTGAGTGTCACACCCATATCCGGGTCTTCCCGGGCCTTGTGGAGGCAACACACACAGACAATGGAGTGTCGGGATATTCTCTGGTTTATTAACAGAATAAAGAGGTATATAGTCTTAAGCCAACTTCCCGAGTAAAAACAAAGCAAAGATAAGCATCACGAACATCCATCACTACATCAAAAAGCTGTCCGCTTCTTCTGAAGACATCTGGGGAAACAAAGACGGGGATGTTTTATAGACATCTAGCGATGAACCATAGGAAGTATTGCCATATAAGGAATGAGGAAGGATCCAAGGGAAACAAAGAGTGGGGCGGGCATGCAAAAGTTAACACATTCAAAGGAAAATATCAGAAAAGAATAATGCTTAGGGTTCCTGCTGGGATTTAAATAAAGCACCTAACATAAAAATAATGAAGCAAAGCTACACTGTTCTTCCCTCGCATCCTAGCTAAAGCAAAATAAATGGCACCAACTTCATCCTGACCACCATTTACAAAAATGCTATTATCTGCAAAAGTGGAAAAGTGGAAAGGTATTTACATTATTTATAAAAAAGGGCAAAGCAAAGTCAAAAATAACAAGCAGAGGATCATACACAGTACAGTATATCCTAACACATGTAGCAACCATAATATTCAGTGCCTTGCAAATTCATATTCCTTGAACTTTTTCACATTTTGTCACATTACAACCACAAACGTAAATGTATTTAATTGAGATTTTAAATGATAGAATAAACACAAAGTGGCACATCATTTTGAAGTGAAGTGGAAGAAAAATGATAAATGGTTTTCAATATTTTTTTACAAATAAATATCTGAAAAGTGTGTCGTGCATTAGTATTCAGCCCTTCCTGAGTCAATACTTCGTAGAACCACCTTTTGCTGCAATTACAACTGCAAGTCATTTGGGGTATTTCACTAGAAAGTGTATCTATCTTTGCAAAATAGCTCAAGCTCTGTCGGACTGAATGGAGAGCATGTGTGAACAGCAATTTTCAAGTCTTGCCACAGATTTTTGCTTTGACCTAAACCTTTATGTTTAGGGTCATTGTCCTGCTGAAAGGTGACCCTCCTTTTTTTTTTTAAATTGAACAGGTTTTCTTCTAAGATTTCCAAAAGGTTCATCATTTAGGCCAAAAGTTTTCATCTCATCATAGCACCTTCGTTCACGTGTTTGCTTTGTTGGCTTGTTGCAAAAAAATGGCAAACAGGACTTCTTATGGCTTTCTTTCAACAATGGCTTTCTTCTTGCCACTCTTCCATAAAGTCCAGATTTGTGGAGTACATGACTAATAATTGTCCTGTGGACAGATTCTCCCACCTGAGCTGTGGATCTCTGCAGCTCCTCCAGAGTTACCATCAGTTTAGGTGGACGGTGGTCTTGGTAGGTTTTCAGTTTTGCCATACTCTAACAATTTTTGGATGATGGATTGAACAGTGCTTTATGACATGCTAAAAGCTTGGGATTTTTTTTAAACCTAACCCTTGCTTCTCCACAACCTTATCCCTGGTCTGTCTGGTGTGCTCTTTGGGCTTCATGATGCTGTATGTTCACTAATGTATGTCACTAACAAACCTCTGAGGGCTTCCCAGAACAGCTTTATTTATACTGAGATTAAATGACACACAGGTGAACCCAATTTACTAATTGGGTGACTTCTGAAGGCAATTTACTGGATTTAATTAGGGGTATCAGAGTAAAGGGTGCTGAAGACAAATGCACGCCACACTTTTCAGATTTTTGAAGACCATTTATCATTTTCCTTCCACTTCACAATTATCTGCCACTTTGTGTTGGTCTATCACATAAAATCCCAATTAAAAAACTTTTGCATTTGTGGTTGCAACATGACAAAATGTGGAAAAGTTCAAGAGGTATGAATACTTTTGCAAGGCACTGTAACAATGCAATGATGCTCATCTCCAATGATGTGGATGTACATTGCTTATATATGCTTCTGGTCCTACATTCCCTCAGTCATGAACAGGGTGCTGGAGCAGTGCGTAAAGAAGAAGTGATCTTTCTTTGAAAAGCATGACGCAGGAAGTGACATAAGTGGGCTGGGCCTGGAAATGGAGGAAAGGACAACCCCATGCCACCAGCAGAGATATATACATGGGATATGTTACGAACAAGTAACTCTGGGGGGTTCTGATCTGTAAAAACAGTAACAGGATCAGAGCTAGGACAAACAAACCTCAAAATGTTGAAGAGCAACCGAAAGGACAAAGGCTTCCCTTTCAACAGTGCTGTACAGTAGCTCATCTGATCAGAGTTAAACTTGTTAGAGAAGAAGCTAACAGGATGATTTCTGCCATATACATCTTCCTGAATCAGGACAACTCCAGTACCCCTGGCATCTTTTCGCATCTTTCGTAAAGGCATTTAGACATTAATTTTTGTCCATACCATTTTGCCCCATACCTTGTCATACATAATTACAGAGGTAAATAATTGTGGATTAAACAAAATGTGCATTTTGCAATGTTTAGATAAAAAAAACTGCCTGAAGGTGAACAAGCATATGGTTTAAGATAAAAATATGTCTATCCGCAGATTTCTGGTGCACATACTGTACAGTAAATGGACCTTTGCAGTATATATATTTATTTATTTATTTTATTTTTTTTTTGTCCATAGTTTTTTGTCAGTTTATCATATATATATATATATATATATATATATATATATATATATAGACTTACATGTTGTACAGTAAATGGATCTTTGCAGTATGTATATATATATATATATATGAATATGATAAACTGGGACTTGTACATTTTTTCAAGCCACAAAGGTATGGATCAAAATGGTATGGACAAAAATAAATGTATATTTCAGTAGAAAAATGGTGTCGTAGAATAGGAATATATATATATATATATATATATATATATATATACACACTACCGTTCAAAAGTTTGGGGTCACTTGCAAATTTGTTGTAGAATGTAGAAATTAAATCACTAAACAAAAACAAAGAAATTTGTTTTTGTTTAGTGATTTAATTTCTACATTCTACAACAATACTGGGGATTTCAAAACTATAAAATAACACATATGGAATTAGGTAATTATGTAACAA
>JAOVVA010000037.1:33431635-33462163 GCA_028565275.1 Leiocassis micropogon
AAAATAAATTATTTTTTATAAAGACTTCCATTGCACTGCTTTGGCTAGGAAACCATCCATCTATAATCTGTTTGTGTAATTACACTCCAGTCATCTCTCATCACACTGTCTTCACGTCGTGTTTGTCTGTTTGGCTGTGTGTCTCTCCCACTTGTCCCGCTGTCTGTTTCATTACTTTTAGCTAATGATAGATTAACTGGTGATACAGACAGAGACGGATTCACAGCGCTGTCTTTTTAAACGATGTGTCAAAAAACAGCTACCGTACCAAGTGTCTTTTTTTCTCATTTTATTGACGCTTGTCCCTCTGAGCTCGGGTTTATCTAACCTCAAATATACGTCTGTACTTTATAATCTGATGTCTTTCACTTTGTTGTGTCGTGAGTGTGTTTCTAAGTGTTGGCTGTAGATGTCGGTGTGTATAGCGCTGTCAGAATTGCACTTAAATATCTGTTTATACAACTAAATAGTTCACGCTTTTTTTTTTCTTTCCTCCTCTTCTTCCCCACCCCTTTCTTTTTCTATTTTGTTTTCTTTCTTGCAGGATGAAGGATGACAACACCTTATTTTCACAAGTGCAGTATAAGTACAAAAAAAAAAAAGACTTCTTCTCCGTTCTGCCACACGAAAGACGAGTGGTCCCTTGATTCTGTGAGAAAATTGCTGAGAGATATGAGACTAGCTGACTGAAGAAATAAGGAGGGATTTTTTTTTCTTTTTTTTTTCTCGGCTAAATATTTCCTTTTTTTATTTACTCGCTTTGGCATCGCACACCTGTGGAAGCCGATTTTGCAGAGACCAACTTTTTTGCTGCTGTTTTTTAGACAAGATGGAGAAATATTTATAGATACATTATGCTCAAAGCATGCATACACAGTTATACGATCACATGCAGTCAAACGCAAACATATCTATCTATCTATCTATCTATCTATCTATCTATCTATCTATCTATCTATCTATCTATCTATCTGTCTATCTCTCACACACATACGCAGATTTACACAAATTAACAGACACAAACCCTTTGCACTTAGGCTGATGCATAAATGCACTGCAGAAACTTCATATTTTGGATACTGGTTCAAACTAATATCTCTATTTGTAAATTCATAGGAATGCGCGCACACACACATTTATGCACACACTTACACACACACACACACACACACACACACACACACACACACACACACACACCAGCCTGCTGCCATTTTGGTTTTCGTGCCTATACAGGTGTTGTAGTTTGTGCCAGGGAATGCTCTGGAGAAATAGAAGAGAAAAAAAAATGGGACTCCAGGAATATTTACATGCATCATTCCTTAGAAAATAGGGACCAAAGGACTACATGCTTTTTAAAAGAATATAAATATATAAATATATATAAATAGACTCATTCTATATATATATATATGGCTCTTATCTTAGCTGCAAACATTGCAATTATAGATAGTAGTAGTTGAAAACAATTAATAAGTCAGTATCCATTAAGTATTCATTATAAAGAGAAAACAAGTAAAAAAAAAAGAGAGAGAGAGAGAGAGAGAAGGATAATAATCAATCTGAGGCTGAAACCATTTTGTTCTGGTGGTGGTTTATTTGCACCAGACAGTAGTTTAGATGTAACGTAGATTCAAAGAGTAGATTTGCCAATTTTTTTTTATTTCTTTCTTTTTTTTTATGAAAAAAAAATACTTGAACTTGTAATGAAAAAATGAAAAAGTCTACAAAAAAAGGAAACACTACGAAATCAAACAAACAAACAAACAAACAAACAAACAAAAATCATTGTCTGTCTTAATGGCTGCTCATTCTAGAAAATATGTACCGGACGGATTATACAGCTCATCAAGGCCTCTTCAAAATGCCACATTTAACGAACTCATTTCAATTTCTTCTCCGCCATCTGACAGCTACAATGTCTAACTGTGTCGAAAGGAAACCGGAAAGCGGGAAAACGGAAAATCAAAATGAACGTGAAGGAGCGAACGTGAAGGAGCGTCTAAAGTCTGTACTTTGACAGGGTGCAGGCTTCCCATAAGCCTTTTTGTTCAAGCGACAATCCACTGTAAAGACCAAGCTACTGGATACGATGTGGACTCTCTTTCTTTCTCTACTCTCCTTTTGTAATACGACAGGGAGCACGCGATCTAGACTGATCTCACAGTTACTACTGCAGTGCGGGGTGCGGGTGGTGTGGGGTGGGGGGTTGGGGGGGGGACATGTCAACGTTGTCCTTTAAGAGCGGACTTTATAAAATCGTGACAGAGATGACGCTGGGAGAGTCGATAGCTACAGAAACTGCCAAATGAACCCGGATAGATAACGACCGCAGTGACTTTTTTAAAACCGTAAGTAAGAAATGAAAATCATTAAAAGTGACACCATGCTGGTCTGAAGAGAAATGAATGAGACACGGAGAGATCTATAGGTCTACAGAAGCCGCTGCAGGCTAAGCAAAGCGCTCGAGTTACTAGGTGCTTTGCAGATCTATCCTGAACTTTCATGGCAAAGGCAAAAAAAAAAAAAAAAAAAACAACAACAACAAATGCACTCACAGCATTAGCAGCTGAAAGCTTTTAGATGCCATTAAGCTTTGTTGTAATCTGATGTAAATGGAACTATGCTCTCTCTAATGCCACCATAAATGATGGAACGAACCTGGGAAAGTAAGGATGACATGCAGTCAACACTCAAACCCAAACCTGTATTGCACTCGAAGGTGATTTTTTTTTTTTGTCAGTTATCAAAAATGTAATGTAGACCACAGACAACATGCTCAATGACATAATCACAAATTTGAGGCTTTTGATTATATTCCTTTTAATAGTCAAAAAAATTCTATATACCTGTGATGCTGCCAAACAACTGTATTTATTTATTTATTTTTGCTTTGTTTTGTTTTTGAGTGGGTAATTTGATTTTGTATTTTGTTTCATTTTTAATTCGACATGTAACGATTCACACAATCGAACTTATATGACTTATATGAATTATGAATATTGACCATAGCCTTTCTTTTGATCATTTTCTTTTCTTTCATATAATATACCTTCAGATTTTTTTTGTGAATTTGGTTGTAAAACAACCCAAAACAAACAGTTTTAATCTTGTAATCTTTACAAATTGTTAACGACAACAACACTTCCGAATGTGTACTCCTGAAATATCGAACCATGCCGTCATTTATTTATGTATTTGTTTATTTTTTGATTATTTCATGGATAGGCTCAGTGGGTTACAGTCTGCACAGATTAGTGGAGTATGGCAGGGAATCATGGATGTCAAAAAAACTAAACAAAAAAAAAAAAAGACCTCTGCCCTTTAATGCCAGCATATCAGACCTCACACTTAATCCTTTAAATCCTGTTTAGGAATTTCCAAAGGACCAAAATGATACATTTAAAATCATCTGCCTCCCCTTGCCAAATGAAATGTCTTCTTCCTGCCTACTTCCACTAGACTGAATGCTGAATGAAATTAGGTTGTGTTTAACTGTGACCTTCAGCCTGTCCATTTCTAAAGCCCAGAGATTTACTGTATATTTGTTCAGATGTATGGTAGGAACCACCTGGGACACATTTTTTAGGAGAAAAATTGATAAAAAGTAGCACAAATATCATGATGTCAGATGCTCACCACACTAGGGGGGTTAAAATAGATTTGGAAAAATGTAATATGTTCTTTACTGTTTTTAAATGTGTTTTATTTCTTTTAAATGTTAGTAACTATACATGATTATATGTATTTTTTTGTTTTGTTTTTGTTTTTAATATATTCACGAAGATCTACTGTATCCAACGCCATCTACATCCAATCTGAACAATTTGCACTAGTTATCACCCTTAACTACCTTTTAGCAATTTTAGTCCATTGTTGTCTAATGTAACACACATTGGAAATACTTAACTAAGCTACGTATGTTAATCATCTTGGATTTGTCCATTATTGTCCAAAACTTTAAATCTCTTAGTGTAAAATTGTTAAAACATTATTTTAAGAAATTGGAGACGATTTTATAGAAGTGCCAACCTGTTTGATCTGAAATTGTTTGTTGTTGTTGATACAGATTGCGTAACTGCCCTCTATCACTATGGTTATCTCAGCACTTACAGTAACTACACCTCTACCTTCTTATCAATGTACCTTAGCTTAAAAAAAAGACTGATTCGGGAAGGTTGTTGTGGTTGTTTTGTTTGCAGCTGTAAATGTAGGACATCTGGAAAGCACATATATTATTAAGCACTGAAAGAATATTGGTGAAGCACAGTATAAAAGGCTATGTCAATGCTGCAAAATGCTGCCCTACTTTGCTCCTTATAGGTGGCATAAATTTGCCAAGACAGACAACTGATCCTAAGTTACTGTAAAAAAAAAAACATGAATAAATAAAAAATATATATGTAAAAGAAATGGATGCATCAATACCAATGCTTGTATCTGATAACATTCATTAACTAGTGAGATGAGTCTAATGCCATGTTAATGAACGGATGACACAAAGCAACAGCAATCCGGAGGTATTTAATGACCAAGACTGCAAACTAGCATCTTCCTGCAATAATAATAAATAATATGACAAAAATGTCTTTATGGTGTTAAAATGGAATCGTCACCAGAGATTGGCAAAGGAGAATCAGCAAAGGAGGAAGTGTACTGAGCAATCAGATGCACATGCTTCCTTTCCCATCTTCAAGTTGCAATGCATGGCAACGGTTTTTAAACATCCACGTTCTCAGGTCGGCTGCCCTTACGCTCTCTATTAAACATGAGGGCTGTAACAAAAGTAATGCAAAAGTGGGCACAAAATCAACTGAAATAGGTTGTTCAAACGGAATGCTCGAATGCTGTTTGAAAATCCCCCTCGTCGCAGTTGAAGGTCTCCTACTGAAGCGCCTCCAGAATGTTTATGAAGATGACATCATTGGCAAGAGCAATGTGTGCGGATAGATGAAGAAGTTTAAGGAAGGGGGGAGAAACCAGCGCTAGATAAACCAATTTTCCAAAGGGAATTTGAGAATTGGGGTCAACAGTGGTGCAAATGCATGGCTTGTGGTGGCGACTATGCTGAGTCGTACCCGAATAGATGAATAGAGGAAGAGTTACTCTACCAGAATGCGCAATTTGAACCACATATGTCAGTTTAAAAAAAAAAAAAAAAAAAAAAAAAAAACAATACCCACTTTTGGATTACTTTCATATCTTTTCAAATCTTTTAATATGTAATTGATTTCAATGTTATTTGTGTCAGTAAGTATAAAAATACATTTTTACTCAGAAAAGCATGATATTGATGCATCAAAAGAGAATCAAATGTGATGTAAAGAAAGCCATATCAATTTCAAGCAGATAAAAATCATTTTTTTAGTCTTTTTTTGATGTTGTTAATGGCTAGGTCTAGGTTAAATCCTATCTAAAGGTATTTAAAGAAGCTTTGGTTACTGGTACAGTATCCTGGGAATTCTATTAGTGATGACTGCATTGTTCTCTATTACTGTACATATGTTCCGTATTGTCTGTTTATTTTATTTATTTTCACACCTAAAAGTGTAACATTGGCAAAACTCCATATCAAGTGTTTGGGTTAAATGCTTAGGATTACTGTGTTGCAAATCAGAAAGCTCAAAAATGAGTGTTCGATGTCTAATGATGCAAACTGTTTCGACAAGACTGCTGTTGTCATGCATCACCCAGGAGAGGGGACAAAATCAACATCCAAAAAAAAAAAAAAAAAAAAAATGGAGAATGTTCATTTTGTGGCTCTTTTACTGTACCATTTTTGCCTAAAAACCACCAATTTAGACCCAGCCCATACTGGAAACGTTATCTAAAAATCTGGTATTCGCAGACGTCCATTAAAAAGCCAAGCCTTGCAAGTGTTTCTGAGTCCGCTGGTTCCTCGCCCGTTAGACAGATGTTGTTGTTTTGCACGTCGTTAGGCCTTTTATTCTTCTTGCAGAATCATGTTGCTGCAGAGATGAATGTGGGATGAGTTAATCGACCAGAGGAGGGGGTGACCTGCCAGAAACAGAGCTCCTCATCTCCATTCCCCCCTGAGGCTTTACTGCTCTCCTTAAAATAGCAGTGATTGTCAAGGAAAGGAAGCGAAATGTAATTGACTAAAAGTAAAAAGATAATTAAGGGAACCTGTTGGACAGAAGGGGGGAAAAATTAATGTCTCTCATTTAATAGCTGGATTTGGGGGAAAAAATTTAAAGAAAGAGAAAGAGAGAGTGAGATTTCGCCATCGTGTTTAAACACGAGAGGTCTTGTTTAAAAGGACACGGGAACAAAAGGTGACGGAGGTGCATGCTTGGCTGGAAGTGTGCGTAGCTGCTGCGACTTAAGTGCCACAAGTCCAACTCTAGTACTCAGGGCATCACGTAAAATGATGTCACGACTTGTGGATGCTTGCAAACATCTTACGCACTGGCTAAGCTTTTTTTTCAGTTTTTTTTTTTTCAGGCAGGATGACTAGCAAAGCTTTGTTTTTTATTCATCAATGCATCAAAGGAAACGCTTTGATTCAGAAAAAAAAATAAAAAAAGAGCACGGGCCGATCAGAGAAAGCATGCAGTCATGCTTGACAAAAGCAAATTGCTAAACGCAGCCTTGTTATTTCATCATGTTTGAAAAGAGAGAATAGTACAGATAGTACAGAGAACATCACAATCCCAGTTGGTTTGTGTGGCGATAAAATTAAAAGACAAATCCTTATTCGCTGGAATGAACAGCTGTGGCGTTCTTTTTGTTTTGTTCCTTCTGAAATGTCATCACATCAAAAAAAATAAAAATAATGATTTACTGTATGCGTTCAAAGCCTAGAGATTACTGCATCTGAATGAAGATCTGTATGAGAGCTGCTGGATGGTGCCAATAGGTTGTATAACCAAGAGTATGTAACGAGTGTTTTAAAAAACTTTGTAAATATGAAACAAACAAACAAAAAAAAAAGATAAAATGTTGTCAGGAGCGTCCCTAAGGATACGACAGGGGGTTTATGTGTCTGTGTTAACAATATATAAATATCACAGATATTTCTAATAGCTCGGATAAATAAAGTAAAAAAAAATAAATAAATGTAATCTTTTATTTTAAGATACTTTTAATTGTACTGCTATGAAGTTAAAGGAGAGACGCCAGGAGAGTGCATTAGGACACATGTTGCAAAGTACAGTAGTTCACGGAACACCTCCGAGGGTTAAACGAGATGTCAATGTGTAGCAAGTAGTTTAAACGCGAGCGTAGAGCGATACGTACGTATGTACGCGGATGTACACCAGGCACAGACTGCATTAGCAGGTGTTCGGTCATAACCTGCATCGAGACTGAGACCAAGCTGTCCTCGTCTCCCTTCTATAGCATTCTCTTTATATCCCGTCCGATTCCGCAAGCCTGCTCTTTTCCCGGGAACTGTAAATACAACATAGCATATTTTTCAATTCTGTTTCTTCTTTCTGGTCTACATGAGAGATACTGGTCTAAAATATTTCTGGAAGAAAAAAAAATCTATATACATATTATATATATTTCATCGAGACTGATTTTTATTTATGTTCAAATGAATTTTATACTGTATGTATGGCAGCAAATTCTATTGATTGACTGATTTTGATATGTTCTCCGTTTTTTTCATGTTGTCGAGATCTCTGATGACCTAAATTGTTTGTTATGTTGTGTTTTTGAAGTAATGTTTTATGAAACCCAGAGTCACGAAGGTTTTTCAATCAAGCAGAGGTTGGAGAGAGAGAGAGAGAGAGAGAGAGAGAATTAAATCATGCAAGGATATCTGTTCATAATCATGATTTTTTATAACAAATATCAAAAATCAAACATTTTGCCTTGAAATCTATAGCAGTATCGGGTTATTATTATTATTATTATTATTATTATTATTATTATTACTCACTGAAACTTTCATTTATTTGTTTATTTTTTTTATGTGATCATCTTTCAAAAAAAAAACAACTACTGCCTACTGGGGCAACCTATGTAAATTGTATGATAAAATAGAAACCATGAAATCATAAAAGGATGTCTGGGAGTTCTATACTTTGTTTTTGTTTCTAATCTTAAATGCCTTGAAATCTTTACCCGGCTGGAATCGTTACTATTCACGACATCACCTCTGTTGTCTGTTCTGCTTCAGTCTGTACTGTTCTGCTGTTCGGCTCTAATCTCATCGAATTCAGGAGAGGAAAAAAAACGCATAAACTTTATATTTGACTCTTTTTTTTCATAGCTGTGGACGAAGTCGAGATGTCAGTAGCTGAGAGCGCAGACGAGCGGCTGCTCGAATTCACTTACAATAGTCAACAAAACTATGAGGGGTGTTTTGCCTTAAATCCAGCACATTTTTCCCCAATGATGCTACCTACACATCAGAAACTCACCACTCTATGCCAGTGTGTTGTATAGTTGCCTCTGTGTTTGGGCTTTGCAGAGGCCCTTTGTGTTTCAGTGCCACTATAAGGACCAAGTACTTATTACAGTAGAGTTGCCAAATTGACTCAGAGGAGAACATGAAAAATGTGTTTTCCGTAAGAAATGAACTATTGCATTCCCTGCTTCTCGATTCATGTCTTATTATAATTATTATTTTCTTTTTGTGTTAAATGTTTCTTTATTGATTTCTTTTTGGTGGAAATACCTTATTTATAAATTTAAATACAAAAGTTATGCTTTTCTTTTTTTCTTGAATACAAAAGCTGTAAAATAGCATCGGCACGAGCCCATCCTCTCTGCATATGGGCTGTTTTTTCCCTCATTGCTCCTGAACCGTGTAGCTCTAGATCATTATATTCTCTGCTTAGGCTAAAAATAAAGCACAGTCCTGTAGACCAGCACGGCTCCTTTTCCGTTCCTTCGTCTGATTGTTTGACTCTGGTGCTGCCTCCCGGTTCGGAGCGAAGTGTCGCCTGTGCCCGAGGAGGAACTGTCTTTGGTTTGTAGAGCTGGAGAATTGGTGGTGGTATTTATTTATTTATTTATTTATTTATTTATGTATTACTCACATTATACACAGAATGCGTTTAGCATGTGTCATTGTATTAATTGAGATAATATCATTAAGCACATCTGAATACCAAATTAGGCGAAAGGGTTGGGAGCAAATTGTTTAGAAAGGGCGAATAATGCATAATAAATGGAAGCAGGAGTACGAGAGGGTTGAAGGGTGAATTGATTAAAGTGAAGGGAACAATGATTACAGGCACACACACACACACACACGCACATACTCATACACGCTGTGCGTTTTCTAGAAACAGTGACAATTTGAACACTTTTACTTTGATCGACAAGCACTAATTAAGCACATTATAATATTTATAAATATTTATGGATGTTTATAAACACACTTTAAGGCATTTTCTAATAAAAATGTACACATCTGTAAAATACTAAGTCTGATTATGTAAACTGACACTTTAAACCATGTAAACATGTGAATAACTATTGTGAATAATATTTCCACACATTCATGTGTAATATACTGTATGTACAATAACACTTGTATATATTATTTATTACACAATGCACACAAATATTGCAGTCTGTTAGTTTTACAGCCCAGCAATAACATTGTTCTGTCTTACGCTTCCCCCGAGTTGATTCATGCCACCGCCCGTGGCA
Source organism: Leiocassis micropogon (assembly GCA_028565275.1). Lineage (NCBI taxonomy): Eukaryota > Metazoa > Chordata > Actinopteri > Siluriformes > Bagridae > Leiocassis > Leiocassis micropogon. The sequence goes on from JAOVVA010000037.1 coordinate 33,441,269, forward strand.
CACACTCCGAGCGCGTCGCTGATACCCTGTGTGTTAAAGCAGCAGAAACAATGTAGTGTTTGCTTGGAGGGGAAAGGTCAGTGGGAGGAAATTGGACTCAAATGGAAGAATGTCTTGCCTGTCCCTCAGGTCACTGACATGTGAAGGGAATATAAATGAAGTTTTCAGAAGGAGATCGTATCGGTTTTGACATGCACGTGTTAGCGAAAACAAATGTTTCCACAGGATATACTTAAGGGCGAATCCACGGCATGTTTAATGAATAGCTAGTCTGACAGTATGTATACAGTATATATTTACATATTCGCCGTTGGTTCCTCGAATGGTTGTTTTTGCACCTAGTGGGTATCTACAGTAGTAATAAAGAAGGACTCTAGCAGAAATGCATTAAACATGTTCATCTCAAAATGTATGCAGAATGCAAGTCAAAATGTATTACTTATACACTGATCAGGCATAACATTAACTTGTAACAGGATCATGGGCACCCAAGGTGCAACACAATGCAACACAACTCACTAAAAAAAAAAAGTCAATGCTGGCGCAACAGAAAGGCATCAGAACACCCAGTGCACTACAGCCCAGCCATGCAAAGAGTTGTTGATCCAGCCTCCAAAGTCCCCAGATCCCAATTTGATCGAGCATCCATGGGATGCACCAGACAAACAATGCTGATCCACAGACTTCCCACAGCACCCAAACAATCTGCCACTAAGGTCCAGGTGCCAGGCAGCACAGAACACCCCAAGAAGTCCTGTGGAGTCATGCTCCGAGGGGCCAGACCAGCCCTGGTGACCCAAGGGGAACCCAAAACCTAGGTGTTTTTAATGTTAATGGTTTTAAAGTAGTGAAGATGTTGGAATCCCAGAAAGCAATACAGCTATATACTGTAATGCTGTTGTGCTGATTAACCAGAGTCTCTGCTCTGCTACTTGAACAAATACAAAGTGAAGACGGTCTTGACAACAGTATTAGCATGAAAGCTGAGGCTTCGGAAACTGATCTGTTTGAGCAGTGAGTACAGATGAGGAGGTGAGGGAGCTGGGCAGGCTGAAGGACTAAAGCTCTTTTTAAGTACAGATAACACAAGAGCTAAACCCCACTGACACAACTATCACCAGATAGTCAAATAGGAAACCAACAAATTAAACCTAAAAAGTAGCAATGTCACCAAAAAAGGTTAAAACAACAAACTTTCAAAGAATTTCAATTTGAAACATTAAAATGCAACTCATTCAGGGGGATTTTTATTTTTATTTTTATAAATTTAAAAAAATACTTTGTAATAATGTGCAGGATGATAAATTAATGCAAAGTATTAGAGTTAAAGGTAGTGGTGGTTATTCGGTCATCACGGGTTTGAGCTATAGAACAGAATATTAAGAGTTCAAACATGTCAACATCAGTCAAATCAGCAAATGTATAAATCATCATGAATAATCATATTTTAACATGTTTAATAGCTTTTTTTTTTTTTTTACTGTTGATAGTAAATTACTGTAACATTTACAACAAAACAAATAAAAAAATACAGTGTAGCTTAGATTTCCTAATTCACTCAAAATCATTTGAAGGTATAACGTGTGTTTATAAATAAATAAATATATAAATAAATAAATACTTCAAAGCCAAAAAAAAAAAAAAAGTTCAAATCAAACCAGGACTTAATATAATTTCTTATTAGTGAAGGCATAAAAAGAATTGACATTTTCAGGATACTTCAAGCACAGTACGTCGATGCGACTCTTAGTCACAGGAAAATATTTGAATGCTGCAAACATTTTAAATAAAGCTGTACATTTATGAAATATAGATTCTGGCTAATGTGGCTTGGAGCCCACTGCAGTCTTTCCCGTGAATGTTCTGAAAATTGATGTATACCTTAATGAATACCTCGTCACTAACTTGCTGAAGAGATGTCTGTGTGAACTGTACGCACAATCATTCGCAAGCACCACTTGCACATTACAGGAAGTCAGCTGGGAGTTATTGCTACCTTCCCTATATAGTCTTGACCACGCTATAAAGCATTTCCACACGTTCGTGCCATTAAAAGAGTTCCTGGGAGGCCAGTGTTTCAGACATGATTCAGGCACACCTATTGCGTCATGGCTCTGGTGTACTGAGAAAACTTTCTATCTTGATGGGATCCAAGCACTAGTGAAACACTGGGATAAGTGCATTAGTGTAGCAGGGGGATTTCTCAAAACATAAAGAAGTTTTTATTTTCATAACTGTGTTCTGTTATTCTTCAAAATCACAAGTCTCCCGATTTGACTTGAATGCACCTTATTAAATATGATTGAATGTTGGACATCACAATGCTAAAGGCAAGAGTAAAAAAATTAAACATACACTATAATCATTTTAGTCTCATCATACCCAGGTGTGACGCCTGAGGTTTCCCTATACTTCGACTTTTCTACAAAAGCAAAACAACTCACTAAGGGAGCAAAGGCCTCTGTGAATTATAGACCTATGATCCCCATAAATATAAATGTGAGGTTCTTATGTTTACTTAGAAGTCACTTTGTGTTTACTTTGACAGCACACTCGCAGAATATAAACCTAATATAAACCTGTCCATAGGGAAGAAAACTGGGGTAACATTTAGTTCAGGGTCCTTGCTCAAGGTTGCAAAGGCAGTGCCCAGCGCAAGATTTATTTATTTATTTTTAAGTTTAATTGAACATTTAATTGCTATGGTATTTTCCATGGTATTTCAACTGTTCCTGGACTACTATTCTTATGCCTAATGGAGTTTTATTTCTGAGACACCTAATAAAAAGATTTATTTATTTGTTTTTATTGTTTTTTCACTTACTCTTTTCTTAAAATGCAGATTCTAGAATAACAAGAGCTTATAAATAAATGGCAATCAGAAGTCAAGAGATCCAGACACACGCAAAGCCGCTCAATCCATTTGATCCTATTATGTATCACAAAAGTGTAATCAATATCTAATCAGGAGTTGTGCAGCACTGAATGTCATACAGGGTGCTTATTGTCAGGGGTCATGTTGCCATGGCAACAGCCCAGGTGTGGCAGATCTTTGGCAGGGTGAGTATTGATGGAAGTTTTGGAAGAAAGGCTTATCAGGAAATAAAGAAATGTGCGCAGATAATGATGCAAAGGGATGTTAAAGCAGCAAAACGATCTTGATTAAGACTAGAGATATAGTACACTACATTGATATACTGTACATCTTAATACTTCCTGACCTACTTGCAGTCCTTTATACTGGCCCAATGAAAATGATAAATTGCAAACAGATTCTTTGGCTGGTAATTGAGATCAGCAGTCTTGCACCACATAATGTCTTTTCAATTTAATGCTACTGCTACTAATGATAGCCCAGAACAAGAATTATTCATTAAAATGTATTTTTAAATTTGACCGCTGCTATGAAGCCAATAATTAAAGCTAAGGCGGATGCAAAACGCATAGGACAGCAACAAATTAAGTAGTAGCAATAGTATAATACTCACTCACTCACTCATCTTCTATACCGCTTTATCCTGTATTTAGGGTCACAGGGACCTGGAGCCTATCCCAGGAGGGCACACACAAATACACACACTCACACACTCATTCACACACTACGGGCAATTTGGGAACGCCAATTAGCCTAACCTGCATATCTTTGAACTGTGGGAGGAAACTGGAGTACCAGGAGGAAACCCACCAAGCACGGGAAGAACATGCAAACCCCATGCACACAAAGACGGGGTTCAAGCCTGGCTGGGAATCGAACCTGGACCCTGGAGGTGCAAGGCGACAGTGCTAACCACTACACCACCATTTTAGTAAAAAACATGGCCTGGTAAAAAAAAAAAAAAAAATGTAACCACTTCAGAAGAGTCAAATTGTTGGACTACATCAAGCAAAGAAAATAACTATGGAGATTTGAAGAAATGGGAAGCAGGTTACTAACCCTTAAATTATCATAAACATTAGCATAAACTGGAAGGATTGTACCGAACCATTCACTTTGTAAAAAAAATGTGGTTGGAAAAAAAATAAATCATGAATGGAGATGACTTAAACACTTGGTGAAGTTGCGCAGTCAACACTGCATGGCTACTGTTTTAATCAAAAGTAAAAACCATGGCCATGTTTCGTAGTAGAGAGCATTTTCATACACACACACACACACACAATGTGATGGGAGCTCACAGGAGAAAGACAAAAAGAAAATGTCCAGAATGACCAGATTATCACATCTATAGAGTCTTTCTTCCCTGATGGCACAGGCATATACCAGGAAGCAAATTGTGAAAGAGTGCTTCTGGGAGCATGAGGAATCATTTTCGCACATGAACTGTCCACTACAGTTTTATGCAAAAGTTTGGGCGCCCTTTGATAAATAACAGATTTTGGTGATTTTTGAAATGAAAAGATGTTAACACAGTCTCTCTTGGAAATGGAAAAAAATGCATAATATTTTCAGGAAACATTGATGCATAGTTACTTTTTATGTCATAAATTGAAAAAAGATAATAAAAAAAAACATTATTGTGGCACTGTGCAAAAGTTTGGGCACCCTACATTATCAGTACTTAGTAACACCTCCTCTGGCTGATACAACAGCTTGCAAACACTTTTTATAGCCAGCTTAAAGTCTTTCAATTCTTGTATTCGGGATTTTCTCCCATTCTTCCTTGCAAAAGGCATGCACAGCTCTTTTAAGATCTGCCCACAAATTTTCAATGATGTTTAAATCAGGGAACTGTGATGGCCATTCCAAAACCTTCAGCTTGCGTCTCTTGAGGTATTCCATAGTGGATTTCAAGGTACGTTTAGGGTCATTGTCCTGTTGTAGAAGCCATCCTCTTTTCAGCTTCTGCTTTTTTACAGATGGTGTGATGTTTGCTTCCAGAATTTAGTATTTGGTGGAATCCATTCATCCCTCCACCCGTGCAATGTTTCTTGTGCCGCTGGCTGCAACACAACCCCAAAGCATGATAGATCCACCCCCATGCTCAATAGTTGGCAAGATGTTCTTTTCATGAAATGCTGGCCTTTTTTTTCTCCAAACATGCCTTTGCTGATTGTGGCCAAAGAGAACTTCATCAGTCCACAGCACTTGTTTTTAAAACGCATCAGACTTCTGTAGATGTTCTGTTGTATACCTCTGACGTTGCATTTTACGATGGGGACGCAGGTGAGGTTTTCTTCTGCTGACTCTTCCATGAAGGTCTTGTCTGTGCAAGCATCGCTGCACCACCACACCTGAGTCTGCTAAATCTTCCTGCAGGATTTTTGCTGTCAAATGGGGGTTTTGATTTGTTTTTCTGACCAGCATACGAGCAGTTCTCTCTGAAAGTTTTCTTGGTCTTCCAGATCTCATCTTGACCTCCACAGTTCCTCTGAACTGCCATCTCTTAATCACATTTCTCACTGTGGAAACTGCACACTGATCTTCCTGTAGCCTTCTCCTGCATTGTGGGCATCAATAACTTTCATTTTCAGAGTCTTACACAGCTGCTTAGAGGAATCCATGGTTGTTGAGTGTCCACAAGTGTGTGCACAAGGTTTGAAGAGTCAAAGTATTTGTAGAGCTTTGAAATTGCCATTTATTAATGACAGCTGTTGCCATGCATCAGATCTAACAAGCTGATTAAGGTCTGAAACCTTGTAAATCTGAGACTCTGGAACTCTTAGGGTACCCAAACTTTTGCACAATAATGTTTTTATTTTTGATCAAATTATTGGAATAAGAAGTAACTATGCATCAATGCATTTTTTCCATTTCCAAGAGAGACTGTGTTAACATCTTTTCAATTAAAAAAATGTCCAAAATCTGTTATTTATCAAGGGATGCCCAAACTTTTGCATAAGACTGTAGATTCTGTGCTCTAATCAAACCTAAAGCTGATCATGTTAATGGACAGATAAATAGATAAATCATCTTAAAATCCTGATTGATGACGCTAGCATCAGTGTAGACGTTTATTTCAGGATTATTGTTATATATATATATATGTTGAGATGTAAAACATGTTATTGAACAGTCTATTATAAAATTTACCCAAGACTTTATTGGGATCATCTCATACAATGTGACAATAATTATTGTATTTGCACAGAACTAACAAGATTAAGCTACTTACAGTATTGCAATCCAAAGCCTATAAACATACCAGTGACATTTACATTTCTGAATAAGACTTGGGAAGGTATTTGAAGGTTATTTTTAAAGAGTTATTGTGTAGTCAGTGACTTAATACATATACTATTATGCAGGTATATTTGATTAACATTTGTGCAAACATGAGTTTGTTTATATTAACTTACTTTGCTACTTAATTTTATTTATTATTTATTGTTAGTTTGTAAATGTTAATGTTGACTAATGTGGTAAATTAATGTTATAAAGTTAACATTAATGCAAATTGATTTCCATAAACATTTCTTTAGCTTGTTAGTTTGTGCTACTATTATTTCCATATTATTTTTTTTACTAGTTAAATACTAATAACAATCTATAATTCCTTTACAAAATCAGTAAGAGATATCTGTAAAAGGCAAAAAAGAAAATATAAGTGCAAAGCCGAGAGGAGGTCAGAGATGAACCATGGGAGGAAAGCATGATGTCATGCAATGTAAACTATAAAGGCATGGGATCAAACGCTCATACATATTGTTCTCTCATGAGGAAGAAGTTCAGTATAAAGAGCTGTTTATATTATTTTATTTTATTTTATTTATTCTTTATTTATTTTATTATGTATTTTATTATACACTATTTCAAAATACTCAATATACTGTTGGACAAAACAAAGCAAAACAGAAAAGTTGCTGTTTCACTTCAAATTCGGGTCAAATTATACTGTAGGCCTGAATCAAGCTAAGAACAGGAATTGGGGTCCAACACATTTTTCAAACCTAGAAGGCAAATATATGGTCAGAAAAAAATCATGCATGCATGTCACTTAAACAATAAAAAGACAGTAGAAATCTAAGAACGTTTGTACATGTGAAGAAAACTCACAGAATTATGAATAAACAGATGTGTGGCCATGAGAAAAGCATTTGTTAGTGAGACTGATCTATTAAGTCGGAAAAGGTCATGTGATCTGATGAGTCCAGATTGAGCCTATTCCAGAGTGACAGGTGTGTCAGGGTAAGAAGGGAAGAGCATGAAGCCATGCAAACATCATGTACAGTGGACACTGTACAGGCCACTGGAGGCAGTGTTATGATCTGAGGTTGTTTCAGCCGGTCAGGTCTAAGCTCAGCAATGTGGCAATAAAATTTCAATGAAGTCAGCTGATGACCTGAATGTACTGAATGACCAGGTTATCACATCAATGGAGATTTTCTTCCCTGATGGCACGGCCATATTCCAGGACTCGGATTGTGAAAGGAGAATGAGAAAACTGTTTGGCAAATGAATTGGACAGCACATTGTGCAGCATAATCAAAGCTAAAGGTGGTCAAATTAATGGTAATATTTCACAAGTGCATACATTTTTAAGCAGCTCAGACCTATGCATTTAGCGCAATTTAATATAAGAATAATATAGAAACATATAAATATTAGTAATTAAAATCTTTATTAATACAATTCTGAAAAAAGATTTTATGTTAAGATTTTATTCTATTAAAAAAGATTTAGTTGCTATTATTATTTTAAGATGATACAACAGACCTATAATTAACTGTATATACATATATATTTTTGCACGTGCTTAAATGTGAGATATGTGCATATACACATATACATTGACCTTTTGTACATTGACCCTTTAATAATAATAATAATATTATTATTAATAATAATAATAATAATAATTTTCACATTTCATGGTTATAATATTTTCTTTTTGAATTTGTGATTGTGATTTCTGATGCATAGTTTCCGTAATACAAAATGAAAAGTGATGATGCACTGCTCCCTTTTTTTATATCTCAATCTCTTTCTCATCCCATTCTGATTTAGAGACTGATAAACGTATAATAATGAAATATGGGGCCAATGATTCGGGTGGTGCGAGGAACACCTGAGTCGCTGGAGAGCAATGTCATCATACCAGATAACGACCTCTGCGGAGCGGTGGTTCAGGCGAGCCGACATTGCAGAGGTTGACCTTTTGTCAATTCTGATCATCTGTTCTATGGCACACTCAAGAAGTAAACTGCCAGGCTTTTGCAAGGACACGCACTGACTGTGTGCGAACACTCAACTAACCTTTGTGTGCAGAGGCAATGATGAGAGACTGATCATCGGTAACTGATTAACCCCTCGGTTAATGGATCATTACAGTGTGCTGTCAATCTGGACATTCAGGGCAGTGGTCAAGTGACTGTTAAGTGTAAGTGGATGCATAAATCACTCGAAGGAATAGGAAGAGCCCTTTTACCCTAGCAATAGGAGCAGGATGAATGCCAAAACCAAGCTTGACTTCTGTAGTGCTTTAGAGTCTTTTCTTTCTCCTTAGATCATTTTGTTGTTGTTGTTGTTTTTTTTTTTGTTGAAGATTTTATAGAGACATAATCATTTATCATGTTGGTATAAAGTTGCATTTCAATTCTCTCTGTTGCTGTTTTCCAAGAATGAAGTGCGGTTGTAAGGCACACAGTTTGGGATGGTGTCAGGCACATCGATCTGTGCAGAGAAAAGTAAAATTGTGACCCATCACATTAAATCCGGTATAACGTTGCATAATTTACAATGTATATTAGTCTAGATAGTCTAGTTATGAATGTAGAGTATGTTTGTATTTAGTATCATGCAAAAGTTTCGATTCATTTCTGAAATTCTAGAACAATACTGGATTTTTCTTAAAACTATGAAAAGAATATATAGCCAAGTTGTTGTTATTTTAAGACACGAAGGCCAGCTGTTTGGGAATAGTTCTTGCAAGAACAGTATTGTTAAGTGCATTTCTAAAAGCCCATCAAGCTCCATGATGAAACTGGCTGTCATGAAGACCATCCCAGGAAAGCAAGACCAAAACGTACCTCTCCTGCTAAGGAGAAGTTCATTTAGAGTTACCAGCCTCAGAAATCACCAATTAACAAACAGCATCTCAGATTAGAGCCGTTATGAAGGATCTCATATTTTGGATGCCTTTAGCATTGTTTTATAATACAGACAGAAATAAAAATCATGTAATATATATATATATATATATATATATATATATATATATAGTATATATAATCAAATTAAAAACAGAAGCAAAGGTCTGTTCTCTGGGACATGTTTTGTTAAATAAATAAATAAATATTACCTGCTGATAATTACATACGCTGAAAAAAAAAATGTTTTTAATTAATCCTTGTCAGGGAACAAATGGGAAATTCATTAACGCACACCCTTTTTTCTACCAAATTTAATTTTGTTTTCTTTCAAGCCAACAACAAACAACGCTGGCTTTTGAAGATTCCGTGCCAACTGCTTTAAAATCCCTCCCACCCTGTGGAATTTATACCGCAGAATCTTCAGCTAAATATGCTCCCTACAGCATCACATTCATCTCGCCCTGCCATTGCGGATAGAGGAGTTTGAACAAAGAAAAAGAGGGCACACCGTCACACACCGCCCTGAGCTGGATGATGCAAACACGAGGCAAGTCTCTCTCTCTCTCTCGCTCTCTCTCTCGCTCTCTCTCTCTCTCTTGTTCTTTTTACTGCTTCACCACAGGAGTGAAATGAGTGAGGGCGCTCAGTAATGCTGCACTCAACAGCCAGAAGAGAACCATCATACCTATTTCTCTTCCTCCCTACCCCACAACCTCCCAAAATATTCATCTTCTAAATAAATAACTTCAAATATATAAAGCAGCTATTAGGTAACATTTAATAAAACACTTGTTAAACTTCACTTTAATATTCTGCTTTTTTTCTTTTACGAATATCTATCTGATAGTCCCTGCAATATGTTTTATTATAACACTATAAATTACTTTTCTATTATTTTGCATAAGTCTCTACGGAACTCGATTTGTATCTTAGCAACGTGCTCGGTGACAAAAAGCAAGATCAGAGAAGCTACTTATTAACTTGTTGCTATGACTACAGTGGTGGGCAATAAAGTGCTAAGATGTGTTTAACCCTTTGCTTAAGGCTTCCTGCTTTCTGCCACCAGCTCAAAACATTTCCACATCACTGTGTCGGTGTCGGAAAAGACGGCCAAGTGTGTTTACACTTTTCTTCTTGCCAAGTTTTCCTCTTGTTGTCAAGTTTGTTGAAGTGTGCAGCTGCAGAGAAGGAGAAACTGCTGATTATATTCCAGTCCAAATTGACCAAACTCAATTATATTTTATTCTTGTTATCCATATACAGTACACATATTCACTGCATATGATGCCTAAGACATTAGAATTAACATTAGACAAATACTGTATTTACTGTACACTGAATTACTTTTATTAAAATCTAGATTGGCATCCAATATTCATTTGTAATTGAGATCTTTCATCAGGATCTTGACACATTTTCAAGGTTTCCTAGATTATCCAAAAAACCATCCTACTATTCATGGAAACTGAAGCAGGAGCACTTTAGTAATTTTATCTGTTCAGCTCTCTCACTAACTCATCTGTCCATTTACCCAAACAAAAGCTTCCAAAGCTTTAACAGTTTTTGCGAATACACTCATGCACATCATCTACCCTGGATTTTTCATCAGTATGACATCGTGGAATATGGTGAGAAACAAAGGAAGCTCTTGCTCTTTTGTTTTTAGGAGCTAACAACAAAGGCTGATGATGATGTTTGAGACTTTTTCTTTCTATTCCCTCCTATTAAACATCATTGTAACAATGCTTGAAATATCTTCTCCCGGTGCCAATGTAGCAGAAAAACTACGAACTTCTCACTGGAATAATGAAAATACAGAACCAATAACAAATCAGCACCAGCACCATTAAGCACATCACAGATATTTAAATAAAACATTTTTAAAGTGTGAAGTTTTATATTAAGTATAATAGTAAAGCAGCTCGGTTGCAATATCCTGCTTCAGTGCTTGTGCGGTAGAATTCATAGTGCATACATATTTTTATAAGTATATAATGTATATAGAGACAGTACACTTGTAGAGCATGTTTATTATTATTATTTAAAAAATGCAATGTAAACATGGTGTACAGCAACAACATGCTGTGTGTGCATATGGAAATGTAATATAGGGACACATAAGAATGTGAAATATGTGCCATACAGTATATGCTGCAAATATTGTCTATATATATTCTCAATTATACAGTATACCAGGACACTGGTGACAGGATGGGAAAAGCCAGCCTACCTGGCCTGATGCCACAGAAAAGCCAATGCCCCAGAAAAAAAATGATTATTGGCCATAATAGAAAGGCATCAGAACACCCAGTGGACCACGGCCTACCACAGATGGGGCATAGCAGGCAAAGAGTTCAACTTTATGACTTGGACTCCAAATGTCCAAGATCTGCATTAGATTAAGCATCCATTGGACAAACAAGCCTGATCCATGAAGGCCCAAAGGGTCCCAAAAAAAAAAACCACAGCACACCCCCAGAGGTCCCATGGAGCCACACCCTGATGGGCCAGATCTGCCCCGATAGCACAACGACCTAGGATGGTTTAATGTTTGAAAGTTATGGCTGACTGGTAAATAGTGAATTTAATAATATGTATATACGTAACATGTATAAAAAAAACTTGTCCCTGGAATATAAACAACCATATATACATGGTCATATGTAAAATAAATTACTAATATGTAAGCAATATATGGAATTTAAATAAAGCTCAATTATATATTTATCCTGAATAAATATGATATTGTCGTTAATGGTGGCTTAGTCTTACGAACTGAATTTTGAAAGCTGTTTGAATAAATCGCTACTGTGTTCCTTGATTCAATATATAATTTCATTTGCAACAATGTGATTTTAAATGTTGTATTGAGTGTGCTCCCATGGCTGTTTGAAAGCTCTATTTCAACACGGAGCATTAAAATATCAGAGAACGGCCTCAGGATAAGACAAGCTGTTTCTAAAATACAGCTGCACTTGGATGGGGAAAGTTCATTGAACTCAGTGCATGGTACTTTTTTTTTTCTTTTTATAAGGAGTAATCTTAGGGAAAGGGAAAAAGGAGGAGATGGAATTAAAATGCTTATCGTTGTGATGATGACTGAGCATACAGCCAGTGCCCCCTAGAGGAAATACTTGAGAAAGGAAGCTCAAACAAATATAACCATCGCTTATTATTATTATTATTATTATTATTATTATTATCTGGAATTTGTTTGTGTGCATGTGTGCGTGCGTGTGTGTGTGTTTGTGTGTGAGAGAAAGAGAGAGAGAGAGAGAGAGAGAGAGAGAAAGAAGAAGCAGGATTTCCCTTATAAAGTTGTTAACCAGTGATACAAATGACACAGGATTGTCACACACTCATGTAAAAACAAGTATGAGATAATAGCAATGCAGCTAAGTTGCTTTTGTGCTCTAAGGGCTAATCACGGAATACAGCCGTGTGCATTGAAAGAGAGTAGCTCATTGCATTAGGGTGCAATGTAGTACACAATCCCAGAAATGGAGTTTCATTAATCATATGAACAGATAAAAGATACAGCACAGTGTACGAGCATGAATCATGTAGACATATTCACACATTGTTTGGTATTGACTTTTTTTTTATGTTTGTCTAATTTGTTTGTTTGATCTCTGTGCAAATTACTTCTAACAAATAAAATACAATTGTGTAGAAACACCCAGCTTCTTTTTTACTGACTCAGCTTATACATACTGGTAAGCTCATACATACATATACATTACAAGCAATAGATTATTATCTAATTATACAAACGGTGTGATTTATCGTTAACTGTTTTTATGTTACACTACAAGGTGTTGTCTTTCCTTCATTCTTGCTCATCTGCATTGTTTCAACTCATTATTTGCATCTCTGTTTTTCATCCCTTTTTTAACCCCCCCAACCAACTTTATTGCCTTGCCATCATGAAGGACCTTGTGGCCTCCCACATAGCCACAATGTGAAGAGGGGTCTGTAGCTTGGCAACGCACCTAGCAACCGTTCCTCGTAACCATGAATTATAACCTGTTGCCAAGGGAGACAGAGATTGGGGATTGATTTTCAAGGATGGATTTTACAAGTAGAATAGAATAGAATAAAATAGAATAGAATAGGTGATGCAGCTTAAAATGATGATATTATTTATTTATTTATTTATTTTCAGCAACAAAGGCTAAATGATTGCTAAGGATGCAGGTCAGTAAACCTTTTGCTTTTCTCTTTCATTTTTCCACACTAATTGTTCAACTTTTTAATAAAAATGGTATTAATTTTTGCACATTTCTTTAATTTCTTTAAACATGTATATAATCTAAAACTTGTGCCTGGTCCCCATTTTCTCCATGTAGCACCTCCAGACACTACACGTGCACTGTGTCCCCATTCATTCACAACAGCTTTCTAAAACCAGCCTGAAATATAAGCTCAGTTTTCTGTAAAGTGGTGGGATTACTGGGCAGGGTGAGGCACAAGGACTTGGAAAAGTGATCAATCATGTCCTTGAAAATGATGTTGTTCTGAAAGTGGGACAGTTTGTGATGAAATCAGTAGTCAGATGTGACCATGGTCTTTGAGGTGTACGTTTACTGGCTGGAAGGGCTCTTTTGGCTTGTGAGCATGCGGAACAAGATAATATGAAACTATGATGTCTAGGTGCATGCTAGGACAACAGTATTTTACCTGGAGTATGTGACAGGTGTTGTGCAAGTCCATGTGCACTGTGTATTGAGAGATATGGGCTCTAGTGATTAGTCAGTCTCTTAGGTGAGTACAAACATTTTCACTGTAAGTTCCTGGTTGGGGATTCCTCCCAGAGGTGTGATGTTGATCTGTCTGCCAACCTCCCAGTTTAACACTGTGTGTTAGGAGAATATGAAAGTGGGAAATGAAACCAAACAAGTTTAAATGTTTGACTGTGTTGATGTATTCCAGGTTCTTGTGGTTGGTGTAAATTAAAGATGGGTCAAGTGCCCATTGCCAACCAGTGTACTGCCACTTCTCAAAACCCAGCTTACAACAGGAGCTTTTTGTTGCCTACACCACTGGGTGTATTTTGTTTTAGTTTTTTCTCTAAACCTTTTTAAAATAATTGCCCTGACACCATCTTCTGTTGCATTGACTTCAACATTTTAGTGCCTTCAACATTTTAGTGGAAATCATGCAGAAATCTTGGATGAAGGTGCGGTACAAGTTGACAAGCTTCAGGAAATACTATATAAATGCAGGATTCTTTAATTATGGTGGAAATGGCCCATCCTGTGACCACCAACACTTGATCAATGAGCATGCCCTGGGTTCTAGTGATCTAACATAGGAAGGTAAGCCCATGAACATGCAAATCACACCTTTATTGACAGAAGCTGGTATGACAGAAGCTGCTTGAAATTGTGAATGTGCTTGAGGAGATCTGGAAAGTAGATGTCAGTGTGTGTCAGGATGAACTTCCCGAACATGTCCCACGTCACATCATTTTATGAAAAATTAGAACACTGCAGGAGCCAAACAAAGCCCATATGGCATCAGACACTACATGTAATGGCCAGAGGTGGTGCTAAATGATGTCTTCCCCTCATCTCCCTCAGGGATTCGCACAAGATTGTAGGTGTTGTGGAGGTCAAGTTTTGTGAAGATTTTATCCTCTCTGAGTAGTTCTAAGGCAGCAGGGACCAAAGAAAGGAGATAATGTTCTTTTACTATGACCCGATTCAGAGCTGTTAACCAATGCAAGGTAAGAGTTACCTCCTTTTTTCCACAAAGAAGAACTCTACAGAGGCTGGAGACATGGAAGGTATATGTATGTATCCATGGTGCAGGGGATCCACAATGTACTTCACTATGGCCTGTGTTCACTTTTGGAAATGCGAGTACACTTCGGTGTTCTCAATAGTTGTAGATGCTATAGTAATAGAAGTAGTTTGGAGAAATTGCTATTGCTATTGGAGAAATGAAGGCTTGCCGGTGTGCTAACCAGCATGAAATCTCTCTTTTCTTTCATGCTATTTAAAAAGTATGGGTTTGTAATCATAGGAACTTGCATATTGTACAGTTGTATTTCATTGATGCTGGGCCCTCTCAGTTATGGAGTGGTAGATAGCCAATCAATGCTGTAATACAAGATAGCCCTCTAAGTGCATCTGAATAATCAACATGAAAATGGGGTGAGGAACAGACTGATTGTTACTCACCATAATAGAGTAAGTTATTGACGAAAGCTTGCTCCTAAGGACACCGGTGTGCTCTGGCTGATGGTCTTGCCATGCATTGGGCAAAGTGATATTGGGTGCTGCCATGGTAGAAGCATAACTATGCATGGTGTCTATGACAATTCTCATCCACATTAATCTACCCCAGCTGCGTGGGCTCTGGTATGGACACTGCAGGAACTGACGAGAGGTTGACTTTTGCAAGGTGTCATGGCGTTTTGAGGAAAGTGGGAGATCTCTGGTTGTCTCTGCATCCCAGTTATATGAGTAATTCAAGTCTAAACCCCTGATTTGATGCAGGTTTTTATTTCTACATCCTCCCATAGACAGTGTGTTTGCTTATGTGTGTGCATGCACAGAAAAAAATATTTACAGAAAGTGCAAATAAGAAAAATGTACCTTCCACCTCCTCAAGTGTTCTGAACCTATAGGTTTACGCTGGTGATAAAACCCAGGAAAGTTGTTGAATATACACTGTCAAGGAGAGTTTGGCATTTGTTGACATTATAAAAAAAAAACCCTTGTAAGACCTGTAACTCATACATAAGTAGAAATAGCACTTCGAGACTTCCAACAGTCCAGGCGGAGAACCCATGGTTGCACAGCAACCTACAATGCAGCCATTGATCATTGCCTCATGGTACTGTAGCAAACTGCTGCTCTACAGCCAGAGGGAATGGTGGAGTGGGGCCTGTACCACAGTCAGGCTTCACTATCTAAGGCGATTAAACAGAGGACCATTTGGCAGCATATCTAGGGCAGGTAAATCCCACCTTCTCTTTCCCTTCCCCTTCTCTTATAGCCCAGAAATGGTGGTTCATTCCCTTAACAAGCTTCACAATCCTGTGTTTTGCCTTCTCCTTCTGTTTCTTCTGTATCTACCTCACCCTTCCCACAGACTGGTGATTTGGTGATGGAGTGTGGGAGTAAGGCTTAGGCTGGTCTGCTGGGTCACAATTCGAGGACCCATGCCACCTGATGCAGGTAAGATCGCTGGTTATGATCCCGAACATTCTACATGTGACCTTTGATCAGGCAGGTCCATGGTATACCACTGAGTGTCCAAAGGGGTACAAACCAACTTTGGTGGATTTGGAGAAATCCTCAACTCACTAAAGCCTGGCTTTAGGCTTTTGGCTTGGGTTCCTGAAAGAAATCCTAACTGACTAGTGCACTGCATTTATGTCATGGACTTGGATTTACACAAGGAGAAAAGGTACTAATTTTACCCTGTTTCACCTTGTTGAGTTTAAAATCCCATGCAAAGTGGCAAGGAGCCACGGCGGGTCATGGAAGTCAACTATGCCACCTGATGCAGGTAAGATCGCTGGTTATGATCCCGAACATTCTACATGTGACCTTTGATCAGGCAGGTCCATGGTATACCACTGAGTGTCCAAAGGGGTACAAACCAACTTTGGTGGATTTGGAGAAATCCTCAACTCACTAAAGCCTGGCTTTAGGCTTTTGGCTTGGGTTCCTGAAAGAAATCCTAACTGACTAGTGCACTGCATTTATGTCATGGACTTGGATTTACACAAGGAGAAAAGGTACTAATTTTACCCTGTTTCACCTTGTTGAGTTTAAAATCCCATGCAAAGTGGCAAGGAGCCACGGCGGGTCATGGAAGTCAACTATCAGGTTAAGCATGTGGATTGAGTTGATGCACTTTAATTATATCACCTCAGTCTCCTAAAACAATGGAAGGAGGCAGGTACTGTACTATGGCAACTGTGGTCCCTCTCTGGAGGTGTTGGGTCAAAGTTAAGTCTGAAAAGTGTGGTCAATTTTACCCCAGGCCCCTGTGGAGAGCATCTCTCACTGTCCCCGAAAGCAGAGATGGCCAGGTTGATGAGTTTTTGAATCTACTCAGTCACACAAACCTAGTAGCACATCTCCAGAGACTGTGTGGACTTATCCACACTTAGTCCTGTCTTGCATACATCACACACACACACACACATGGCTAAGGGCTATTGTTATGATAGGCTGACAATTTAAGATGGAAAAAGCTTCCCTTTTTCAACATGCACACACAAATACACAGAGTGAGAGAGAGAGAGAGAAAGAGAGAGAGAGAGAGCAACACTCTCAACCTTTCTACCCATCATTTACTCCATCTTTATCTTTTGCTTGCTAATGACAGCTATTACACACCAAGAGCCAACAAACTGGTCATTACTGAAACATCCACTCACTCTGGAGCTCGATTACAACACACACATGTGGATAGGCCTGTAGTCCAGTCAGTGCAAATGAAAGCCTACAGTTCCCAAGACTGTCACTTTTGCAGGCTCTCACTACAGGCTTAATGACAGCCTGCCAACACAAACCCACAACAATTCAGCACTAATGGCCTTGGAAATAACAAAATGCTCACAATGCAAAATATATAAAAAAACAAGTCTAAGGGTAGCAGAGGAGTTAGTGCGTGTCTGTTTTATATATAACAATTAAATCACATTCTTGTACATTCAAATGTGTGTTTTTATTTAATGGTTAGAGCAGTTTGTGCATGTACACATATAAAGCGCGCTTAAACACACTTACCTTAATTATAGTGGCCTTTCACTTTACATTGCTGATTATTTTAAGCTTATGGCGGGGGAAGTTCATTGTCAACATTTTTATTTCTATTGCACAGTCACCACCTTGTGGACATTCTGGTGCACGTACATTCACATACATTTTCCTGAGCTAGCACTTTAATGTTGTGATTTAGTTGTAATATTTCTATATTTTATCATTTAGCATTTTCAAATTCAGTTCCATAATCATCTTTTTCATAAAACGCATAGCACATGCACACACAAAGCCTTGTCGTTACCGTTCTTTTAAACCAAGTTTATTTATTCTGTTTAAAGGCATTTTGAAAAAGTGCTGATCAAGAATATACTGCATTTATTTATGTTTATTATAACTGCTCTTAAATATTTGTTTTCTAATTCGATGCTAGTAAAGTGTCATGGATGTGTATTAAAAATAAAAGTAAGCTTACATAAATGCAACTGAGCGGATATGAAATCTAGAATGATTTCTCTTATTGTACATATGACACAAATGTCCCAGTTAAACAATGTAAACAATGTATATATTAATATATTCAATATAAATGTCTATAGTGTAGAGTTTTTCTGTGAAATCTACCCTCTTTTCACCAGCAGATGTCACTAGTGCTTGGTACATAACACTCACTCACTACATAACACTAGACTCATCGTCTATACCACTTTACCATGTATACCATGTTGCAGGGGGCCTGGAGTCTATCCCAGGGGACTTAGGGCACGAGGTGGGGTCCTGGACAGGCTGCCAATCCACCGCAGGTCATACACACATACCCACACTTACTCACACACAATGAGCAATTGGACTGTGTGAGGAAACCGGAGTACCCGGAAAAAACGCACCAAGCACGGGGGGAACATGCAAACTCCATGCACACAGAGATGGGAATCGACCCTGGCCAGGAATAGAAACCGGACCGTGGAGGTGCAAGGCGACAGTGCTAACCACTAAACCACTAACCACTAAACAGCCTGGTACCTAATACTTATTTATTAATTTTCATCCATCCATCCAGAAACCTCTGTAGTCTAACTAGGGACTGTGGACGCCAATGGTGATCAGCATTGTATTTATACTCAGCGTGGTAGGACCTCCGGTCAACATTCACACACTACGGGCAATTTGGGGGCCTACCTGAGTACCTGGAGACAGCCTTTTTGCAATAGCCTCTAGTGTATTTTTTGTTTTGTTACCTACAGTTGCTGGTCAATATAAAATTCACCTTTATTACTGTATATGATCCAGCATTGTCGTCTTCAGAGATTAACATAAAAGCAATTTTTTCCACATAAAAAAAAAAAAACATTGAAAAGTCTGAAGGTAGCTGGCACCTGGAACCTAGCTGGTAGTTTTACATATTTTTGCATAAATAAAGTTTTATTTGTATTTATCTATACATAGTACATATATAATGCACATCCTTTCAGGTAGGGTACCTTTATTAAGCAAAATTTGTGACTGCTCACTTGTGACAGGAATCATAAGCAATGAAGGATTGAACAATGAACTAAGCATTATCACACCTGAGGTTATGCTGTTGCACTGGGTATCATTAAGGCGGTAGGCGTGCGGGCACAACCTGGGTGCTGAAGATATCACAGCCATGCTGATATTCACTATAGCAGCGTGTGATATTGCTTTCATGCAACAGTTCTTGTGCTGTACAGTCCAACACCATTGATTATCAACTGATTTTTTTGTTTATTAAATCAGTTATTTTGCTCTGTCAACACAAATTTACATTTAGGCATTTGGCAGATGCTCTTATCCAGAGCGACTTACATTTTTATCTCATTATACATCTGAGCAGTTGAGGGTTAAGGGCCTTGCTCAAGGGCCCAACAGTGGCAACTTGGTGGTTGTGGGGTTTGAACCTGGGATCTTCCAAATCGTAGTCCAATGCCTTAACCACTGAGCTACCCCTGGCCATGCTACCCCATATCCTTCTATGACTATCAGAGCAAGCATTGTGCTGGTGAGCAACAGTTAGCAACTGATAGTGTCATTTAAAAAGGTGAAAAAAGTCTTAAATTCCTATTGGTACTATGTTGCAAATCAAAAGGTGACGATAATAGACCATAGACTGACAGTTACTGTAATTAAAGCTTGTTAGAACACCTGTGGATATGTATTGAGGTATGTATATTTAAATGTCCCAGTGCTGTTATGATCTATATCAGCATTTATGGAATGCTTCTCCAATTAGATTATTGGGTTGGAACTAACTGTTTTATAAACTACATAAGTGCAGGTTTGGTAAGAATTATTATTTAATATGCCAAATATTTGTATTTATGATATTTATTATTCTTTCTTGTCTTATCAGTGAAATATGGAGAAATTCTTGTCTATTGTTATCACACAAATGCAGAGATGCAGTGGATAAAGATTAGATCAAAAAACACTTTAATGCATGCAAGCTAATAATCCTATTTCCACACTTCATGGTTTAGTGGTTTGTTTATTTACAGATCAATACTAACCTATACTTAAGTTCTCTTCTGCATGATAGCAGAAGACACCTGAAGTTTTAAAGACTGAATAACACTAAGCCATTTCAGGCACATAAACAGCACACACACGCACACACACACACACACACAAAAATCATTAAACATTAATGTACACTGTATAATAATCATGCATACTGTAATTGGATATGGTGCTAAGGAGATCTAATTGCTGTGACTACAGTAGTTTGTGACAGAAATGTTCAAAGACTGAAACAGAAAGGTCATAACGAAGAATATAAATACACTAAAGTGCGTCACAAGGACAGATGCTGAGACATGACTAATTGGCTGGAAAAGTAAACAACTGGGTCAGTGTAGAGACAGAGCTTATTATCCATAATGCATGCAAGGTCTTGCATATATAAAAATGAGTGGGTGTGCAGATAGAAATAACATATCCTGAGTCGATTCAGATTTTAATGTAATTGTTAATCAATGTTGATTTTGATCATAACCTGGGATACAAATGTATTCTACAGATCAGCCGACAGCATCGTCATTCATCAGATGGATGGATGGATGGATGGATGGATGGATGGATGGATGGATGGATGGATGGATGGATGGATGGATGGATGGAT
>JAOVVA010000037.1:33477136-33489029 GCA_028565275.1 Leiocassis micropogon
GGTGACCACTGTATTTACATTTTTTATGATCGTGGTAGGACCCCCAGTCAACATTCACACCTACATTTACACATTACAGGCAATTTAGGAACACAAATTAGCCTAATCTGCATGTGTTTGGATTAGGGAAGAAACCGGAGTACCTATAGGAAACGCACCAAGCACAGGGAAAATATGCACACATACCCTGAGGTGGGACTCAAACCCGGACCCTGGAGGTGCAAGGCAACAAGGCTAACGGCTAAGCCAATGTGCTGCGACTCTGGTCATGGGTTGAACATTTTTTATCCTCAATAAAGCACAGTTATAATAAATGAAGTAAATCATATTCTCAAAATGTTCAGTATTAGCTTATTAAGTAATTTAAAACAACAACAAAAATGTATGCAATAAAACGAGTAAATCTTCAGGCAAGTATATAGCATTACTAATTATAGCATTAGCATATTGAGTAGCTATCATTGTCATTAAATAAGTAAATAAATAGATTTTTCAAAAAGTGTAGTATTAATTTAATGACTCACTAAAGTACAGTTTTAACAAATTAAATTATTCTAAATCTCAATAAATGATTCACATTCTCAATACCATAATATTAGCAGTCTGAATGATTCTTACTATCAATAAAGCTGTAAAGTACAGCTTTAATACAATAAGTAATTATTATTGTCAAAAAAAAATACAGTTTTAATAGATTACAGGATTCTAATTTTTAGTTAAATTTTTAGTGCAACATTGAAAGATTTTTATGGTGATTTTCCTCCTCAGTATAATACAGTGTTAACAGATTGAAGAATTCTAATCCTCAATAATATAGAACATTAATGCTTTACAGTGTAAGTGTACAGTGATTTTTATCCTCAGGTCAGCAAGATTCTGACATTCTAATCCTCAAAGTGCAATATTGACAGATTAGATAATTCTAATCATTAATGGAAATCTGTATTTAAAACTAGATGTGCCCGCAACTTAGCTTGGATAGAATTGAATTCCAAACTCATAAGCAAAAAAATGTACAGCGCCATCTGTTGAATTTTGAGTTGATTTTCCAAGATCTTTTATTTTTTTATTATTATTATTATATAAGGACGTTTTCTATTTAAATTACAAAGTAGCATATCTTCTCTTCCTGTGGGCCAATTGTGATTAAACAAAGTCTGTATGTTACCTCAAGCTCGGCCAAATAGACCTGTGAAAACCCCATTAAAATTTGTTCAGTAGTTTTTATGTGATGTGTAATGATGCGCGTTGATGTACAAACAAACAGAAACAAAAATTCTAAAAACTATCTTGATGTGTTCTATTACTCTTCATACGCCATCCCCACCAACTTTACAGTTTTATTATGTGTATAGATTTCTGTCATTTATTTATTATTTTATTTATTTATTTATTATTTCATTACTTTCTTTCATTTCTTTCGTTCATTTTACAGTGCTGTTGTTGTACACTTGGTTTTTTCAGGGAAAACAGGAGACCTGGTGCATTTCCCAGCCATATATTTTCAATATATAATCATTTCCAACCACTGTTTTTTCCCAATCAAATGTATCCCATTTGATGATTATACCAAGATTGTACAACTCTATGATTCCTCATACTACTCTTTAGCCATTTTATATATAAAAAATGAAAAGTAGGTTGTATTAACAAGGGATAAATTGGGGCTTTAGTGTTAACTAATAATGCATAAAGCTGATTGCAAATCGTAACCTCATTTTCGATGACGAGGACAGAGTTTTAAGAAAACACAGTTTCACCGAGCAGAGAGAGTGTATTAAATCGAATGTCAGCACACCCTCTTTATGCCCCATTTTTGCATTATGATAATTGCCACCTCAATTTTTGTGGTTGTAATTAGTGAGGTCTTCACTGTAAGCAGACACAGCGAGCAATGATGAACATCCACACACACACACACACACACACACACTGACACACACACATACTCAGAGCATTGGCATGCAATTACACTCCTGCAATTATAGTTCTATTGTAAAGCAGGGATTTAGGAGGGATTTATCCATGGTTGATGCTCCGGTGCAATTAAAAATGGGACAAATCTGGTTAATTCCTGTAAAAAATGTGTCGTGTTTTTTACATATCTCTACCATACTACAGCTTTCTATATACTGTTATTAAATATATATTTTTTAACATTTGTGTTTAAACCATGCACCAGGAATCTGGATTTATACTTATGAATATCTCTCTCTCTCTCGCTCTCTCTAACACACACACACACACACACACACACACACACACATATGTATCTTAATACCTTTATGAGGCCTTTCCTCTAACATAAATGTTAATGCCCCTGAATCTTACCCTAGGATTAATCATAGAATATACTCAGGCACTTGGCTCTTTTAATATTTAAAATATTTACTGTGTTTTCATAGGTTTGCTTTATTTAATACGACTACTACTACTACTACTACTACTACTACTAATAATAATAATTATTATTATTATTATTATTATTATTATTATTATTATTATAATAATAATAATAATAATAATAATAATAATAATAATTATTATTATTATTATTATTATTATTATTATTATTATTATTATATAGTTGTATTACAGACAACTATTAGATATTCTGTTCCTTGTGGAAATTCTTGATCCCCACCAAAATATTTTAAAGCATGCACACACACACACACACACACACACACACACACTTGACATTTCTGAGACTTCCTTCTGAGTTAGATGACCCAGCTCCTCTATGCAGCATGACGGTGGAAGCAGTGACCCAATAAAAACAGGCACTGCAGGAGAAACTCTCTCTCTCACACACACACACACACACACACACACACATACACACACACAGACACACACAGACAGACACACAGTCTTCCTTCGTCTCTCTGAAGGTCCTTTATCCATCTGGTGACATGCTGAATAGACAGTCTTTACATAGGGGTCTTGGGGCCGATAAACCTTCGTATTGAGAACCACTCTTGCATATTAGCATGTTTATTTCAAGTGAACAGATTGCTAAGTGGCCCAACGGCCTGTGCCTAGTCTCTGTAAACAACATCATTTGGTTGTCTTAGAAACATCAGAGGAGAAACGAGTTGCCATTAGTATGTTTGGCTTGGCTGAAATGATGACATTAATGTCTACAACACAGCTGGTGCAATAGGCCATGCTAAGGGATGAAAAAGAAACTCCATGCTTGAATGTATTGGAGCTAATGTTTAGCAGAAGACGCATGGTCAATAAAATCGGCTAAATGACTGAGACACCGCTTTGCGAAAATCTAAAACAATCAGTACTCCAGTTAGTTTGGCTGTTTGGGTTGATTTGCACATAAAGGAATGTGCATGCATAATTGTGTGTCAAGTGCATTGTAGAATAAACAGTGAAGTGTTTAACTGAAAAAAATGTATGCTCAGGAAAACTTGAAACTTTATACAATTTGTTCATTATGTGGCATTTCTTCAATAATCATGCTATATGAATACATAAACTATTTTACACATTTGTATTAGTTTATACAAAATCGTGCAGAATAAAGGACAGATATAGTCTGAGAGTAAAAACTCCCATTACTTCTCTTTATAATCCCCTGCTATTTTAATGCACTTATCCCAGCGTTTTACTAGTACTTGGAACCCAACAAGGTAAAAAGTTATCTTAGTACGCCGAAGCCATGATTGGACTGCCTGCTTCACGTCCCAGGAACCCCTTTAACGGCCCAAACATGGGGAAATCATTTAAAACAAGGTCAGGACAGCATAAGGGAAGGGATATGTCAATAACTTCAAATGGAGTTCCTGTAATGTGCAAGTGGTGTTGGTGAATGATTGTGTGTACAGTACATTGCCTACAGACAGACGCGTCCCTTCTGTAAGTTGGCGACAAGTTATCCGTCAGTTTTCAAAATCAGGCTGTCCACCCTTAAAACGATTTCACCATTCAAATGTTTACTGATGTACAAATTTTTAAGAGTCTCATCACCATACTGTGCTCGAAGTCTTCTGCAAATGTTAATCAGATTTACGCCTTCATTCACAGGACATTTTACAAATGCCTGTTTTACTTTTATAGTTTAAAAACTACCAAAATACTGTACATTCATTTTCCATAACCTGTTGTCATGGCGTGCGCCTGTGATGGGCGTGTGCCTCAATCGTTATCGCTCCTTGCTCACTCCATAGGCCCCCTACATAGGCGCCACCTCTTCTGCAGGTGCGTGAAAGGGCAGAGCTGCCAGGTCGGGCTGGCTGGCGATGATTAACACTAATGGATCTCTATCTATGGCTATCTCCGTATTATAAAAGCGAAGCGCAGAGTTTAGTCCGGGGTCTGGAAGCAGAGCAAAGAGTCGCGCGGTGCGGTGATAACACATGTCTTTGTGTTGGGGGGGAAACCAGAGTAAAAAAGCATACAAAGAACATGCAAACTCTATGCACACGCAAGCAGAGGTGGGATTTTAAGGCTGCCGCCATGGAGGTGCGAGGAAACAACACCACCTGCTGAGCCACCATGCCTAACAACAAAATTTCATAATCATAATTTCATAAATGTATTACTTTTAGATAAAGGGGGTCTATTATACCATGTGGATCACTATGTTGTATGAGTTAGCACATCCAGGTCCCGGGCTCGATTTCTGCATCCCTCATGTTCTCCCCATGCTTGGTGGGTTTCCTCCGGGTTCTCTGGTTTCCTCCCACATTACAAAAACATGCAGATAAGGCTAACTGGAGTTCCCAAATTGCCTGTAGTGTGTGAATGTGTGTGAATGTTGACCGAATATCCTACCACGTTGTACAAATGGGAATAAATACAATGATCACCACTGGTCTCCACAGTCCCTGGTTAGACTAGAGGGGTTCCTAGATGGATGGAGGGATAGATTAGAGCATGTATTACATCAATATTCAATTAATATTAATAAATAAATAAATAAATAAGTATACTGTCTACAGGACCACTTTACATCTACATGTAAGCCTTTTTTTGCATCATGTTAGTCAGGTTTAATCAGAAATTATCAATAAACCCCATTAGAGATAGCAGAGCTCATACCGAAGAGAGGCTCTCTGCGCAGCTGCTATTAACAGATAACGACAACAATTATAGAGAAGTGTTTAAGTGAATTCAGAGGTAACAACAGTGTGCAAACTCGTTTCGAAAATGAGAATGCAAATCACGCTTTGTTTAAATGTATTCATTTGCTTACCAAGCCATGTTTTTAGAGTGGGGTTTCTTTTTCTTTTTTTCTTTTTTGGAGCAGATGCTTGAAATAGCTTCGGAGATGACTCACTTTATCAGATTTGTTTAGATTCATTCAGATTATACTTTGAGATGTAAAAAATATTGAGAAATATCATATCAAATATCATTTGATACATTTTTGGATAAACTTCCCTGTCAAATATGAAGCAATCTGAAACTATTACTGCATAATAAACACTTTCTTTTTTTCCCCCCTGTTCCAGGATACAATTCTAACATCTGCATTGCAGTGTTAAACAGGGGGAAAAAAGACTCATAGAGAGAGTTAATGAGACAGAGGTGTTACTGGAGTTATGGCATGTTAATTACACCCCTTCTGCTCCAGGCAACCCCATTTTCCATTTTATCATCCCCCATCCTATTTTTTCCCCGTCTCTCTCTCTCTCTCTCTCTCTCTCTCTCTCTCTCAATTCTTTTTTTCATAGATGCATCAAAGTGCCTCATGAAGCCTAAATGGTGACAGCACAAGATGGGAGAATGATTATTGATATTTGTAGTCTGGTACGTTCTCTGAATTTTATGTGCCCTTGATGACAAGCCAAGGAGTGACATAATCACACAAGTACACACACACACACACACACACACACACACTAACCCATTCTGGGGTTTTGTTTGTGAAGTTTGTGAAGCTGTCATGTGGGTGATAAATGCACATTGTCTGTTTGTGTCTGGAGGTATTACTTGCTTCTCCAATCTCTTATTTTGCTGTCAAAGAACAAAACTTTTCATTAAACATCGAGTTAAAAAAACGAAGACTATGGCTACCTTTCGAGTCCATGTTTCAGTGTGTCTGTATGTGATAGAGTGATACACTCACTCACTCACTCACTCATCAGACAATAATGTTGATAGGCACAAACGCAATTTGATAATAGCTTTGAAGTCTTCCCTTTGTAATTTGAGCTGGCTAACAAGAATTTTAGCAATCTCACTATGTTTGTCTGCAATGACGGATTTCTAATGGAGTATACGGATAAAATAATACTGAACATTAACCTTAACATATTTTCTTCCTTTTCTTCTCTCTGAACCCTAGCGATGCCATTTTGTAGTCATTTTTGAACTAGAAATGGCAACAGTTGACATGATTACTTAATTAAACCAGTCTTAGTTCATATGCAGTGAAAAATTCACTCCCCCTTATCATTCTAAAGGATTTGAGGACAAATTAATTTTGTCGCAGTGTAGGAACATGCAAAAGTAATGAGTTATTATCCAATTACTTGTTAGAAGTCAAAGAGAAATGAACAGACATGGAGAGGAAGAAAGAGAGAGAGAGAGAGAGAGAGAGAGAGAGAGAGAGTATTGGTTACTCTCAGGCATCTGTGCATCTCTTTATGAATGATGAGGGTAATTTCTCCAAAACAGTCGAACTCTGCTACCCAAACACCCACCCCCATTTGGGAATTTTAAGAAAGCTTGTTGGAATGTAGACTTGTTGGCGAAGCGTAACCAATAAATAATTAGAATAAAAAATTATTAAACTGTACACATACAGAGAAATGGTAATATAATATTTTAAATTATGAGGGTGGGTCAAAAATTATCCGCACTCGGTTATATTAAAACCGCACTCTGGTTATATTCTATTGGATTATTATGGCTTTCTGTTCAAGGCTACTGTCTCCCCAGTCAACATCCCCAGATGTTGCATGTGGAGGTGTGAATGTGTAACATCAGTTCATTTGTAACTACAGTGCGAGCAAAAGTGCATTTCCCAGTTGTGACTTGCATAGAAGAAGAGCAGCATGCAGCGATAACAACTTACGGTAGAGCATAAACAGAAGCATTTGGATATCTGCAAACAACTCTTTTGATCAATATGTAAGATGGTTAGCTGGTTCATTGTTCATCTTACTTCAACAAGTATGCTCATTTGAGATGCTTGAGAAAGAAGCATGAAGAATCTGCAGCCCAAAGACAATGTGCGTGGGATCTGTTGCCCAGGTAACCATCAATCACTTTGGTGCACTAACCAATCTGCACTTTCATAATGACCTGCCAATCATTTCTGTAAACTAGTTTTGTGGCATTGTTTTGTTCCTGTCCTTCCCACGTGGGGTGTATCTTAGGTCATGGTATAGTGTGAGTGACAGCATAAACGCTTTTGTGTTGATTAGAAAATCAATGCACTTTTGTGTGATCGTCAACTGAAAAGTTTCAAGATAAAATGTAGTGAGTAAAAGTACTGTTTTTTTTTTTCATCAAAAGGAAAAAGCAGCACTTATAAGCAAAAAAATCTTGAAGAATATATATGTGTATATACGTATAGGCTCACATAAGGTAAAGTTTGAGCAGGTAGAGCCACGTAACAGAACTCACCATGGCTTAGTGTTCAGCACTGTTGCCGTGCACCTCCGGTGCCCTGGGTGTCGTGGTTCAATTCCTGGCTAGGTTCGATTCCCGCCTCTGTGTGCATGGAGTTTGCATGTTCTCTCCATGCTTGGTGGGTTTCCCCAGGTTATCTGGTTTCCTCCCGCAGTCCAAAGACATGCAGATTAGGCTTATTGGTGTTCCCAAATTGTCCATATTGTGTGAATGAGTGGATGAGTGTGTGTATATGTGTGAGTGCCCTGCGATGGATTGGTACCCTGTCCAGGGTGTACCTTGCCTTGTGCCCTAAATTTCCTGGGATAGGCTACAGGCCCCCCATGACAGGATAAAGCGGTATAGACAATGAGTAAGTGAGTGACCTGGCCAAAAAAGTCAGCACCTGGATTTAACTAAGCATAAAGGTAAAAACCTTCCATTGGATAATTACTTACTGATGTAGTGAGTAGCTTCTCGTATCTTAAAAAAAAACAGGTCAGAAGACATATCCTGTGGTCATGGTGAGGTTACTCTTTTTCAGAAGGGGCAAATTATTGACATACATCAAGCAAAATAAGTAAGGAATTGCTGAAGCTACTAATATTGGGGTAAGAACTGTCTAGCAAATTTTTAAAACCTGTACGGATAGTGGTGAACCATCATCTTTGAAAGAAAAGCAGTTGAAAAGGAAATGCAAAAATCACTTAAACATTTGGTGAAATTAAATAATAATAATAATAATAATAATAATAATAATAATAAACAATAATAATAATAATAAAACAACACCAGAACTCACAATTATTTGCCACAGCCAAATTTTGAGCATTTTGTCACGCATAATGCGAAAAAACTTAAACAATTGGGACTAAACAGCTATGTAGCCTAAAGAAAAGCACTTATCAGTGAGACTAATTTATTGAATGTCATTGTATGTCATAATCAAATCAAAGTCTGGCCATTTTTATATTTATTTCTACCTCTGAATGCAGATTACAATATTAGGCTTGATTTTCATTCTCCTCCATTATACGCATGAAGTTAATGAAAAACAGGATTAATAGCTATGACCGTTGTGCCGTTTAACTTCAATAATAACCCATGTGGTCAGTATTTAACTGAGGAATTAAATTGCTTTCAACTGACCGTGTATCTTCATTCCGCTACCCAATGGACTATAAATAGTAACACATTGTGAAAATAGCAAATGTAGTAAATACCAGTCTCTCTCTCTTTCTCTCTCTCTCTCTCTCTCTTTCTCTCTCTCTCCCTCACTGAGACAGCTCATTGTTTCAGACTGATTGGTCTGCCTTTACCCATTTACTCACCTGTCCATCACTTAGGATGACTAAGCCAGCTGTCCCCCAGAGAGTGGTCCAGGACTATAGCTGTCTGTGCAGGTAGAGCCACTAAGCAACAATCCAAAATAAAGAACATAGATGTACATGGATGTAAATATACTGTCATTACACATGACTGAATAATCAGGGTGCCTAAAGTAAGTATGAAATGTCAAGACAACATGTTGACACTCAGAGTTGTGGACTTGCATCAGCTTTAACAAGATAACTGAACCAGAGAGAGAGAGAGAGAGACAGAGAGAGAGAGAGACAGAGAGAGAGAGAGATTGCAAATAGAATTAGGCTAAAAATAGTTTCACATACTGATAGTTTTAGATTGAGTTTCTGTCTGTGTGAAATTTCGCCTATTCTCTCTACATGGCTTTGCTCTGCATTCTCTGATTACCTTATACTGGTATGTGGATTGGCTGTAGGTCTGTGTGTCTTGCAACCAAGTGGCATCCCATCCAGGTTGTAGTCCTATCTAAGGGCAGCGGTAGCTCAGAGGCCTAAGGCACCGAGTTACTGATCAGAAGATCGGCAATTCGATCCCCAGCTCCACCAGGTTGCCTTTAACGATATCTGCTCCAGGGTCGCCTTATCTGCGCTCTGACTACAGTTACGCTGGGATATACGAAGAAAGAATTTCGCTTTTCTGTAATGAACTGTAATAAAGGCTTAACTTAACTGTCTTGCTCGCAGTATTCTGGAGGTAGCTTGTGATCCAACAAACCCTGACCAGGACAATAGCAATTACAGTAAAGAAATGATTAAGTTAGTATTTTTTCAAAGATCACAATACAGAATGGCCGCTATTTACTGATTCATTTGTAAAGTTTTTGTATGATTGTTTATACAAGAAGTTGGGTATTCATGAAAATCTTGTAATATTGATGAAAATGTTAGTGTCCAACTCATGTTCAAGAGTTCCTAGTGTGTAAAATTAAGCACTAAAAAGTATAATGTAAACCTCAAATTATATAATTAGCATGGATTACAACACTTTTACATACAGATCGCCCTGTCAAGTTAACATTACATACATGTAGCAGCCATCCTCACCCAGAGCAACGTATCGAAGGGATTTGCAGTCTCTAACAAAACACATCCTCTTGCTTTTTCATAATCCAGGAGATTCTTTGAACCAAAATGGGAATTTTGGGTCCCATGGGAATTCTGGACCAAAATGGGAACTTGAAAATGGGAATAATTACAATGGTCACCACTGGCCTCCGTGGTCCCTAGTTGGAACTACAGAGGTCTCTAGATGGATGGATGGATGGATGGACCTTGTCATATAGTTTAATGGTGTAACAATGGTATCAGGTAGTTTTAAAAATAAGAATTACTTTTAGAGTAGGATGTTTGGATATGATAAAATGAATGAAAATGCAACCATACCTAATATTACCTTTTTAATTATCCATCCTCATACTATCATACTAAGCTCCCTTTTCTCTTCAAAAAACAGAAATGTTTTTTTCCCACTGTCCTTATAAAACACAGCAGTTATAACAACTATGAGGGGCGATCAAGTCAAAGCAGGACTTCTGTTTGTGCAGAATTACCAAACACCGCTATGGGAATAAAACCTCCCTTTATTTCCCAAATATAATCCCCTGCCACACTAATCCCAAGTAAAAAGTTTTCTCAGTATCCCAGAGCCATGATCGGCCTTCTTGCTTCATGTCTGAAACTCTGGCATCCCAGGAACTCCTCTAATGGTTAACATGTGGAAATGACTTGGGGTAAGGTCAGGACTGTACAGGGATGTGACAATAACTTTCAGTGAGTTCCTGTAATGTGGAAGTGGTGTGTACAGTTCCCATAGACAGATGTGTTTCTTCAACATGTCAGGGACAAGTTATCCATTGATTTTCAAGAATCAGGTGTTCCTCTCACTCAATGTTCAGTGAGCCTGAGCCACCTCGGGCGGGATTGCACAGCCTTCTTTAAAATGTTAGCCTTGGTCCAATTTCATTTTAATAAAGTAATTCTAGTGGCTGCATGGTGGCTTAGTACAGTAGTTAGCACTGTCGCCTTGCACCTCCAGGGTCCGGGTGGCTTATACAGGATAATGGAGTATATGTGATGAGTGAGTGAGTGAGTGAATAATTAGTTTTAGATTACTAAATTATTATTACTAATATTAAGAAAATACAATAAAACAAATAAAGCATTATAAACAAATAAAGCAAAATTATGACAAAAGCTGAGTTAGGCCGGTCTGTCTTTGCTTTGCTTTAAGCTGTAAACAAATGCCTAAGCTGATGGAAAATTTATCACATGTCTCCCTTATCAGGAAATTGATATTTAAAAAAAACTGCATGATTTCTTTTCCAGTGGATAAATTATGGATTAAAAATAGACTTTATTTGCAACTATATCTTCTTTACACACTGTGCAACATTTTTGATCCAGCAAAAATGTTTTATCATTTGACAGCTTTACTATTTAACCAAACTTAGTTCACACTTAATTCAGCTTTTCTGTAATCTGTCTTCAGGTTTTTACCTTTTCAGGTCCTGTTATGCTGCCAAACATTTATTCATTCATTTATTTATTATTTGCTGGGGGTCTGAATAACTTCTACTTACTCCTTTTTCTTTCAGCAATGAATAGTCATTTATGTTGCTGTTCCTTTGTGCACTTGGACTTTTATAGAGTTTTGTGGATGACATTGAAGGGTAATGAGCTACATTCTGAGTTTGTGCTTTGTAAAAACAGCTAAATCAATAATAATAATAATAATAATAATAATAATAATAATAATAATAATAATAATGTAAGTAAGTGAAAGAATAACAATCATGGCTGACTAGAAAATATTTTTCAGCGATGTGAAACAAAACACACAGCAACAGAGCGAATGTAATATAATATAATATAATATAATAAACAGGTGCATCTTAATAAATAAAAATATCTTTAAAAAGTTACATTATTTCAGTAATTCAATAAAAAAATTAAAT
>JAOVVA010000037.1:33489129-33504333 GCA_028565275.1 Leiocassis micropogon
ACAGGTGCATCTTAATAAATAAAAATATCTTTAAAAAGTTACATTATTTCAGTAATTCAATAAAAAAATTAAATTCATCTATTATATAGATTCATTACACACAGACTGATATATTTCAAGTGTTTATTTCTTTTCATTTTGATGATTATGGCTTGCAACTAATGAAAACTCCAAATTCTGTATCTCATAACATTTGAATATTACTTATATATTACAATATTACAAATTAAAAAAGATTTTTAACACAGAAATATTGGATTACTGAAAAGTATGAACATATACAGCACTCAATACTCCCTTTCCATGAATTACTGCAGCAATACGGCGTGGCATGGAGGCAATCAGTCGGTGGCACTACTGAGGTGTTATGGGAGCCCAGGTTGCTCTAATAGCGGCCTTGTTGGGTCTATTGCCTCGCATCTTCCTCTTCACAGTACCCCAGAGATTCTCTATAGGTTTTAGGCCAGGCGAGTTTGCTGGCCAATCAAGCATAGAGATACCATGTTTCTTAAACCAGATATTAGTACTTTTGGCAGTGTGGGCAGGTGCCAAGTCACGATGGAAAATGAAATCAACACCTCCATTAAGCTGTTCTCGATCCTGGTCTGGTCCTGTAGGGCTCCTTGCACTGCACATTTTAGTGTTTTTTTTGTTTTGTTTTGTTGTTTTGGCCCCCAGCACACCTGATTTATTTAATTATTATCGACTACTTACTATTTATTAACAGCACTGAATAGAAGTGGGTGTAATGGAGCAGGTTAGTGGGTGTAACATAGCAGGGAAACCAATACAATGGCAGGGCAAAGGGTAGAGGGCTTTGCGGGACCAGGGAAACACTGGTTTAAAAAAAATATTTAATTTAGTTTTTTTTATATAAGGATATATAAAAATATAAACAATATAAAGGTCTGGATAAGGGCATCTGCCAAATACCATTAAAATGTAAATCTAAAGCAGTTGAGTAAGCAATTATTGTTGGTAGTGGTGATGGTGTTGTTGGTGGTGGTATTGGTGTTGATTTCTTGCATGCACAAGGAATTTGTAATTTTTTCCTGAAAATTACCCAAAAAAAGTTTGGCACCATTTGGTCCAATACTTCAGAGGTCATCTCTGTGCTGAAAACATTAACATTGCATTATGCAAATAATAAAAGTGCAAAGACATCTACAAGGAGAAAAAGGCTAAGTGCAGCGCAATTTAATGCTCCTGACTTTCAGCAGGGCCGTGAAGGATGTTTTCAATTAGAAGCGAGATAATTTCATTCATTGTTACACCCGCTGAAATTGCACTTTTACAAGCTTGACTGACTCCCTATTTCAGAGCTGCAGGTTAATGAGTCATGTACATTGAGCACATGCACTGGAACGTCCTCTAAACAGACTGACACAAGTTGCTTAAACCTGTGCCTTTGGTCTTAAAGGAATAGACTCCTACTTTTAACCAATGTGATTTAGCCATTGCATGGAGATATTTTGTTCTTCAGAGGAGGCATCTGTACCTTTAAGAAGGATGAAATATTTCAGTCTTGAGCCACCACCCCCTTGCCTATCCCCACTAACTCGCAAAGACACTCCCCCCGGTCGCATTTATGTACCAGTGCTGCTATTCTCTGCATCTCTGAAAGAGACTGGAGTGCTGACTTTGTCTCTTAAATAAATACTACTAATAAAAAAAAACATTAAAAGAACAGGGTGCGTGTCCCAAACCAGCCTGAAGGACTAAGAAGGAAAGCAACATTTCCATCAGAAATGCTGCTTCATGGTTTTGAGCACAGAGAAAAGAAGACTGGAGAGCATGGAAGAGGAGCAGAGAGCACTACAAAAGAGTAAAGTTATATCTTGAATTCAAAATTTATTAAAGATAAGAAGAGAGTTATCTGCCTAAATGATGGCTAATATCCTGTGATCTGACTTCATTTTCGAGGAAAGAAAAACCACACAAGAGGAGTGGTTCTAAAGTTCATCAAGACCAAGTTGTAAAATTTGTTTTTTTTGGTGGCAAATCTTCAGGACTCAAAAGAAGAGATAATGACTTTTAGCTTACAGATACAGGACATTTGAAGCGTCACATTAGAATCTGGTAAATCAGTTCTGTCTGAATTTGCTCTTAGATTTGTCCAAGCAGTTTTTGGATTATTTGTTTGGATGATGTTTTTTGCCATTAATGTTTTTTTCCATGTAGAATATTGTTCATTTTGGACTAAGTAAAATTAGACTGTTGAAACTGATTTTACAAATAGAGACATTAATTAATTAGTTGAATTCTTTCTAACTGAAAAAAAAAATGGAAATGCAGGAATGATCAGGATTTTATGGCTGAAATCATTTCAAAGACTTATGTTGACTACTTAAAGTTCCTGAGGTTACAGAAGAAGTGTGCTTATGGATCTGAGCATCACGCATGATGAGCATCTACCCTTCCCGGGTGAGACAACTACTGCTCACCACACCTCTGCACCTCCTGCCCTGCCCTCCCACAGCCCGATCTTGAAGCAAGGGCTTGCGGCCGGTTTTAAGAGGGTTTGTCGGACAGAGGAGGATAGCCCAAGCCCATTTCCAGGGTTGCTGCCAGGCATCTTGGAGATGAGAGTAAAAGAAGGCAGCAAGATTCGTAACCTGATGGGCTTTGCAATGGCAAGGATGCAGTGCGAAGAAGGAGGCAGCAAACAAATCGGGCTGAGGCAGGTGGTGTTCACCGGGTCGGGCCGAGCAGTCACCAAAACCATCACCTGTGTCGAGATAATGAAGAGGAAAGTGGGTGGACTCCATCAGCTGACCAAGCTACACTACAAAGGTGTTCGGGAGGTGTGGGAGAGTCAGGAAGGAGGCAGTGCTAAAATGACCGTTCACAGGACTGTACCCTCTATCAGTATCCTTCTCTCTAAGGACCCATTGAACCCTCTTGAGCCAGGATACCAGCCTCCTGAGATGCAGAGCGCTCTCTGGGAGGAAAGACAAGATAGTGATGCAGTGTGTGTTGATGCAGGAAAAAGGCAGTTTGACTACACTGTCACACAGAGTGAGACACAGCCAAAACGATTCTGTCATCAAGGTGGAATCTCTATAAATTAAGTATTCTGACTAGTGGGAAGATTAGCCAGATGATTACTTGCTGAAATTACAAAGCTAGTGCAAAGGAAATCTGAAGGTAGTTTCTTTGCACATTTTATAATACTATCACAGATTGTGCGATTTTAGCTTATTGACATGCTACAGTATGTATCAAGCCTTGACCTGGACTGGATAAGTTTATCTAATTATTTCTGTTACAGCATAGATCCACTTGGAAATCACTTTATCATGCTTGGACTTCTTCCTGCTCAATGTTGGTTGGCTTTATCCTTAATGTTTCCATGGATTCCACTAGTGTTCAAAAATAATAATTTCTTTTGTAATTGACATTTGAATATCCTTTTCTAAGTGGCACAAACTCTTCTGCATTAAAGTGCACAGTTGACTTTACACTAGGATCAAATAAATCAAATTAAACAACACTAATTTATAATCTAATAGGAAAGCTCTCATTATTATAACAATGTAAATGCACCAACATTCCCACAAACATAACATGGATACTATGTTAAATGGAAAATTAAATAATTTAAATAATATTTTTTGTGAAGACAATGAATTATAAAGAAATGCAAAAAAATGTGCAGTAAAAGAATAAGTTTCATTGTTCATATTTTAGAAAATATATCAAATGTAATGTTTGTTGTTGTTGTCTTTGTTGTTTTTGTTGTGGGCCGGGGCAAGGTATTACAATTATGCATAAATTTGATGACTCTGTGGTGGAGCAACCAAACGTTCAAGTCTAAATGTACAAGTCAATAATAATAATAATAATAATAATAATAATAATAATCATCCATATTTGAGTGTAATGCATTTATTTTTAGTGTCAGTTCTATCCACACCAAGCATCAGCTTGGAAAATCTCACTAAACAAAATAAAGAAAATTATATTTCTCGATCGGTATCAAATATATAAAGCGTTCTGAGGCAGATCAAAGCCTACATGCTCTTAGAACCGACTTTGCTGCAGTGGTTATAGATACAGGGTGTTAAGATAGGACATCCATCATTTTAGGGCAAAGATGACAGCATGTCTATGGGGCATCTCATTCTAGTGAAGTTCTTGAACCATGAGTGACTTTGTATTACATTTTTTTTTTGTGTGTGTAACCTGAGGATATTTTTTAGGATCGTGATGAAAATCTCTGAGGCTTGAAGAACACTTAATGCATTTACTTTATCGCTCACACCCATGTAATGAATTTGACAGTACACTGCAATGAGCAGTTAGTACTTGCAGTCTCATTATGGTGTTGCTTTTGCCTGTGGATGAAATACAAAGCAATTCTTGGAAACATCGAATGGTATTTGAGTGGTCTTTAATGGTTTCCTGAGGTTCTATTGTCTTCCGTAGACATACAATTAACCTCCGTGTTCAGCTCGGGAAAATAAAAGAAAATGCTGTGCTGAACCGAGGGCTTGGGAGTGTCAAGCAATTGCATTTGCTAAAGAACTCGAATGGAACAAACTTCAGAATGCTGAGGACAGACTAAAGGTTATCTGGGAGTGTTTATCGCTGACTTAACAGCTTTCACCCTGCACGGTGCTGCCCTATAGGGACTCTGTTTCTTTCACACACATACCTTAAATCGACTGATAGCTTTAAGATACAAATTGGGAAGTTAAGTTGTAAGGCTATGGAAATGAGCTTAGCAAAATAGTAATTAGAAGTGAGGTATATTATTCCATTCACACTGCAGTGCACAGTGCCATAACTAAAAGTATGATTGAGGTAAAGTGTGTATTATGACAAATATATAAGCCTATCTGTATGTATAAACGGATAACAATAATGTATAAAGTTTGACAATAATTTTTAAATTAAATTTATAATTTTTATATATATATATATATATATATATATAAATTTAAGTCAATAAATAAATATTGGTAATCAGATTATTTGTGGCAGTATTTGCTGTTAGCCTAGAGAAATATGTTTTAATACCAAATGGTACATTTAATACTTAAAATCTAACAGTTTAACAGTTAAGAGTTTAAATTGCAATTGCAATGTGATTTTTATTTTATTTTAGCAAATCGTGCTATGAATCTATAAATTGCAATAAAAGCAATAATTTTATAAAGAGCCTGTAATTCTAGACTTAAGTGTCAAAAGTTTGCACCTCCTCCCCATGGTTTTAACTTTCATTATTTAAATGATATATATTTTTATTCATACTTAATAGATATTTAATATTGTTTATTAAGTTTACTACGCAGCACAGTTGTGTAGTGGTTAGCACTGTGGCCTTGCACCTCCAGGGTTGAGGGTTCAATTCCTACTGTACCTTTTGCCTGTGTGTGTGCGGAGTTTGCATGTTCTCTGTGTTTGGTGGTTTTCCTCCTACAGTCCCAAGACATACAGTTTAGGCTAATTGGTGTTCCTAAATTGACCACAGTGTGTGTATATGAGTGTGTGCTCTGCGATGGATTAGCACCTGCCTCGTGCCTGAAGTCTCCTGGGATAGGCTTCAGGCTTCCTACAGTAGCTCCAACCATGTACAGGATAAGCTGTATACAGAATGAATGAATGGACTAATATATGTATAATATGAATTTAATAATTTAAATGATTACCAGAAGCTACAAATACAACATGTATAATATCTGGTACAAATTCGAGGTTAAAAATTCTATAAATAAGAAAAAGATAACAAAATACTGTGAGCAGGTTATTAGGTTTAATGGAGGGCAAAATATCACATTCAGATGCAAAATTAAATTTTAACCAATTTTTGTTTATTTTGCTATTATTATCTAAGAAACTGATCACTTTTTTTATTATATTATATTATAATTAAAAAAAGATTGTAAAAGCAAACACATTGTTAAAACACATTATTCTGAGCTCTTAATTTTGAAATAATAATAATCTTACTTTTTGCATTTTTCAGAATGTGAGACAAAAGTGATGAAATAGTTATTTGTGAAAAGGACTAAAAATAATAACACTAATGAGGCTTTGATGATTGTGTACTATATGTGAAGTCATATATGAAATGTTGATGAAGTTGAAGGATAATAATAATAGTAATAATAATAATAATAATAATAAGCAGAAGAAGAAGAAGAATGATTGCAAATTTAATGGCCATGCCCTTTCCACCATGGTTGAAAATAAATTTAGGTGACCCTTTGATAACAGTGCGCACTTTTTTATTCTTTCACCCACTCTGCGTTCTCCATCTCTCCCTCTCTTTCTTTAGCGGATAGGACCGAGGGCTCTAGGATGGTGTGGTAGTTCACTATCTCCCTCCTTCCAGATGGCACAGTCTTTTCTTATCTAGAAGAATGGCCACTGCCTCAATTTTTCACACTCTCTTATCTCAAAATCCTTTAAATTGAATATTTACTGGGCTGATGTTTACAGCCAGTGTTTGACTGCTCAAGGCACTGTTCTCTCACTCTCTCACTAGGACAGACTAAGGGGGGCATTTTTCACTCTCATTTTCTCTCACTTTCATTTTTTCTCGCTCCCTTTTTGCCCATTCTCTCTAATAAGACATTCTCCTGTTAGATAATAAGACTAATTGACTATTTGCTGCACTGGAAAAAGCATTCAGACTGAATAGATGTAAATTAATGTTTAGCCAGGAAATGTATCATAATGCAACCTTTAAAACCCATGATTTAAATGTGAAGTGGAAAATAATACACCATGACATTAAAAGCAGCTTGTTTACACTTTTGTGAAGGCAACATATGAATATGAAGATTGTGCCTCTTAACTACAGACTGGTACATACTTGAATTTCTATTAAATGATGGTAGTGTTCATGGGTCTTTTCTGACATTGACAAAGAGTTATGTACACTTCATACAACGCCAAAACTGTACTGTTTGGACAATTGGGAATTCAATGCCTAACTCTGCCACCTGCCACTGTTGGGAACTTAATCCCACTCTGCCTCCAACTCCCTAACCAGCTGGTATATAATAAGAACATTATTCCACTGTACTTTAATGTACACTGGGTGTAGAAAAAAATCACCCCCTTAAAATAATCACATTTTGTTACTTCGCAGCCAGAAATGAAGAAGTTTTTGTTTTATCCAGCTGTATTTACTCAGGGCAACATTTACAGTAACTTTAAAGTAATAAAGTTATATTTGATAAAGATATAACACCAACATACAGTATAAGAAACAGATTGTAATAAAAAACAGAATTACTGATATGGAAAATGATCACCGTCCTCCTAAAAATGACTTGTAAACTTAAACAGGTGAGGCTAATCACTTTCTTAATTGCACACAAAGGTTTGATCTCAGCTTTGCAATATTTGTCAACTCTTCTGTGCAGAACTGCTCGGGTTGACTTAAATTTGATGGTGACCATTCGTGGACTGCGGTCTTAAAATCATTCCACAGATTTTCAATAAGGTTTAAGTCTGGGCTCTGACTAGTCCATGCATGGACATTCACCTTTTTCTTTTTCAACCACTGTGTGGTCATTTTTGCTGAGTGCTTTGGTTACTTGTCATGTTGGAAGGCAAACCTTCTGCCCATTGATAACTTTCTAGAGGGCAGCGGATTTTGCTCAAGAATTTGATTGTATTTTGCCCCATCTATTTTCCTTCTATCGTGACAAGTGCTCTATTACCTGCTGCAGAGAAACATCCCATAACATGATATTGCCACATCCATGCTTAACTGTAGGAATGTGTTATTTGAATGGTAAGATGTATTGGATTTCTGCCAGAAATATCATTTAGTGTTTTGGCCAAATAGTTTAATTTCTCTCTCATTTGATCACCTGTATTTTTGCAAAGCTCAGTCATGACTGCATGTGGCATTTCTTGAGAAATAACTTTCACTCCCATAAAAGCTACGTTTGTGGAGAATTTTTGTAAAGAATATTGTTGTCACATGCACAAAGACCACTTACTCACTCGCTCATCATCTATGCCGCTTTATCCTGTATTCAGGATCGCAGGGGCCTGGAGCCTATTCCAGGAGACTTAAGGCGAAGGTCGTAGTACACCCTGGATGGGGTGCCCATCCATCGCAGGGCACACACATACATCTACTCATTTGCTCATTCACACACTACTGGCAATTTGGGAATGCCAATTAGCTTTATCTGTTTGTCTTTGGACTGTGGGAAGAAATCCACCAAGCATTGGGAGAACTATCAAACTCCATGCACACAGACCTAAGGCGGGACTCAAACCCAGATCCTGGAGGTGTGTCACCCTGCCGTCAGTACAATGGCCACTCTTTGTCATAAATTCCTGTTTCCGAGTTGCTGTAGGCCTCTTGGTAGCTTCTTTGACCAGTTTCCTCCTGGATTTTTCATCCAGTTTGAAGCAACGTCCTGGGAGGGTCTGTGTTGAACCAAATACCTTCCACTTCTTAAGAATAGACTTCACTGTGCTTTTAGGCAATGATCAAGCCTTTAAATTGTTTTTGTATTTATCTCCTGATGAAGATCTTTTGACAGTGCCTTGCCACCAGTACTTGATTGTTTGCTTCAGGTGCAATACCAGGGACTGAAATGCTCCAGCTAATCAAACTGATTACAGCTGATCACAGTTGAATGTCAAATGGCTTAGTGTGAAATTGAGAAGGTGTTTAGCTTCACCTGATTACGTTTTCTTTCACTTGGATGTTAAAAGTTGCAGTAAGTATATACAGCTGGGTAAAACAAAAACTGTGTCTGTCTCCATTCAGGCTGCAAAGCAACAAAATGTGATTATTTTAAAGGGGGGGATGATTCTTTTCCATACCCACTATGCCGTATGCACTGTATATACAGGTATCTGGTTATTACAACATGTTAGGAATACAGAGGCACACCAATAAAAGAATGCGTCCAAAAACCTTACTGAAATTCTGACAAAAAAATTATTGTAGTAATAATTGTAGTTAAGTGTGACTAGTCTGATAAGTGTGGACTGATAACCCAATAGGATGTTCCATACTTTAGCATATTGCAATAAACGAATGTCAGTGATATTATTTTATTCCAGCTATATGTAGATGGGGGGAAAATGACAAAGGAATGTAGAAAACCTTTTTATTGCTGCCATCTTGTGGTGAAGACAGTGAACTTGAGTATTTAAATAAAATATTTTTATTTAATAGTATTTTTAATAGTTCTGTTTTACCTTTATTTCAGTAAGGTCTCCAGCTGAGACTTTTTTTTTTTTTTTTTACAAGGGAGACCTGATAGTGGCTATGATAAATTCAACATAAAAATTATTACATATGATATACATAGAAGAATAATGATCTATGTATGAACCATAAGTAAATCCAATAATGTATCTTACAGTATATGCTGTGACCATTATATACAGGAATGCTTCAGGAACATCACTAAAAGCTTCTTTAGAATGTAGCATTTACAGATATTTACAGAAAAAAATGTTATTGAGTATATGTCTAGTAAGTAAAAAAAAAACTGTTCTGCTAAGACTCCTTCAACCAGCTCTATATAAAGGGGTAGAAGGGTTAATTTCTAATGCTCAGGGTGGCATTCTTGGGTTACATTATTGGCCTTGAGGGGGTACTCATGGACCTCGACAAAGTTTTTGTCCAGGTATTGAACTGGCCACCATATAACATAGAAAGAAAGAGATTCTCACACTTAAATTGGCTCTGGGTAAATGGCAGTATTGACTGGAAGGAACCCTTCTTTCGTTCATTATATTTACCAACACATCAAGACTGCAAGAGATGGATTCACAGAAAGCACTTGTAAACACACCAAAGAATGTATTCTGTCGGATTCACATATTATAAGATCTCTAAATTGGGTCCTGTATACAGTAAAGATATCAATGCTTCATAGATGAGGGTTCCCAATCAGTGCCCAGTGGGGAGAATTTTGTGCCTTTTATGGGCCCATAACTCTCCAGCCATGAGACACCCCAGCACTCAGAACCCCACAAAAAATACAACGAAAATTCTGGTTGTCAAACATGCTTCAAGAGCATCCATACATTTTTTAAGGAGAACCTACATACTTACTCATTTGAAAAGTATATAATCTGTGTTTTTATACAGTACTAGTTCTTGCCAAGCTTTTTGATTATTTATAGTCTTTCTGGTTCTATACTGTGTTCTATACTTCTCTGTCTGCACTTTGACCTTAATTGTGATCATCTTGACTGCTACAGTAAATGAAACCTATACATACTGTACCTACTGTAAACATACTGGTTAAAAAAAAAACATGCTCAGGGTTGAATGTGGTGTGTTAGAGCTGTAGCATGAAGGTGGCAGACAAAAATAGATTGGACAACTTAATCAGGAGAAGGGGGCTGTTTAAACTCCACTTACTGTTAGACTATACTCCTCACCCACTCAGTGCGCTGTCTAATCAAAGGAGCACGTTCTGCCAGATTCTGATCACTGGCAATTATTTTTTAAAGTTAATTACAAATTAAGGGGAAACAGTCTCCAATACACTTGGAAAATAATCACAAATAAAATATTCCTGGGGGATTGGATAAATAAATAAATAATAAATGTCGACTTGCATATTTGGGCTTTTGTTTTCAATAAATAAATCCTACCAGTCAGTTTTGACCGGGAGCACAAAAGTTGTTATTTTGTGCCACAGTTAAAAAAATATAAAATATAAATATAAAACTGGTTTTAAAAAAGTGACTTTGGTAAACATTTCAGTGACGTACTCTGTGGTAACTATTACACTAGATTTATATTTAAAATAATATATTATTATTCAAAATAATATCTATATAATGTTAATTTCCCTAAAAAAAATTGAGTGGTATGAGTTCAGATAAATGAGGCCTGCAGGACATACACAGCAAATACAAGTTCAAAGCATGTAATGTTCACAAGAGCTGAAGTTGATAAAAAAAATCTAATACAACTTTAGGTAATAATACATGCATTATTGTGGATTTATACTGAAATAAAATGATCCC
Source organism: Leiocassis micropogon (assembly GCA_028565275.1). NCBI lineage: Eukaryota > Metazoa > Chordata > Actinopteri > Siluriformes > Bagridae > Leiocassis > Leiocassis micropogon. The sequence continues at coordinate 33,500,107 of JAOVVA010000037.1, forward strand.
AGTTAAAAAAGGGCCCAGGTACATTATGAGTGTGAGCCAAAAAGGAACACAACATGAGGGCTTGTTAGTGAGGGAAAAAAACATAAACATATGATGTTGTGTCTATCTATTGATTTATCTACTCTGTGTATCTATCTATCTATTGCAGCGGGTTCGACCCATATTGCATGGGTGGCACCATAAAGCACAGACACGAGGCGAAAGCGGGCTCGGCGCGGGAATGAAGGTGCTGTAGGAGCTCGCGCTGCTGTTTCTCACGCTGTCCTCAGCACGGAGATCAAAGGGCGGAATTACAGTGTCCTTTTTAAAGTCCCTGGGGCGCGTCATATCGCCCCACTCGCATGCCACTCTCTCATGCTCCACCACATCACGCACTTCTCAGACCCCGGACTATTCTCCGCGCCTTGCTTTTATAATGTGGAGCAAGCCCGAGATCCTATTAACATTAATTATCGACAGGCGGCCTGAATAGGCGGCCCCGTCCCTTTGCATACCGGCAAAAGGGGGGCCCGCCTACGTAGGGAGCCTACGAAGTGAGCAAAGTGCGATAATAGATTTGGCCGCACGCTCATCACAGGTGCACGCCGTCTATCTATCTATCTAACAGCAGTAAACCCAGCGGATTACGCTCGCCTCTGCAATGTGGTACACAGGCATGCCGAGTTGATTGAGCAGTTAAACGGTGAAGTCGCGGCTCTTCACGGTAGCGTCCAAGACGTCACGGCCCTGCGCCGTGAGGTGGCGGAGCTATGGCGGGAGAACGCGGTGCTCCGCGAAGCTGTCTCTCATCCAGCTAGCCTGCCGCCCATTGCAGTAGCTGCTGCACCGCAACCCTCTCCCCCTTCTGATATTTTCATAGCATTACCAGATAAATGGGACGGCACAGACTGGAAGTGTAGTGTTTTTCTAACCGCACTAGATCTTGTGTTTGAATTTAATTCCACCAAAAACTCCACAGATCGGTTGCGCATTGCCCTTCTTGTCTCGTTGTTGTCAGGGCAGGCAGCAGAGTGGGCCACGTCAGTTCTCTGTTTGGACGTAGACACAGCCCACTCCTATAATGAGTTCACCCGCCAACTAAAGCTCACCTGAGAACATCCTGCTGGTGATGTGGAGACCGACACCAAGCTGTACCACCAGAGGGTCGTCTGTGAGCCGCTATACAGCGACTTCCGGACCCTCGCTGTTCAGACCACCTGAGGAGACTCCGCCCACCGGACGACCTACGAGGAACAGGCCTCTCGCATTAAGGATGAACTCGCCGGACAGGAGCTTCCCGCTACGCTGGAGGGTTTGATGAACGGCTCCGAGGGTCCGAGGCCAGCTCCATGGACCCTGCTGCCAGCCACGCCGTCACTGTCCCACATCACGCCCAGATCCTCAACTTTCTTCTCCCACACATCGATTCCTGAAGCTCGACCCTTCTTCACCACCACAGCCACCGGACCTGTCAGGACTCCACCTCCCGCCGTGGTTGACACCGGGGCTTGGGAACCCATGCAATTAGGACGTGCCTCCTTAACCGCTGCAGAACGGGAACGCCGCTTCATAGGGGGGCTCTGCGTCTATTGTGGGTCAGCGGCGCACCACAGAGCCATTTGCCCTCTTCAGCTGGGAAACGCTCAGGCCCGGGTGAGAAAGGAGAGCAACTCACCAGGTCCCCTCCAACTCTCCGCCACTACGACCAACATCTCCCGTCTTCAAGTACACCTCCAGTTTGGCCACAAATGGGTCAGAAGTACTGCGTTCATCAACTCCGGTGCCACAAGTAACTTCATTGACTCTTCTTACGCCAAAGAACTGGGAGTGGAAATCGAGGCGTTATCCCAGCCAGTTTGGATCACCTCCAGTCCCATCACCACTCAGACCCAACTCGTCACCCTAATTATTGACCAACACCAAGAGCAGATCCGATTTCACCTCACCTCCATATCATCTCCACCCATCATCCTCGGCACCCCTGGCTGCTGCAACATGACCCTCTCATCTCCTGGACCCAAAATCAGATTCTGCAACAGGGTCCGACCTGCACCGAACTCTGCCTACGGGCTCTGGCTGGGACGTGTTCTAGGGAGTCCTAGGCCCCTGATGTCGACACCAACGCCATCCCCGCTGTCTATCGGGACCTGGCTGAAGTATTCTGCAAGAGACGCGCCACCCATCTTCCTCCTCATCGCCCCTACAACCTAGCGATATATCTTCAGCCAGGTTCCATTCACCCCTACGGCCATCTCTACTCAATATCTGCCACCGAGATGCAGGCGATAGCCCGTGTGTCAACTTTCGGGGGCTCAACAATATCACCATTAAGAACCGACATCTGTTGCCTCTTACCAACTCAGCCCTGGATGCCCTCTCTGGTGCCACCATTTTCACAAAGTTGGACCTCCAGAGCGCCTACAACTTGGTGCATATCAGAGAGGGCGATGAGTGGAAGACAGCCTTCATCACCCCCACTGGACACTATGAAAGCCTGGTCATTCCATTTAGACTCTGCAATGCCCCCGCAGCCTTCCAACAATTCATCAATGATGTAATTAGAGACATGTTAGGCCAGTGGGCATTTGTTTACCTCAACGACATCCTCATATACTAACGTACAGCCGAAGAACACATCCAACACATCAGGGCGTTCCTGGATTTTGTCATCTCGTCCCAGGGTGTGGCCATGGACCCGCAGAGGCTGGAAGTTGTGCGTCATTGGCCCCTACCCAAGACCCTCAAGCAACTTCAACGGTTTCTCGGGCCTTTAACCACCCTGACGCGACCATCTTCTCATCCCTTCAGACTCAACCCCGCTGCCATCTCCGCTTTCCAAGAACTATGCCACCGCTTCACCACCGCTCCAATCCCTCCACCCTCCACGGCAAGCAATCCGTTTGTTGTGGAAGTGGACGCTTCGGATGTGGGCGCCGGGGCTGTTCTCTCCCAGCGAGGTCCAGACCAGAAGCTACACCCCTGTAGCTTCTTCTCCAAGGAATTTGACCCCACTCAGCAGCGATACGGAGTAGGGGGCCGCGAGCTGCTGGCCATAAAGTGGGTCTTGGAAGAATGGCGTCACTGGCTCCAGGGCGCCAGGGAGCCGTTCATCGTCTGGACCGATCAACAAAATCTAATCACTATCCGTAATTTAAAACAACTCAACCCAAGGCAGGCGCGGTGGGCGTTGTTCTTTGAACATTCCATCTATCGTACCGCCTGGGGTCCAAAAACACCAAGGCCTACGCCCTTTCACAACAGCATGAGGAAGACGTTCCCCGGGCGGACCCCGTGCCTGTCCTTCCACCATCCAGGATCATTGCACCCCTCCACTGGGATTTGGAGACGAGGGTTCGCCAGGCACAGGCTGCGGAGACCGAACCGGCAGGTGTGCCACCTGGACGACTCTACGTGCCCGACACCATAAGAACAGAGGTAATTCAATGGGGCCATTCTTCCTCCATCTCTGGACACCCCGGCACTCGTCACACCCTCCAGTTTATCAAACGCGCCTTCTGGTGGCCATCCATGGTGAGGGACGTCAACGAGTTCGTCCAGGCGTGCCCAGTGTGTGCCAGGGCAAAGGATACCAATCAACCAACGCCGGGAGAACTCCAGCAACTTCCTGTCCCCCGCCGGCCCTGGACGCACATTGCCATCGATTTTATCATGGGACTGCCGGTCTCCGAAGGGAAGAACACCATAATGACCATCGTCGATCAGTTCTCACCGGGAGTTCTCACTGGACTCCCATCAGCAAAAAACACAGCCGAGCTGATATAAGAACACGTAGTCCGCCTGCATGGGTTCCCAAAAGACATTGTCTCGGACAGGGGGCCCCAGTTCACCGCCAGGTTCTGGAAGGCCTTCTGCCGTCTGATCAATTTCACCTGTAATGTCATCCGGATACCACCCCCAGACTAATGGTCAGACGGAACGGACGAACCAACAACTGGAGCGCTAACTGAGGCCCTTCGTCGCCAATCGCCAGCACTCCTAGGCCCGCTACCTCAGCTGGGCTGAACTGTACCACAATCTCCACGTCTCATCTGCCACCAACTTAAGCCCATTTGAGGTATGCCACGGTTTCCAGCCTCCGATGTTCGACCATCAAGAACCGGAGGTTGACATACCGTCGGCTCAACAATTGGTCCGCAGGTGTCGATGGCTGCTGACTCATCCCTATGCTGAACTGGACTTCATGTTAATTTAAAGAACTTCTGTTATATTGAACTTTCACCTGCATAA
>JAOVVA010000037.1:33581015-33591186 GCA_028565275.1 Leiocassis micropogon
CAGCATCCATTTTCGCATTTCTCTCGCGCTAATCAAAACGCATCACATGACCGCTCATTTACCGCGCAAGCCCGAGCTTGGCCCGAGCCCGGCCCGAGCCCGTGTAAAATTATATTAATTAAGCCCGAACCCGTCGGGTCCTGTCGGGTCCCGTCGGGTTCGGGCAAAGATCTTCAGCTCTACAATGGGCACTATACTGATTCTCTTTTTACCCTGGCACGGATATCACACATTATCTTTCTTTAAGCTTCCTAGCAAATTTAAGCTTTTTTAGTTTTAATAACAAGTGGTTTTCTTATGCCCACACAGTTGTTTAGTCCCAATCTCATAAGTTATTATTGCATCTGTGTGTCAAAATGCTCTTTCAGTCTTGAACATTTTTAAAGTTCCCAAATGCACTTGGACAGTAATTTTTTTAAATTATTATTCCAATAATTTTAGTTATACTAAGATCTCCTTATTTCTGTTCTTTGCTGGAACAGTATTGTCAAGTGCAAAACCCATCAAGCACCATGATGAAACTGGCTCTCACGAATACCATCCCAGGAAAGCAAGACCAAATCCAACCTCTGCTGTAGAGAAGAAGTTCATTTAGAGTTACCAGCTTCAAATATAACCAATTAACAAACAGCACCCCAAGATTTGAGCCATTATGAAGGCTTTAAGAGCATAAGTATGCTCAATATCAATAAGTATCTAAATATCAATAAGTATCTCAATATCAACTGTTTAAAGTAGATTATTGCATATTTTGGACGCCTTCAGGATTGTTTTATAATGTAGAAAAAAAAAATCAGGAAAGACCACAATATTAGAAGGTGTGCCCAATTTTTTAACTGGTAATGTATCATTACTTCGGCTTTATGTTCATCTTCTGTAGTCTGCATTTTCTATCCCCTAATTTTCCCTAGGCTCTGGAGGTTTGATATGTATGATGCCTTAACGCACAAACCACCCATTAAAAAAAAAAAAATAAATAAAAAAATAAACAGTTTAATAAAATATTTGGGAGTTTTTGTGGGTTTTCCAAAGTGAGGGGAAAATTTCTCTATCTGCAATTCATTTCATAGTTATAGGTGATACTGGTTACCACAGGTCTCTGTGATCTCTTAAAGGAAAACTGATGAGAAAAGAGAGAACAAGAGTCTTTCTTTCCTTACAGCCATTCAAAGAGAACTGGAGTTACAGTAGATCTGTGACAGAGCACTCAAGGGAGGAAATGAGCAAAGAAATATTTCAGTTATTGCCCGCATGTTAATTGGCATGCAGTAACCTTAAGTACTTTCCAAGTAATGCATTTTACTTGGAATGTTTATGTCATAGCTTTCGTTGACAATTGACAAATGGCATGATTTTGTTAAAGCTTATATAATAAATCAGACAGTATGACAATGACTGAAAAGTTCTTTTCTATTTTCCCTTGAGCACGAAATGAAATGCAGTCAAAACTACACGCCACAAAGTAAAAGTGTAAGTCTAAACAATAAGGAGAAGAAGACAGAAGGAGAATGGGACAGATGGGAAGAAAGAGAGCAAAAAAAAAACAAAAAAACGATATTGACAAGAATTATTTACCCCGTTCTAGCTTGATATCTGAGAACCGAAAAAAGGGGGCAAAAAAGGAGAGGGGAGATAATCAACACATGAAAAGATACACTGCAGTAGCCTTGTACAGAATAGAAAAAATATACAGTACACAGTGCTAATACAGTATATGCTATACTTAAAATAAGCAAGTGATTAAACCACACACTGTAAAGTACAGTATATACCTCAGAAGTACATCTTGTAATGTAAGAACTGTGATGTAAGAATTCATTAATATATTATTATAAATGTGCATTATTGCAGCAGTGTATTGACTAACAGTTTTATGTTACTGCCAGGACAGTGTGGTGACTCACTTGTGCCTTCCTCTGAAACCATGCCCAGGCCTTCTGCTTTATTCTGCCTCTCAAATGCATTCAAGTCCAGAACACTGCAACACACAAAATAATCCCAAAACGTTTAGTTCATAGTTGATAGTTCATCTCATTCATTTGTAATGAAATAATTAGGAAATAAGCCACACCTGGCAATGACACTGATATGCAGTTTAACCGCATTACAGCATTACCCTGATACTGCTTTTATACAACAGTTCCATAAACACAATTTACCATACACATATTATGATTTGTTTGTTTATTTACAGTTATTTTATTTCTGCCAGCACATATCCTGGCATAGCTGGCGACTGACAGTTAGCGACAGACAGTTAGTGTAATTAACAGGAGCAAAAGTAGTTTTAAGTTCTTTCTAGGACTATGCAGCTAAACATTTGGGAGAATAAACCTGAAAACTTTTGAGATTTGCTTTATATTTCCATTTATTCCATTTTAGAGCATTAGCCACCCTCTTGGAATTCCAGGATTGAATCCCAAACAGCCTAAAATGGAAAGATTATGCGCTAGGGGTGTAGTATTCCAAAAACTATGAAGTTAATTAGATTTGTACCTCACATTATACATTAATATCCATGGTTCAGAAGCAATTCAGAAAAACTTGTTATCAGAATGGTTTTCTTGTGAAAGTGCTTCCAAGACTAGTTTTGAATGTGGGTTTTGGCAGGCATCTTCGCTTCTCTCTTTCTAGCACTGGCGACCGTACCAACCTACTTTTTCCCACGCCTGTGACCGCCAGTGTAATTAAGCATTAGAACACCTGCGATGTGGAGTGAGACATAAAGTTCTGTTCTGCTCTAGACGAGTGGTCCCCAACTTCAGTCCAGGAGGACCCCTTGCTGTGCACCATTTTAGTGTTTGCTTTACTTCCATCACACCTTAACTAATCAGTTAATTAACTTTTTTTTTTTTTTTATAAGGGTGTAGTGGAGCAAATAAAACTCAAAAATATGCAGGTCTGGGTGACCTCCAGGAACAGGGTTGGGAACTGATGTTCTATATCAGCACTCGTTGAATGCCTCTCATCCAAGAGGATTATTCACTCAAAACTAATTGTTGCATAAACATAATTAATACACTCCTTGAATAAAACTATGTGTATAAAGAGAAAAAAAAAGTGGAAACAGTGTCCAACTATGTGTTAACCCAGAACACATGGTGTCACAAAATAGTTTGAGCTGGCTGAAGACAGCTGGTTTTTTACATTTACTAATACTATAAGAGACATAACCTACCTGCAGGTCTGCATTAGAGCCTGCAAGCTCAGGAAGAAACCAACGTCTTTCTTATCCTTAAGATAATCCAGCATTCTCTGTGACCGAGGAGGACAAAAAAAGCATTAAAACCCCTGGTTTCTCAGTAAAATGTATTCATACTGTATTCATATTGCACCTTCAAACACATTTAAAGTGAAAACAAATCATAGAAAAACAAATAATGTGAGATCTAAAGTACACAATCACAAACATTATGCCCACACAGTCTTTCCAAGTTAAGTCATGTTTAGTGGATAATTTAAAAAAAAAGACTAAACTCTAATTTAATTGTGTTCTCTGCATGAGCTGCAGGAGTGTAAGTGAAGCTGACCTGCTGAACATCACAGTTGCCTCCATTAAGGATGGAGATGCCCAGTTTAAGAGTGGATGACACCATGGCTCCAGGCTCACCTGGTACCAAACACACAAAATAACACAATTAACAAAACAACAGAATTGTAACGAATCTATTCATTTAACCATTAATACATACAATGTTACTGACTTACCCATTTTATTTCCCATCCCACTATTTGGATGTATGTATTTGTTTACCTTTGCAAGCGCTTATCATCTGCAGTACCATCTCAGCTGCTCCACGGTCATGGAGTCGTGACTGCTGGTACAAGAGCCTCTGCTTCTCCATCTCCTTCTCCTGTTTATTAGAGAACAGCAAAATGAGGCACTAACCTTGATGTGTACAGTATCGCCAAACCCCAATTACAACACACACACACACACACACACACACACACACTCTTTCATTTAAAAATATATTTAATTTTAATGTTGATAATATTATTTTGCCTTGACTTTGTTGGAATTCTTTTCACTAATATACTTTTATACGTATTTCTCATTACTCATTTCTGTTTTTTTCCTATTATATTTATGTTTATTTTATTACTGTATTTTCCAGTATACTTCTTCCAACATGCTTTTTTTTAATTAGCTTTTTTGCCTCCGAAAGCACTTTGATGTATGAATGGTGTGATATTGAGTATTCATGTATCGGTACTTTACCTGATGTACCTCCATTTGCATCCTACAACAAATATCTACACTTTACTACTTATCTGCATGGCGCATCGATACATAACCAAAGTGATATTTAGAATTTGAAGTTGTAATATCGACCACCTGCTGACTATTATGCATAATTGTGTGATTTGCTTTTCTCAAGTGAAACACTAAATCATGCAGGAGGTGTTTGAAATCAGAAGTGGAGACGGTTTCAGACAGCGACAACACATCACGGCTAGAGAGTGAGAGAGACTATGACTGTTACTATGACTTAAAGGCCACAGTGAGCTAATGCAAGCTCAGTTTTGATACTTATGTAAATAGGGAAGTAGAAAAGTACATGAAAAACTTCTACTTCACCTAGGTTATCTCTATTTCTGCTTGATACAGGATCGGAATCAGGGTTTTATTCGCCAAGTATTTTGACACACACGTGGAATTTAATTACGCCTTTTTACAGGATTACAGAATTTGCCCACCTCTGCTTATTATTTTTCCTATTACACAAAATAATTACTAATTATACATTTAATCAAACTTTATTGCCTTTAATTACAATTTGTATTGATATAGCCTATGCATTTTAATAAGAAAGTAATTAATCACATTAAATGTGCTCTCGTGTATGATATGTGATGAACATACTGTATTTTGGCCCTGAAATTTGCACTGTTGTATTCATAAAACTGTTCCTTTAATTTAAAGCAAGCAGACGAATAAACGAACAAACAAATATCTATCAATCATAACATTATGACCACCTCCTTAATATTGAGTAGGTCCCTATTTTACCTCCAAAACAGTAATGACCTGTGTATTCTGACACCTTTCTAAGGAAACCAACATTATCCTTTTCTGCAGTTAGAGTTAATGTAGCTCTTATATTGGATCCGACTACATGGGTCAGCCTTCACCCCTTTGTGGATCAATAAGCCAAAGCCGGCCATGACCCTGTTCACAGGTTTTCGTTCCTTGGATGACTTTTGGTACAGTATGTACTGACCACTGCAGACCAGGAACATCCCACAAGAGCTACAGTTTTGTAATTGCTCTCACTCAATCGTCTAGCCATCACAATTTTGCCCTTGTTACGGTAGCTACAGTTACATTATCTCATGGTAATGGGTATCTCATGATAGTGGGTGGGATATATTAGGCAGCAAATGGACTTTTTTGTGCCTGAAGTTGATGTGTTGGAAACAGAAAGAATGGGCAAATGGAAGGATTTGAGTGACTTTGACAAGGGCCAAGTTGTGAACTGGCAAAAAGGTCATGGGCAGCTTAAGCTCACTGATGCACATACGATCCTTGTACTTTGATCTAATATAAGAGCTACTGTAGCTATAATTGCTAAAAAGGTTTAAGCTGGTCTTCATAGAAAGGTGTCAGAACACACAAGTCATTGTTGTTCTGGTGGCACAAGGTGGACTCAATATTCAGCGGGTGGTCATAATGTTGTGGCTGATCGGTGTACTTTTCTGTTTGATTTATGGGTATTATTAAGGCGAATACCACAACCACAACCACAACCATCCACACACATGTATACACAAACACAAACACCACCAACACCATCAGATTGAATGGTGTTAGTTATGATTGTTATTTGAACAGTACACATTCGATGACGTACTGTATGAAAATGCACAAACTACAGCAAACAGCCCAGGTCATCCCTATCAAATAGCTAACCTGTGGTAAATAGACATTACAGATAAACACCACCCACTAAAGCCTCACCTAAAGCTACATTCTGTTCTAAAGCTAGTGGGTTTTCACGTGAGATCTTGGCCTGAGAAGAAGAAGCTCTCTGCATATGCAGTGTGAGCATGTGCACTTTGTTGCAAAGAAAAAAATAATATATATAGAGAGAGAGAAAGAGAGAGAGAGAGAGAAGGAGAGAGAGAATATGTGTAAGGATACAGGGTGTTTGACCGACTGTGCAGGCCTTTACTGTAGTTCTTGGTGAGTACAGAGAGGAAGTTTAGAGAATCCAATTAGAAATAAAAGACATGAAAAGCAGCATCGTACATGGACTACAACATAAAACACCTGGCACCAATCCAGAGAAATCAATCAGAATATACACTTATGTTGTGAGGTTGTGTTAATAAAATTGGAAGATGAAATTTGTGATAAAAACCTCACTACTGAAATGCGACCTATCATTCAAGCCATTAAAGTGACATCTGACTTCCTGGATTAGAATTAGGTCACATTGTCATGCTATTATTTATGTATTTATGTATGTATGTATGTATTATTATATAGTACGTGTTAGTAAGCTAATGCAGAAACACAACCACAAACCTACACACCCACACAGACACGTATACGGCTGAGTCTGGAGAGGTGGGACAGGACTGCTACTACATTAGTGGAAAAGTTAAGCAATTTTGTGTGAGTTGCAGCTTGCATGTATGAGAGTGTGATCTGTGTCTCACATACAGATGAACAAACTCTCACACACCCAAACACTAGCATGTACACACATCTAGTTGATGTAGTAGACAAAAATTCAGGATGTCTTTAAGTGACTGGGGGGCTTATTAAGTGGATTGTTGTTTTTACAAAATTATTATTGTTTCCAAACAAAGGTTTAGTGCAAATGTTATATACTGTACACTATATGCATTAGTGTCCTAAAAGCGATGCTTGTCTACCAAATATTTTAGGTCACTCTGTGATTTGGTCACATGTTGTTCTATATTCAGTTTGACTCCTATGCTTATATGCTTTCCATCTCTCTGCACTCCCGCTGGACAGACAGAGTAAGCACGGAAAATGAAAAAAGAGCAAAATCCAGCGTGCACAAGTCAGTCCACAGAATAAAGTCAATAGGTACAGGGAGAAAGAGAGAGAAAAAGAGAGGGAGAGAGAGAATGAATGAAGAAAAAAGGAAGAAAAACAATTGAAGGGTTCTAGGTGCAGGACAGGGTGCAGGTGCAGGATTTTCTTTCTCGCTGTGTTCACTCAGTGCACGGTTTGACGGCTTTCTCCGGTGGCGCGAGAACCCCTTTGGACCCCCCATACCATCTCATTCTGTCGCACCTCAAACGATGGCTCCTCGCCCCCCTCCTCCTCCTCCTCCTCTCCCCCTTTGTCCTCCTCACCAATGTGACAGCTCTGTGGTGGGAGAAAGGACAGTGACATTCATCGTCCATGACGGACTAAAAACATACCCACATTACAGTTAAGTCCTCTAGCACTAGGTGCTTTCATTTCATTTTTGAAGTAAGTAAAGTAAAAAGAAAGAAAGAAAGAAAAAAAGAAAGAATTGTACAGCTCACAGTACCCTAAAGTACAGTGATTTTTTTTTTTTAATCCCAGTTAGGAAGAGTCAGAGTAGAGAGTCAGCCAGGATACAGTGCTCCTGGAACAAATAGGGTTAAGGGACTTGCTCAAGGGTTCAACAGTGGCACTTTGGCGGTCCTGGGGCTTAAACCCCCGCCCTTCCGATCAGTAACCCACAGCCTTAACCAATTGAGCCATCAAATGTAAATGTTGCCTTATTTTAACAGCTGCAAGAATTCGGTTAGATAGATAGATGAAAAAAAATAATAATAATTTAAAAGGATTAGGAGAATAAACCATGAAGGTGGTGGAAAGTCCTGATATACTTATTCCACTTATTCTGCTTTAGCACATCAGCTATGTTAACTTCTGGATTCTGGGGTTAAATCTCAAATAGCAAATAGAAAGTTACTGTAGTAAGCTACTGTATGTAGGGTGTACAATCCATTGTTTCAAACACCAATGAGTGATCAGGGATCAGGGGTTTGCGATTCAGCCTTGTGTAAGAAGCTAGTTAGCTTGGTACCTGTAACTAAAAGAAATCTGGCAGTTTAGAGGCAATTTGTAACAATTTAGAAGCAGTTGCTAAGGACAGAAAGTGTTGTTTAAGATGGCAAAAGTGATTGGCTGGTTCTGAATGTGGGTTTTGGCAAGCAGCTGCTCTTCCCTCTGACCATTACTGCGGAGACTACTGACCTATTTTGGCCCATGCTGTGACTGATATGTAGTGTAATTAAAACTTATAGAACACCTGTGACATGGAGTGATACATACTGTATATTTAAACATCATACCTATTAACACAACTCAAGGAATGCATGTCGTCTAATCAGACCTAACTGTTTTATAATAATGTTTTGAACAGTTGTAAGAAATTAGGTGGTTAAAACAGCATGCCTACCTTTGCCATAATATCAGCATATGCCATGTACAGGTGATCTACATCAAGTTTTCTGGAGAGAAAACCAAGTATAAGTGACAGCTACAAAATGATTACAGCAGTGTCTAATAAAAAAATATTTATATTGTCTTATGATCAAGTGCAGATTTACGTTTTCTCAGTGAGAGCAGTGCGGCTAAAATGAAGAATAAGCTGATGCAGAGGATCTGGCTTGGCCTCGGTCTCTTCTTCTTCTTCCTCCTCTTCCTCCAAAGTTTTCTGGAATAATAAAAAATAAATAATAACCTTGAGAAATCTTAGCAAACCATGTATAACAATGTTCTAAAATGCAAATCAAGAACACACTTACAGAAAGATCATCGATCATCTTATCCTCAAATGAGTAGCCCTCGTTCTCCAACCAGTTGCGTTTGTAACCATCTAGGAACATGTTAGACCCCCGGTGCCTTTTGACAGAACCCAGATGAATATAAGTAATACAGTGCATGTTAAATATTGTTATAATGTCTTTCCGTTAGAGTAGCAAATGGAAGTAAATGTGTGAAGAGAACCTTGGGATGTTATACAACGGAGTCATTCTGAAACATGCCACCACGGCCCGCCGACGCTGCTTGGACAACAGCTTGTGCCAAACCATCTTCTTGGATTTGAAAGGGTGCTCAGTCTAAGAGGAAATAAAGTAATACAGGCCTAAAGATTTAGACATACCTTTGAGTGCATCATCAAAATTAATTAATGACTACTGTATTACCACAGTACAGTAAATAAACCAATAATCATCATTATTAAGTACTTTATAAAATATGTAAGTCATTGAGAAGTTATGAAGGCTTATACTGTTCCCCAACTCCACTTCATGGCAGTATAAATGATTATTGTAAGTATTATTAGTTGTATAGGTTTTGAGGAATAGTTTTTTGTTTTTTTGGCAAGTTTTGTTTCTCATTGTCAGTCCAATCCCTGTACCCAGTTTCATAGGAATGTTTTTGTTTGTTTGTTTGTCAAGCTTAAAAAATATATACTGTATCTTAAGGCGTGAAACAGTGAGAAACAGGTGCAGATGATGACAGATGATCAATCTGATGATTAGTACGTATACTGATGAATGCTGAGTGATGCAACAGATGAGAGGGGAAATGAGGCTGCTGCTGAGGCTGCATTTTTAAACACTTTGCAGCCTGTCACAGTAAAACATTTCTTCCCAATTTCCTTAATTTAATCTACATACTGTATTGAATTAAATAAGAAGAAATATCACCATTTGCTATAAAAAAAAAATGTGCATGTATTCATGTGTCTGTATACTTGTGTGTGTCCTGCTTACCATTTCAATATGGTAAAGCACAGCAGAAACTTCCTGAACTCTCTTCACAACTTTCTCTGGATTTTCAGCATCCTCCGCCTTCCCTGAGGTTTCCTTATACAGAGCCATCTGCCAGCGCATGGAGGGGTCCTCCACCTACAGACAGCCACAGACAAAATGAGATACTGTACACACACACACATACACACACATATACACACACACACATACACACACACATACACACATACACACACACATGCAGACACACACATGCAGACACACATCCTCACCTTGCCCTGCAGATGAAGGTTATTCTGTAGGAACTCCCTCACTTCTTCATCTGTGTCTTTCTGTAAAGAGAATTAAAACAAATTAAGACTTATTTTTCTCTTAATTAATTAATCTTCCTCTTACCGGAACCGGTAAAGCTACTTAGCGGAAAAAAAAA
>JAOVVA010000037.1:33597537-33608713 GCA_028565275.1 Leiocassis micropogon
GGACGTAGAGTATTATGGTGAACTGGTATGTTTAGATGCTGTCTTTCCCACTCTCATTGATCACTCAGGTTTGTTGATGAAGTCGCATGGATGCCCCGTGTGGTCTGCCTGGGATGCGTGTGGTGACTTGGGATGGTTCCACTTTTCCACGAAGATGATCCTGTCCTTGGCTGATGCAAACAGCCGTTTTCTGAGGACTTGTGACTTCAGTCGCTCGATAGTTCAGGACTGGAGTTTCCTACAGTCTACCTGAGCCTCCAGGAACGAACTGGACTCCATTTTAACTTTAACCCATCTCCTGTGATACTTTGTAAGACTGGAAGTTCAGTATGATGCAGATCAGTCCCTGCTATCTGTTATCACCCAAATGAGGATGGGCTTCCTGTTGAGTCTGGTTCCTCTCAAGGTTTCTTCCTATTACCATGTCAGGGAGTTTTTCCTTGGCACTGCCGTCGTCGTTCTCGGCTTGCTCATCAGGGACAATCTTATCATTTTGATTCATATACATTCACATATCATACAAACTCAATAATTATTTTGATTGTGTAAAGCTGCGTTGTGACAATGTTACACAATGTTATAATAATAATGATAATACCTAGTTATTTTGGTTCTATAAAAATGAGGGGACCATTCAGAAAAGTGCTGTAACTCCTACATCATTATACTTATTATTTCTCCTAGGCTTATAAACATTGTGGCTAAAAAAATAAAAATGCAGTATTTCACTGTCCAAATATATAAGGAACTAACAAACATGTCATGCTCATAACCACCCATGACAGCATATGACACATGATATGGTTTAAGATGTGGTTGTGTAAGACTTTGGTACAGGTATTGTACAGGTACCAGGTACACTGTTACCTAAATCTGCCGTATGACATTGTAATAGAAAAGGGTCATTTAGAAGTTGTATGAATTAGAATGAAGGGGGTCAGTACCAGATGAAAAAGGGGATAAAATTATAAAGTCATGCCCACCCCCTCCACAAAATACCCACATTTTCCATGATGCCACACTTTTAATATATGAACACTGATCAGACATAACTTTAAAAAAAAACATTGACTGCTGAGGCCAAAGCATGGCAGGCTGTGGTGCCCTGGGCGTACTGGTGTATTTCTATTGTGGCCACTGGTCACTTTTTACTGTTTGTGCTGCATTGACTTTCCTGAGAGATCAGACAAAAGAGTCTAACCTTTGCTCTCTGTGGGTGTAGATAGGCCTTAAGTGCCCATGATACCAGTTTCCTTAATTGTTATTTAATTACCCTGTTAATGTTTTGGCTGATCAGTGTATATTATTTAAATCTATGACCAGTTGAATGAAGGGCAATGATATATTTGTATTTGTATAAAAATACCTAAAAAGATAATGTGATTAACAGAGAACCCTGCAAGAAAGCTTCACCACCTAGTCAACAAACAAGAAAATGCAAGAGGAAAAGATTTTTGTTTTTTAAAGAAGGAGAAGAAAAGGTAAACTGCAATGATTTGCATCAAACAAGATCCAGCAGGTTGCAAACCCATCAAACTCATCAGCAGGGCAATGGGACTCAAACCCAGCAGCAAATGAGCAGCTGAACAGAGTGCCATGATCCTGTTCCTGCAAAGAAGAGCTGAGAACTTTCATCAAATGTTGATTTTTCAAATGCCTGCTCACACACACACACTGGCAACAAATGAATTCTTAAAATGTGGCATTTACAATACATAAAGCATTTGTCCACAGCTGAAGGACATGCTTAAGATAACTGGTTTGCTAAAAAAAAGTCTAAACCACTGTGTATTTTCAATAAGAGTATGTGTGTGGGTGTTTTTTTCCTGCTGTGCCAGTGTGCGTGTGCAAGTTTGATAGAAAGCCTCGGCAATGTGTTGCCATGCGAAACAGCACAGCATTTTTTTTCGTGCAGAAATGTAGTCTGACCTCTCCATCCCCAGCCTAGAGAACCCGGCGTCCACACCAGGACAGAACGCACACACATACAGAATTCATTGTTACAATCTTGGCTCCGTTTGTATTGAAAATATGCAAAAGATGAAGAAAAACAGCAAAAATACCAAAAATACAACAAAGAAAAGAACAAAAAATACTGCTGCTGATTACCATCAAGGTTTTCCTTAGAATAAAGCAAGAAGGTAATGACAAATGAGCAACCTCTTGGTTTTTAGCTACTCTATGTTTTACAACATACACAAAATACATACAATTCTGAGATGAGAGAGAGAGAACAGTAGTAAAAATTAGGGGTAAATGCTATGAGAAAAGGTCATTATCACACTCTAAAAGTATATACAATTATATAGTATATAACAAAATTTAGTTAAGCTTAAAAATAGGACTAAAATAGCTATGGTGCCTTGCATAAGTATGGCACACCCCATTAGCTTTAGCCTCTTAGTTTTCCTCTGACTAATCCGCTCTTTACCTTGTTACTGACGTGTGGTGGATGGCCTTCTTTAACCATAATCAGGCCTATATCTTGTGTGTATTCTTTCCATTTTTCCATAATACGTATAATGGCCAACTGTAGGATGCTTAAAATTTATAGCATTTTTTAATTAGCACTGTGATCAATCATTTGTCAGAACCATGCCAGAACCGGCGTCAAACTTAAACACACTAAATCCACATTAGCAAACAGATATGGCCATTAAGTACTCAATCTTCAACTTAGTTTAATCTTATCACTGACTACATCTTGGCACTGGCACACACTTACAGTATTTACTCCCAAGTTAAGACTATGTTATGTTGCTCTGAACAAGCAAATTTTAAATTGTATCTTTAGTCACATTGCAGTCTGTTGCAGTGAAGCATGTGTTTCCATTTCTTTAATTTATTATAAATATATAAAATAATTTTGCCGACTTCATTGTCCCTAAACACCTCCCTTACTGTATTATTTGAGGAGGGCATATTTATGCAAGGCATTGTACTGTATATATATTTGTGAAATATGTACATTATATGCTCTTTTCTGCCTATAAAAAAATAAATAAATGCAAGGGAAGCAAATTGAGATAAAAAAAATAAATAGATAGAAACATGTTCTCTCACATATTTTACCAAAGTAAAAATATCATCATGCCCAACTCTATTAAAGATAATATAACCAGTCATGAAACTATTGTGCTCATGCTGTCAGATGACACCTCACCTTGCTCATCTTGCTCTTGCTGTCAGCCGTAAGGAAAGACATGTTATTAATCTCATTCATCACCACA
This sequence comes from Leiocassis micropogon, assembly GCA_028565275.1. Classification (NCBI taxonomy): domain Eukaryota; kingdom Metazoa; phylum Chordata; class Actinopteri; order Siluriformes; family Bagridae; genus Leiocassis; species Leiocassis micropogon. The sequence goes on from JAOVVA010000037.1 coordinate 33,600,768, forward strand.
AAGTTCTGCTCCTCACGCTTAAAGTTCTGGAAAGTTGAGATAGGAACAAACAACTGTAGGTTGCATTTTACAGTAAATGATTATATGGAACAAGATAATGATTAAAAGCAAAGCAAGATATAATTTAAGAAGTTTTGAAATGGCGCAGCATGTAGACTCACATGAGATTTCGACCAGAAGATGAAAACTTCTCCCACCATCCTGAACAGGTCTTCAGCATCAGAATCAGGGCACGTTAGCCACCTCGCCCTTCAAAAACAAAAGACAGGAAGTTACATCCACTGTAGGTGTCACTCAATTACATTATACTTTTTTTTCTGTGAAAACTGTCTATACTGTTGTTTTGATATAAATGTAATACTCTATTTTATGTCCTTCTAAAAATACAGCATAATATCCATCATATTGGCATTTAACTACATTTAATGGGGCCTGGTTCAGTATGATATTATTATCATCATCATCATGATCATCATTATTATACATTTTAAGGTATCAGGTTTATCCCTGTTATTGTCACCGTCCACACTCACGTCATAATCTGCACATAGGCCGTTCCTACAATAGTAATGTCAAGATGAAGCCATATTTAAGTGTCGAGCCTATCCAGCCAATAGTTTCACCAAAAGGTAATTTTATTAAAGCGCATTTAAGAGCTCATTGTTTTGCCATCTAGTAAACTGATTTTTTGTAGCAAAGAGAGCCTATGATCGCAGGCAGCACAATTAATATATATATGTATAATATATATATATATATTTATGTTATATATATATATATATATATATATATAATATGTCTGCATATGATGATTCCGGCAAACACAAGTCCTTTTTTGTTACTGATCACATGACTCTCAGCAAGCTAATACTGTACATGCTTCAAAGAGTGCGGCTTAATTTGAAACCGCCACAATAGCCTTTAAATCATTTCCTGACATGGCATTTATAAACAATAAATAAATAAATAAATAAATAATAATAATAATAATAATAATAATAATAATAATAATAATGTAAAATGATCAAATCCCCTAATCATTCTTTCAATGAAACATTTTTTAGGAAGTCATTTCCATAAAATTTCTTACATTGTCAGGATTGATCATTGTAAGCTGAAAGAAAGGGTGATTCAGGGAAAATGTGGAATGCAAAGTCAAATAAAGCAGCAAGCATCACTGTTATAAATGTATAGTAGTTTCAGTGTAATGTTTTCCTTTGTTTTCTTCAGCTGCTGCTAAAGAATGGAGATTAATAGTCAGTGCTGAGATAACCATCTGATAATTTACAACATTGAACTGCAACAACCGTAAGATGCAATTCAAATCCTCGATTTGTACGGACGCTCATTGCCCAGCACCTGTTGTTGTCCACATAGCGGATGAGCAGTGGATAGAGGGCGTACAGATCTCTGCAGAGCACAGCAAACTCATCTCGGATTGTGCCTTCTTCACTGTCGACCTCTGTCTTTCCCTCCATACGTAACTGCTCCTCCTCAGCTACTACCTTCCCTGAGCGTTTCTTCAACTTCTCCATAGTGGGGATAAAGTGAGACTTCAGCATCTCTGGCTTGGCCCTGCTAACGATGGGCTGGGCGAAAACTAAGTAAGAAAGAAAAATATGAAAATTAACATGTAACCTTTGTGACTTTTATTTTGTTCAGGCTTTTGCAATAAAATAAAATCATATCCAAAACAATTTTTTTTAGGATGCATAATATTCATCATATTAAAAAAAATTATGGTTTGTTAGCGATTCCATGTTAATGAGAGACAGCATACTAACCAGCCAATCTCTTCATCCAGGAGGCCTCATCAATGCCCAGGTTGTTGACCACTATCTTCATGATGCTGCCTAGTAGCTGGTTGAGGTGTTCAGAAGTGACCTCAGTGCAAATTTGGCCCATCTGCTCTGGGAAGTTCTCAGGCCCTCTTTCCCACCAGCGCGGAAGGTAGTTACACAGCATTGGCAGCGTGATCTCGATCACGTGCGGCATCTCTGTATAACGAGCTCCAGACTCTGCCAGGTCACTAATCTCTTTCATTAGCACGTCCAGCTCTGGGATGTCCAAGCACAACTCTTCCACCTGACTCGGAAGTCCCAGGACTAAAGTACAAGTACAAGGGATATACTGTAGGGCCACTGTATAAACATTTTACTCTCTATTTTTGCATTTGTAGCTACAGTAAAGTCTATAAGTCAAGTTTCAAGTCAATTCAACTACATTTTCCAGATCATTAATATTTACTTGTATTTATGCTTAGCATTAAGCAACCTCATTATGAATCAATTTGTGATGAATGCATTATATCCAAGCATGTTTCAATATACACCAATCAGCAAAAACACTAACAGCTCACCAGGTAAATTGATTAACATTGATTATCAATTATATACCAGTAAACTTATGTTAAACAGATCTTAATGAAGAGCAATTTAAACTTTTGTATGTGGTACAGTTATGCTTACATAAATACTATTGTGTTCTTTAACAGGTTAGATGCCACCTAAAGTGTGTACTTTATGTCCAAATAAAGTAATGTATAATGTAATGTAAGGTAATATATTGTACAAATAGTACATGTAAAATAGTGGAAATAATGCAATATATATAATACATAATAATGGGCAGTATAGTGTGATGTAAGGCGTTGTCTGTACTTGACTGAACAACCTAGAGATAGATCAACACTAACCACTTTCGATATTATTGTTGGAGTTTGTAGAAACTTTTTCAATTGTTGTGCAAATAATAGCAAAATCATAGCTTGTGTTTGTTTAGGATCTCCATTAAGACAACTATGTGTTTCAGAATAGATGGCATGAAATCATTTAATGTAACTGTAATCAGTTTACAGACCAACATGGCAGCCTGCTGAATGGACATGGCTGTTCCGGCACTGACATGCCATCATACTTATAATAATTTAGAATTTTCCATATATAAAAAAAACTAAATAATGGTATGGCAATTGTGGAAACAACCCATCCTTTCCAAATATCACAATGCACAAAACTTCTGTATAGTAGAAGACAAGAGATTGATACACTACTCACTGGCTCTCTCTCTTGGTGTTTTTGTTGTGTAGACTGAGTATGCATTGAACTCATTGAGCTGAGGCTCTAGATAGGCTACAGGCATGGCAGCAGCCAAATGAGCCAGACACTCACCAAGAGCGGGCCTTAACCTGGAAAATCCACATTTTAATGCTTAATACAATACATGCATATACACAAACATCATGCTACTCGAGTGATGGATAAAGATGCTCACTAAATATTATTTCTTTGACATGGTAAACTTAAAGGTAAAAGGAGATTTCACCCACTTTTCAGCATGAAGGGTCTTAACTGTACCGACTGAGTAGATACTGCACATAAGACGATAGCAGGATATCTGCAAATCATCCACTGAAAAAAAAAAATAGTTAGTAGACAGGTTAGTATATCTTTTGATGAAGTTTTTCCTTTTTTCATTGCAATAAAATATTGAATGCATCATGAATCATACGATTGGCTACAAACTTACAGATGACATCATCACCAAACTGGTGTTGGGCAATGTGGTCAAAGAGTGATGTGAGCACTGGCAGTAGAGCCACGGTAGTGTAGTTAATATTTTGGGACACACCTTTGACCTTTGGAGAACAGAAGGATATGCATACTGAGACAGATAGTGATCAGTGTTGTGTTTTACAGGTTATCTAAGATTTAGTTGCCATGACGTAATATAGAGGAAGTCTCTTCTGGCATCTTACCTGATTTTTGGTGGAAACCTTGCCAAGTTTAAGATTCTCAACCATCTTCTCAATGTCATCAGCAGCACTCTCAAAGAATGAACGCAGGCCTGCTTTTACAATCTCTGGGCCAGATTTCATCACAGTTCTGCAAAGACATTAAGTTAGTTCAGTGCTTCTCATTGTCAGGTTATATTTTGTTGCTTCACATTAAATTTTCTATTTAATTATTCAAGAAAGATTGATTTACTTCAAATGTATTTACAGCATAATTTACATTTCAACATCATTTTGTGATCAGGCTATTGGAGATTATATAGCAATATAAATTATATACATTTGCTTGGAAGCTACACACAATTTTATGTGTACCAAAATATAGAAATAAAAGTTTTTAGCTTTAAATAAACCTTAGTTAAGTTATTTTTAATGGACATGAAAGCATTCTAGGTATTGTTCTCCTTAAATATTAGTGGCTTCATTATTATTATTATTATTATTATTATTATTATGTTAAGAACAAAATAATAATAATAATAATAATAATATAAATCAACAAGAATTGGTTAAGTAGTGGGCTACAGAAATCATTTAAAGTATAAAAATTCATTTCAAGTTTACCTGGCATCCAGTGAACGAGACAGGATGTGTAAGCAGTTTACTACTGCTGAAGCATCAGTTCCTGTACACAACACATGCCATAAAAGAAATCAAATGCATAGGGTCCATTAGCAGCACTTACATTTAGAAGTTTGTATCTAGCGCAGCTATGTTTACTGTCTACTTAATCACATCTCAAATCGACATTAGTGTTACAGTTAGTGTGTCAGGGCGTTTCGCACAAAACGTTAACTTGCAGATTAGTAGAAAACATTTATGACAATATGTTCATGCACTAAAAAAAAAATATATTATTATTGTTATTGTTGTTGTTTTTATTTGATGTCTTTATTTATTTTGATTGAGGTACACATCGATACTGTTACCAAATTAAGTAACTTTGTTGGCATTATTCAGTCAGTGATGTCACCGGTATTTGTTTCTTCATTTCAAATATTGTTCACAATCGGCACATACGTACATGTCCATGAACATTCTTTAAACAGGTTTAATTTAAATGTGCATTAGCTAGCTACATTATTGTTCTCAGATTAAATAGGCCTACAATAAAGACGAGCAAAATTCACTTTTACAAAAGGGCTTCTGTTCAGCTGCAAATAAAGTATGTTTAATTGTTCCCAGCATATTAGGGCCGATAGTGATAGCAACGTTTAAACTTTTTCCAATAGCTGATACCATGTTTTTTTTTTTTTTTGTCATACAAAAAATGTATTTTGTATGAAAGCTGCAGCTGGGTGGGTTACTCTTCCCCCACTCGTCCCACTCAAACCACAATTAAACAACACAGCATGTAAACACTGCAAAATTAAGACGACACAGCAGAAAACCATCAGCCACTGCCATCGGTGAATGCAAATTTAATTGCAGAGAGAGACCAACAGCAGTTAACAAGGTGAATATTTGATAAATCAGTACATCCTTAGGAAAACCTTTTTTTTTCACTCACTTAGCATTGTCTGTAGAAATTTTGCTGCTAGCATACATTAGTACTGTATGTTTTACCAGTTGGCTTATATTGTAAGAAGATGCTGCACTTCCTCGGATTGATATTTTGAGAGTGGATTACAGACGGGTGTTCTTAGCTCATGAAATATGTTCAGGTAATTATCATACTGTCTGTCATTAGTTCAGCAGAGAAGTCTTATATTATCAGGTGGTACCAAACTTTTCCAATCATGACCAGATAAAGCTATCGGTTTCAATGCACCCTTAATTATAATTTTCAAAATCATAGATAGGGGGGGGGGGGGGATCTGGGCAGCATGGTGATATATACTGTAACTCTAAGATTATTATGAAATAAAGCTTCGGTTAAAAGTAATTGCTTAACAATGACTACGGTCACAATGGTTGCAATGAAAAAGCACATGCTGAATACTGCAAAGAAAACCAGAGCTGGTTGTCCATTGTTCATTGTCTAAGATTCTATTCATAAAATGTTTATTAATGCCAACTTGACTTTATCTTCAAGTGCTGCAAAGAGTTACGCAAAACACAGCAAATCACAGCAAGACCACAGCAACAATGAGAGTGTCTGAATGAGGAGAGGGGGTATTTATAAAGAAAGGAATCAGAAATAGGTCAGGAGGAAAAGCAAAATGGAAGCTAGTATGAATTAGCATAAGAGAGATGGCCGGTGGCATTAAACCCTCACGCAGGTTTCTTACCAAAAAGGGAAACTCTGTGCCTCACTAGAGCAGCCAACTTACAGAAGATACTGAGGCATGAGGAAAGATAGGAAAAGGAGGAGAAGGGGAAAGAAAAGGGAGAATAAGGAAAACAAAGAGTAGGGATGGAGGAGAAGAAAGAGGTTGAAGTTCGAGCCATGAAAACAGAAGGAAAGAAATTAACATGGTCCAGTAAAAACAATGAGGAGACAGAAAAAACAGAGGGCATTCAGACATGAAGGACCAGAGGTAGAAGAAAATACAAGGAGCAAATGCATCTTTATCATCATCTAATAGTTTTATAGGGTATTCATTAAATATGCTTATAATTCTAAATACTCATAAAATACACATACAAAACTAAAACCTCATAATGTGCAGTCTTGTGCCCTTTGCTCTGCATTTATCTGTCAGAAATGTAGTTACCTGGCAATCATCTCTTTTTCCTTATTGGAGGCATGACCACCACTCCCCAGAACTTTAGCAGGAGTGGAAAGGAAGTAGAGACAGTGGTTTTTAAAGTACTGGTTAACCAGTGGCAGCAAGATCTAAAGGTGGAAAAATATAAATTACAAGAGACAGCTCTTTAACTGACACAATCATGGTACAGAGAAGTTTGCAATTAAGGAGACTGAAGTTGTCTCACCTTCGCAAAGAATTTGATCTCCTGCTCGTGAGGGGATTTCTCAACCCTTCCACTACTCACAACAGCCTCTGGATTGACATAAACACCAATACACAGACGCACATATCAACAGAGATTTCAAGCGAAGCAAGTACTGTACTGTATGTGTGCACCTCGTGTGTTATCTGAGACTAACCCAGATGTGCAATGAACTCTTGGGCAATCTCCATCCACTTCAGCAACTTCTGGAGGAAGCCGTAAGCGAACCGTTTCTCGATGGAAGAGATCTCCTGCTCCATGTCTTTCAAGCCCCTGCACAAAATATGTATAGTGAAATGAGGTAAAACATTAAGGGACAAATATTTTAATGACTATTAAAAAAAAATTGCACAACACAAACAACAGAAACAACTTTGTTTTATACTATACAGTACCTAGTAACAGCATATCCTTCAAACTGGAGGAATTTAAGCAGGTCTTGAGCTTTTTCCCTGTCACGGGCTTTCTCCTTAGCCGTCAATGTGTCATAAGGAACAAGCAGAGGATGGGTACCACCACCTATAACAGCACAGTGTTATAAGCAGCATGATTTGATTACTATGGGTTGGGAATTTGTTAGGCTAATTCTGACAAATATAACTTAAATCTTCCAACGTAAAATGACTTTTACTTAATTTCTGTGCTAACTGAGAAACACACATTTGCTCCAAACTACCTTAATACTTATTTAGTAAGCGCTCATATCATATAAGTTTTTAGGTATGATATTATTTAGGTAAAACCTGAGTTCACGGTAATTGCAAATACATCAATCAGCTAGAACACGAACACCACTGAGGGTTTTTGGCAATACCCTTAGCCCTAGGCTTCAGTAAGCCCAAGCACTGCATACAGTTCTGGACCCAAGCCTGGGTAACTAGCGGGGTGGGACAGGAAGGATATCCAGCCTAAAACCTGTCCTAGATAATTACAATATCTCTTTGTAGATCAAATGATCTGATGTGGCAACCGCTAGGATAAAAGGGAAGCCCAAGAATTTTTTTTTTTTTTTTACAAAATTATGGTAACCCAAGGATCATTTATTCCTGTGAGGACCAAAGGCCATCCTGTCTGGTGCAATGACATACAAAAGCGCAATGTAGCACAAATTGCTGAAAAACATCAAAGCTGGCTATGAAAAAAAAGATAATCAGATAATACAGAAAATCCAGTACATCACAGCCTGCCACATATCAGGCTTAGCAGGGAAACAGTTCAAGATTATTGGTCCAGCCTCCAAATTCAGTGGTGAAAGATG
>JAOVVA010000037.1:33688509-33710883 GCA_028565275.1 Leiocassis micropogon
CGTTATGACTCTGTAAAAAGAACATTAACTGATTTGCCACTATTTTTTCTAACACCTTGGACAACACTGGCAGAATACTAATTGGTCTGTAGTTACATGCCTGGTCTGCTTTTCCTGATTTAAAAATTGGTATGACCAGTGATTATTTACATTCATTTGGAAATTCTCCATTTTTTATAGAGAGATTTAGCAAATGAGTTAGGGGTTTTACCAGTATCTCTTTATTTCTTTTTAGGAATGAAGTGTCAAGGTGGAAGAGATCTTTGGAGCGGCTATTGTTCATTTTTTCTATAACAACTGATACTTCAGACTCAGTGGTTTGTTGGAGGGAAAACAAGCTATCAATTAAGCTTACAGGTCTCTGAGGTTCCATATTGACGTTTAAATTGTGACTTTTAGAGAGCTCTTCAACAGATCTAACAAAAAAATGATCTGATTCATGAGCAATCTGTTTCCTGTCAGTTACAAGCTCTTCACCTATTTTCAGTTCCTGGAAATTTTAAAGTTTCCCTATTGGTTTTGTTATATTGTTAATAGTTTTCCACATTATGGAAGGATTACCTCTGGCTTCAGTAATCACTGAAATGTAAAAGTTGGCTTTTTCAGCTCGTAGATCTTTAACTACGCGATTTCCTAAAACATTTGAATATGGCTATGTCCGTATTTAATTTACTCTTGATTGCTTGCTTTAGAGCTTGGTCTTTATAAGTTTTCTGATGTGCTCACTAATCCAAGGTAAAGTTTTTTGTTTGCAGTTTTTCTTATTTTTTAGAAACTTACTAATGATTCCTTCAATATTATTCATAATTTGACTACAACAACTATGCACATCCTGCTCTGCCACAGTGTTACTCCAATCAATTTGATTTAGTTCGTTGTCCACCTTGGGAATATCATATTTCATAATTGTTAATATATTGGATTTTGGCTTATTAAAATTCATGAACCGTTTTTTAGGTAATTTCCTTGTAACTAAAATCATATTATGATCCGACAACCCAGTCAAAAAATTATATGACTTCAGTATTCTCTGTTTACTATTTGAGAAAACTAAATCTATCTGAGTCTTGCTTGATTTTGTAATGCGTGTAGCCCCCTTAATAATTTGAGAGAAGTCAAATTTTGTCATTAATGTTTTTAGTTTTTTCCTCTTGTTTTTGTTAAACCAGTCTATGTTAAAATCCCCTAATATTATCAATTCAGATTTATATGAGGCTTCTTTTAACAGCTTCTCCAGTGCACCACAGAATTTTTCATCTGGAGTGGAGTGTGGGTTATACAGTATAATACCATGATCATAAAGTGCATTCGAGGTGACAAGAAAACATCAACACAGAGGTATTCTATTTGTACATCACAATCAAAACTTAATTCTGAATTTCAGAACTTAATTCTGTACATTTAATAGTATTGTGCATTTTTTAATAGCATTTTTATTTCATTGTGTTTTGCTGCTAAACTTTGTATGTTTAAAGGCGCACCAAATATCCCCTTTGGCTTACTGTTCTTATCCCATATAATTTTTGCATTATTAACAGTGGAAAAAATATGATGCAATGTATTTGATGAAATACTCACAGTTTGTCTTACAAAAACTTTCTGTTTGGTTTCATGTTCATATCCGGGTGGTAGCCCGGGTAGCTGAGGTGACAGCCCGGGTAGCTGTGGTGGTAGCCCGGGTAGCTGAGGTGATGGCCCGGCTAGCTGTGGTGGTAACCCGGCTAGCTGTGGTGGTAGCCCAGCTAGCTGAGGTGGTAGCCCAGGTTGTAGCCCGGCTAGCTGTGGTGGTAGCCAAGGTAGCTGAGGTGGTAGCCCAGTTTGTAGCCCGGCTAGCTGTGGTGGTAACCCAAGTAGCTGAGGTGGCAGCCCAGGTAGCTGAGGTGATAGCCCAGGTAGCTGAGGTGATAGCCCAGGTAGCTGAGGTGGTAGCCCAGGTAGCTGAAGTGGTAGCCCAGGTTGCTGAGGTGGTGGCCCAGGTTTGCTGAGGTGGTGGCCCAGGTAGCTGAGGTGATTACCCAGGTAGCTGAGGTGATTACCCAGGTAGCTGAGGTGATAGCCCAGGTAGCTGAGATGATAGCCCAGGTAGCTGAGGTGATAGCCCAGGTAGCTGAGGCAATAGCCCATAGCTGAGGTAATAACCCAGGTAGCTGAGATGGTAGCCCAGGTAGCTGAGGTGGAAGCCCAGCTAGCTGTGGGGATAGCCCGGGTAATTGAGGTGATAGCCCAGGCAGCTGAGGTAGTAGGCCAGGTGGTTGAAGTGCTAACTCAGGTAGCTGCAGTGGTAGGCCAACTAACAGTGGTGGCAAGCTGTAGTGGTAGCCTGAGTAGCTGTTGTAATAGCCCGTATGTGACACTGAGGCCCAGGATTAACTTCAACATAACCAGCCAAAAGCAGTAATATCACTAAATTAACCATACCAAGGAATGGTGTGACTGAGTCTGATTGTTCATGTGTGATTGTTCATTGTCTTGTGACGTTTTGCCACGATGGGTAGGCATAATACTGGGCATAATTAATTGCATTGTAATATGTAATTTTTATGGTGTAAATGTAATGACAAACAAACATTTGCCTTGTGTACCCAAGCACAGAGAACAGAGAGCTGACAATAAAGTATTAATAAAATAATAAGATCATTTAAAAAATATTTTTGGTCCTTTAGGACACTGTGTACCTTCTGGCTAGGACACAGTTGATGACAATTATTTTTCCCATTGTTTTTAATAAGAGTGAGTTGGCTTTATTTATTTATTTTTTTTAAATTAACAGAGTTTTCTGTCTTCATTGGCATGACAAGTTCAAAATGCATATTGTCATGAATAACATCCTTCAATATTTTTTAAATGCTTATGTTTAAATTCTTTTAAATGCTTTCATTTTTGTTCACCGTAGCACATGGCTCCTCAAAGTTGGCCTTGAGAAGTTTATATTAGTAAGATACACTGTGTGGCCTAACTGTTTCATCTAAAGCTGTGGATATTATTAATCACTTTGCTACTTTAGCTGACCCCACTCTCTTCTAGGATGTTTTTCATTATATTTTAGAGTGTGGCTTTGGGGATTGCCAATTCAGTGACACAAAGCCTAGATTGTAGGCATCATTTCAATTAATAAAGGTGTTTATTGGGGTTGTTCAGGTCCTTGGTTATGTGCGGGGGACACAAGCCCTAGAATGTCAACAAACATTTGGACATATACAGTATTGCATGTTGTAATATTTGCAGTAAATAATGAAAATAAAATATCAATAAATTATACTGAATAAAGCATAAATGTAGTTCCTGATGGGACTTATTAATTACCATAAAAATTACTCTTAACACTATTTTTTTTGGTGCAAAATGATTCTCTTTTTTATAAAATGTGTAATAACTCAAACTTAAGTGCAGGTGGATAAGCAATCAACGCACTCCCCAGGGTTTTTATAAGGCTGTTTATCTGATGAAACTGGTTTCAGAAACATGTGAACAATTGGACATCAAAATGATATAAATGTCATATTCAGGTTTTCACTTATATTATCCTGCGTACAGGGTGCCAATTCATTGCAGGGCACACATGCACACCCTCAAGGCTGGAGGTGTGAAACCAGGTGCTAGCCACTATTCCACCATGCTGCCCTGTAATTAAACATTGTAACATGTAATTTTAAAGATTTTGTATTCAACAATTTACTGGCAGTATGACTCATAATCAAAGCATGAGCTTCCTATTTTTTTTATTAACACAAAATTTCATATTTACATTCCCACAAATACGACTGCATATTGATTTATACATTAAGACAAAACTTTTGCAGGTGGAGTTATAATGTTATGCAAAATCATCCAACGCTCATGCTAATATATCCAAAACCATTTTGATGTAGGTTTTAACATTTGTGCTTTTTAACACCATTATGACTAAATGAAGCAACATTTGAAGTATTTTCCCTAACAACATGAAAAATTGTGTTTTTCCTCAAAGCTGGTAAAATGTAAATTTCTCATTTTGCTGTCAAACATTCTGTGTGTACTTTAATCAAGATCATTTGATACTTGCATTCCAGCTGTTTATGTGGCTTTTGATGGAATCTAGTTGCAGCAGTTTACAAAGTATATTGACTTTTCTTCATGCACCAGATTTTCAGTCTATTTTTTACGAAATCCTAGGATTTTGATATTGAGATATAATCCCATTTTTGTTTCAGTTCCAGATCGTAATAACGACAAAATGTGGAGAAGGTGGTAAATAATGACATAATGCATTACTATTATTATGGTAAAGAGCAAATTTATTAGTTGTAATTTTTTTCATTTTATTTATTATTATTATTGAAATCTAAATATACAGCTTGGCTTAATAGGACACCCAGTGGCTATGAGTGATGAACATATCTTTTCTAGCCAATAAATATGCCTGAAATGACACTGTAGAGTAAGTGAAAATGTAAAGCTTCTGTTAGCTTCACATATTCCAGGACCATCTAAAGTCACCGTACTTTTCGAGCATATTGCACTGTCAGAGCATAAAATTTACATAAAAATTCATGAAGCTGCAGAAAAAGCCCCCTTCAACAGCAGAAGGAGCGAATAAAGAAAATGTAGTGTTTTGCTTGCAAACCAGGTAGGAAAAGTGAGAAAGGAACATGTCATACCTGTCAAATTTAGACAATTTGGTGGGCAGAAAGTAGACTGTGAGGAATTGGATTTGCCTGCACTGCTCGAACCCAATTACCGTCTCTGTCAGAGTAAACACTAAGGTTGCCCCTTGTCTACTTCTCCTTTTGTTTTACATACAAAGAGTGACTCCGGATCTGAGGAGATAATGAAATTCATTAAATATTAGGCTGAAAGTGGTGGACAAAATGAGAGCTTTCGTAGTTTCTGCTTGACTGTTCATTGGAAGAATTAATTTTTCTATGTCTTTTATTGGCTTGATTGAAAATCTTTCCTTATGTTAATAGAAACTTCTTTTGATTTGTACAAAAGGTGACCAACAGGCTTTTTTTCCCCCTTAACTTCTAGTAGCATATGTTAAATGTCATCATGAGCTTCCAGACAATTAGCTGACAAACCATTACTTATGTTTAGACAGTTCATATCCATTTATTAGCTTTGAAGCATGTAAGATTAACCTGTCGACAAGAAAAAAAAAAGAAAAAAGAATCTAGTAGGGCCTGTTTGAGAAAATAATAAATGTGACTAGAGTGCAATTGGGATGCAAGCATAAGCATGGGGGTGGAGAAACGGTGGTGGGAGGTGACGGTAAGCTTGAGACGAGGGATGAGTCTCTTGGGGGTATGTAGGCACGGAACTGAGAGATGTCTGTGTAAATTAGGCGCTTCGGTGGTCCCAGCTGAGCCCAATTACCTGGAGAATACAATCTCACATGCAACACAACACAGCCATCAGTCCATTAGAGAGAAATAAAGCAAGACAAGGAAGGGATGGGAAGAATCACAGAAAAAAGAAGCAATGCATATGAGGAGAGAGGGATGAAAATGTAACTTATAATCTAACCAAATTCTTCTTAGTTCCAAACAGGATAGACAAATTACATAGGATATAGGTCTAAAATGCAAAGCTGTTTGAGTTTATACAGTATCTGAGTGGGCATTATCAGAGAATTTTTTTAAGTGACTATTGTTAGCTTATCCTGCTTATATGGCTATTCCTCCTAACATTTTCTAACAAATGTCTGATTTAACCTCGAGATGAATAAACAACACTACCCTTACCATTCACATGCATATTGCATTTTTAGGGCACATATGGCAATGGTGTGTTCATTTCTAAGGACATGCACAAGCTATTCACCAGGCGAAAGCAGGTGAAAGCAGGATACGGGAGGCAGCCATCATGTACAGTATGTGTAATCCACCTTTAGTCCTCTAAACCCCCATAACTGTCAACACCTCTACTGTGAAAAAGACGCCATGTGAACCTTTCTGGTGCTCCTCCTATTTGTACCTGTATTTGCATCTGTTCAGAACACATTATCTACTGTATGTACAGTATGGTAATCCCTAGTAACTGATTCTGTTCACTTTTTTTTTTGTATTTGTTTAACGTCAGATATCTTTTTACTTGTGAAATATCAAAGTCCCGTTGTATTTTAAATCCACTCCACATATATCACGCTTGCTTTCCTGAATATTTCACTTAACACTCTATTTTCTCCTGTGCGGCTGTGAGGGTGAATAAATCCATCCACAATTGCTTGTATTTGTGCCGAAACACACGCATATTCGATGCAGAAGCAAAGTGTGAATGCCTCTTATGGGAGGTTTCTAGCCCTGAACTTATATCTTGGAGTGGATCAGTCCTCCATTTCCTACCTTTTCACTCGGGGATGTGTGGGGCCTAAAGGGCTTCTGCTACTGGACAAATGCAGCAGAATTTTCCTTTTTTTCTGAATTATGCATATACTTTGTGCATTATCACTGTAAAACTAAAGAATTATCTTAAAATCGTGCTGTGAAAAAGACAATTGGTAGAGTGGGGTGAACATGCATGCTTACATGCTACAGTAACAACCTACAAGCTTGCTGACTACCAGAGAAATTACAGTCCTTTTTCACTAAACAGGAATAGTGAAATCAATATTTACAATTTGCATGCGCTTATAATGTACTCGGAATCAATGCACAACCACGGCATGTTAAAAACTTAGGATAAATGTCTCTAAGTTACTGTACATCCAAATGATACTTGAAGCAGTCTTCGCTTGACTTGGATGTGAACATGGTTGATGCAATAAAACAAAGATCACAAAATCACCAGACCTCATGGGAATAGACAAAGGTTAAGATGCATGACCAGAAGGCCACAAAAATATACTGAAGGACAATCTGGCAAGTCCTGAATGTTCAGATGTCTGAATGGTCAGAGTTAAACTTGTGTGTCTCAATTAGGGGGCTGCACCCTTTGTAGGATTTGTGGCAATGTACAGTACTGTAATATGAAGTATAAATTGTCTATAAAATTACAATTATAATGGATAAAAAAAAAAGGAAACACCCAACCACTTTCTCTCTTATCATGAGTTGCAGGGAGCAAATTTCGCCTAAAGCTCTTTGTATTTTTATTATTAATATTTCTTATTTTTATATATTATATTATATATAATTTTATAATATATTTATTTTAATGCCTTCGGGTGCTGTGTCCGCCATCATCTCTTCTGGTCTCTTCCCTCACTCAATCTTGGTATAGGTTGAAGCACAAAGAATCCACCACAATATCTTTCTTCTGGAGGAAAATGAAGGGCGCAATTGTCGGCTGCGTTTGAAAAAGCCTACAAACAATCAAAATCGGCCTTCATATGCACCCCCAAAATGAGACAAATCGTAAAATTCAAAACAAACAAGAAGTGGATCTGGTCAGAAAAAAGATTAGGGAGAAAAAAAAAAATCAAACACAGGAAAAGGTCAAGGCTGATTGCAGGGATGCAGTACAAAGAACACATGGTGAGAGCAGGGAATTCATCCATGATAAAACTAGGTAAACCAAATAGAGAATTACAGTGTATGACAGTGTTTAGACACTTAACAACACGATGGAATAAAGAAAAAGTGAGGGATTTATGAAGTTGTTTATTTATTTACTGAATTCACAGCAGCTCATTTTATATTAATAAATGCATTAAATGCGGACTATTTTGCATTTTTAAAATAGCACCAGCAATTGTTGGAAAACAAAACAGTAGGAAATGTTCGATTTTCTTTTCTGCTTAAATCCTGCTCATTGACATTATGCTGATTCTTATTCTTTTTAACTCTGTTCCAGATATATTCTAGCATAAGAAAAAAAAAAAAATTTACTGGAAAGAGATAGATAAGTGGTACTCCTAATCATGTGGAGACTCTTTATCATTTAAAGAGCTATTGTTTCGGTCCACTTGTTCAGACTACAACAAAGAAAGAAGGAACAAATTAAGGTTCAAAACCAAGTCTGTATTTTATGTACAGTAAAGATATTGAGACCTAATTAAATAGTCTGTGGTCATTACAGTATGTTGCAAATGTGTATTGCAGGCAAATTCTGAAAAACAAACAGTTACACACACAAACAGACAAACAAAGGAAACGCCAAGAAAAAAATGGATAAAGGCATCAATCTTATTTTGCTGTGAAAAGATGATAATGAGCATGGGAGGAAATCAAGAGCATAAAGGAAACCTTCCTAAACAAAGAGAGGACAAAGGGAAGTCTACACAGTAACCCAAACGTAATATTAAACCAGCGACTTGATGGAAATGAAGAGGTGGCTGTTGCTTGATCTTAATTTCGTAATCCCGGTTGTTATTCCACACTCAGAAATACATTTTGCATCTTGATGTCACATGCTGAGAAATATGAACCATAATCTATGTGCATTTATAAACTACAAGGAATGTTCCACCTACACATACATACACCACATTCTATTCAGTTTGCAGTCCTGAAACATTGTGGGAGTAAATTCCAATTCGAACAAGAGTGAAAAAATAAGATTTGATCTTATTCCCAGTCTATGTCTGAAATTATTTAATGGCAGTCTGAATGGAATGCCTTGAGTTATCTGAGTACTAGTACTTGATCTTTATGTAAGGATAGTAAAAAAGTAAAAAAAAATAATAAAAAAAAAGAACATTAGCTAACAGAATCCTTTTTGCACACAATTTACTCCTAAATCAAACGAATGACAACCCCTGTAGTGACACTTGCATCTACCTCCAACACTCAGCACCTGTTTTTCATCACCACTGCATACTGCATTATAAATAAGCTCCAACAGTCCATTTGCATGCAAACTATTGTACAGCAGCTAAACAGCTTTATATTTCACACTTCTTACAGGAATGAAATAAAGAAAGTTTAGGAAATAACACTTACAGTATAGGCCTTTATTTTGCAAAGTGTGATGGTTCCTAAATATTAGAGCCACCTTGTCTACACAGTAGCACTTTGCCTTGTTGCTTACACAGACTAATTTTCTGGATGTTAATTAACATACAAATAAGCTATTGAGTAGGGGCCCATCCTGTAAAAATAAACATTCAGTATCTTTATGTTCTTTACAGTCCATCAACTTCAACCAATACTTGTGATAAAACTTCTGTTAAATGCAGGTGTAAAACTGATTTTTTTTTTGGCCAACACATTTACAGATGTCTTCAAGCACAGGATGGTGATGAGACTCTTAGCCACAGTAAAATATTTAAATGTTGCAAATATTGTAAAGGTCATATGTTTGTGAATGATGATCCCAGAACCCACTACAGTTTTTCCTATGAACGCCTGATAATTGAAGACTGAAAATTCCTGGAAATTATTCCTGTGGAAGAGACACCACTGCTTGTGTGTACTGTACACACAATCATTCACCAATGCCGCTTGCATATTACAGCAACTTGCTTGGTAGTTATTGTCAAATCCCTATACATTCCTGGACACGTCCCCAGGGAGGTATTTTGAGCATGTCCAATGGAGAAAAAATGCATGGGCAAACCAAAGATTGGATAAAACACTATCTTTTGTCTTGCAAAAAGATTGTCTTGCACCTTTTGATCGCTGTGAAAGATCTGGAGGAAGTGGCATGGGAGAGTTAGATATGGGCATTTCTGTTTGGACTGCTTTCCCTATGTCCTGGCCCAGGATAAGCGGAAGAAATGGATGGATGGATGGATGTTAATGTTGATTAAAACTTATGGCTGTGATCAAGTTATGTTTGCTAAGCAGTGAACAGGGTTGTTCAAATTGTAATTTGTGTACGACACAGTCAGTAGTATAAGACAGCTAGATTTCTATTTAGTAAGCTGAAGATTAGTATGGGTGAATAAAACTTCCACTACTAAATAAATCAGAATGACTGTATGTACATGCCTGCTTTGGGTTTAATGAAGACAGGGAATATATGCAATACTAGTATTACGAGTACGAGTATGTAAGTAAGATTTAGTCTCATGATCTCATGGGTTGTTTTGCAGTTAGAGAGAAAATATTCTTATATAATCACATTCTACAGTGTGTTATTCTTACATTCTACAGTGTGTTATATATGGAATAAAGAAAAAGTGAGGGATTTAACCTATAGTTCAGCAATTTGCCAAGAATTTGCCTCAGTCGGGAGGGCCGACTATCACGTGTTTCCTTCGAGGCATGTGACGCCAGCCGGCCGCATCTTTTTAAACTGCTCACTCACGCACCCTTGGAAAAGTGGCGTAACCCACTAGGAGGACAACGCTATCCCCTGCTTCTGCTTGCGTGAACTCACAGACTCTCCTGATTGGCTGTAGAGACGTTATTAATGTGGGAGCACTAAGTATTTCTCATCTCTCTCCTCTGAGAGAGCTCGGCCAATCAGCTATCTCTCTAGGCCTCCGGCTGCGAGAGGCTACAGCATCACCCGGGAATCGAACTCCAGATGATAGGGCAAGTGCTTTACTATTGCGCCAGATACAAGATAAATTGAGTCCAGTTATAACTTATAGAAAGATTTGTTCCTTCCACCAGAATCCCTCTGTATGTCAATTTACTGAGAAACATTAGCTTCATTGTCCTTAAGATTTTCCTGTCATTGTAAACTTGGCCAAGCCCTGTAACTCTTAAAGCCAACACATGACACTCTCCATTCATAAATGCTGAATGAAAGTTTTTGTTAGACACCATATTGAAAATAAATAATTTCATTTTTTTAAATTAGTCTTGAATTATGTGTCGAGTCCCCATGCAAATCAAGTCAAGTCAAGTCAAGTGGGCTTTTATTGTAATTTTAACCGTATACATTTCAGTACACAGTGAAAAAAAAAAAAAAAACAGTGTTCCTCCAGGACGAAGGTGCTACATACATACAACATAAATGAACAAAACTAACTATATAACTAAGGCACCTATTTAGCTGACTAGCTAAAACAAACCAAATTGACACATAAATTAACAAAAGTACTATAGTAAGTACTATACAAAAGACAACAAAAAAGACAACATAAAGTGCACATGCAAATGTGCAAATAAAATCCTTATGTAGGAGCTATACAACTAATAAGAGATATGAATAAATATATTAAAATCTATTTATTTAGACATTAATAAGTAAATAAACAAATAAATAATAAAAATATGAATAATCAATAATTTAATTAAACAAATACATAACTTAAAAACGCTTAACTGTTTGGGAGCAAGCTAAGATCGCAGCCCGCTATGAATTCTGTACACAATTCCATTCTTCTTCTGCAGGGAAGGTGGCATAAATAGTGGAGAGCAACCTTACGTCTTACTGTACGACAAAAAAAAAAAGTCATGCAAAGCTGATGACTACAGGCTCAGTGAATGATGCAAAAAGAAGTAGTTCCTGGTGGGTATGTTAAAATTTAAAGATTTGCTTTCATTTTCCTATGTAATAAAGTACATATACAATTTGTTTTATTAAATTTGTATTAGAAATATAGACTTTATTAGAAATTTGTAATGCCTAGTTACAGTACTTTTCACCCACCCTGTATATATAGTACTATGCAAAAGTCTTGACTCCCCCCCCACCCCCCTTTTCTTCATATTTTGCTTCCAAAAAGCTAGACTTTCTTTTATTTTTAATGTAGTCCTGAGGAATCGGTCTCCAGGTTTCCTTTTTTTTTTGCCTCTCATTTTTGGCAAGACATGTAAAAAGTAGAGAAACAAGTCAAAAAGTCCAAAAAGTGGGCAAGCTAAATATTCCTGAGGCTGTATGATGTGAAACATGACATCCAAAATAGTTGATAATGTAATAGTTTTTGTCAAGACATGTCATTAATTCCATGTAGCTCCAAAGTTCGAAAAGCATAGATAAACACTTTATCATCATTTTTCTTCACTACAATGCAGCACATGCTTGTACTGTAAGTTCATATCTTTCTATTTTACTATGAATATTGTTATACTTGAGTAACAAATGTTCTTTCCAAATGCATAATTCATTATTCAGATTAAACAGATGACCTGCTCTAAATAATTACAAAGATTAATATGAATTTTGTTTAATTAACAAAGGTTACCAGCTTCCTTTCTTTTGTTGTAAAGACTGGTCTGGTTGAGACTGATTATAAACTTGAGTGATAGAACAATAGAAAAAAAACCATTGTAAATTGGTACATATTTTTTTTACTTTGAGAATAAAAAAGCCTTTTTCTCAGCAGCCACATTATTTTCTCTGTTTTCTAATGATTCCAGGAGGAGGAAAGTGGCAGGACTCACATAAAAAAGAAGAATTGTACCTAACCAAAAGTATGAGAAATGATCTCAGCACCATGCATTTCTGTCTGTTTTCTGCTTGCCTGCGCTTTCCCATAAACCCTACACACACATTTCTCACATTTTGTATTTGGGGACACAGAAAGCATGACTTTGGAGGACTTTAGCATGGCTTAAAATACAGCTTATTTATGAACAGCTAAATTATGCTTGCTAGTTGTTTAAAGTGTGCACATAAGTCATACAGGCATGCTTCCCTATCTCTCCATCCAAATATCTCTCTTTCTCCTTCAGGTTTGCCTAAATCTACTTACGCTCTCATGGACTGCTCTCTCACACAAACAAATTGATTTCTGTGTCAGTTTATTTCAGGAGCTGGCTGTGCTGTGAGCTTTTTGTGTCAGGCAGTATAAATAGATAGAGCATCAGTGGGAAATGAGGGGCACAGTGCTGCTGTGAGACTGATAGTCTTACCACATTTAATCATTTTAGGTATATGCTACATACTGTAGCAGGGAAAAAAGTCAGAATATGTAAGTTTGCCAATTAATCATGTAGCATCAAGATTATTATCAAGCATACAACACAGAAACCTGCTTTCCATGGGTCAATTTTTGCTTTTTGATTCAAGATCCACTGCTCTACTGTATATTTTATGCACGTGTTCATGTATGAGTTGTTGACCTGAAAGCTCTAAGAAAAAGAATTAAAGGTGAAGCAGTGGGATGGCTGATGGATTGTATTTTGCCTAGAAACATTATTGATCTGATTGAAATGGACCTCTTGAGCTCCAAAGTACATCACATAAAACACCTGTGGCAGGCCAGAGCTCTCTGAAAACCCTTCATCCTGCCATTCAGACACAATCAGCGATTTTAAATGTAACTTGCACACAGGCCAGACATGAAAGTAGCTGAGTAAACAGACTTATTTAATCCTTTGTCTGTTTGTGAGATTAAATACTTACTTTAAAGTACAATTTCAAGTGTAAGCTTAGCGTTACTCCTGTGATCCTTTTTTTCAAAATAAAGTTTTGTTTTATTTATTGGTGTATATACAGTATATACATCAGACTCCAATTTTAAATTCTAACAAGTAGTGTTTATTAATTTTCCAAAACAGCAACTCTAACAATAATGCTGCCTGTAAATGGTAGAGCTTTCATATGTAAACTTTGCAGCTAAACATACAGCTAAGCAAATATGTATATTTTGTGGAATTATATGAATTATGTAGATCAGATATGACCAAAAAAAAAAAAAGTTGCACACACTTTAGGAAATGCTTTTAACTTCGGAGCGTAATGTGGTGGCCAATTCATGTGTAAAAATGATTATTCCACATAATTGTAATATGTATACCATTTACAATTGTATAATGTATACATTTAAAAAAGGTCATTGATTATTATTAGCTTTGTTAGAGTTCAAGCAATGCTCCTAGTAATTGTTAGGGACAGTAAAGGTAAATTAGACATGTGGTCTCTTATTGTGTACTAGTTGTGTTTGGAAGTGTGTCAGTGAGTCCCCAGAGTGGCCCCTCGCAATGCAAATGTACTCACTTTCCAATTGTGATTACATCAGAGAATGAGAGAGAGAGAGAGAGAGAGAGAGAGAGAGAGAGATTCCCCATCCACTTATACCACATATAGCAACATGCCTTTAGGGCCTTTTAGTACTTACGTATTCTTATTTCCAGTGTAGGTATTCTACAGAATTAAGTGTTTAGGTTTAAGTGTTCTGCTCCATAAATATTAAGTGAGATTCACCTCAGGGGTAAGTCAGATCAGTATTAGTGCCTGAATGTCCAAATATTCAAAACTAGTTTGCCAGCTTGAAACCTGATTTGAGTGGTTGAGAGTGAAGGACCTTGCTCGAGGGCCCAACAGTGACAGCCCAGCAGTGCTAGAGCTCAAACCAGCTACCATGCAAGCAGTAGTCCAACCCATCAGGCTAACCTGCCCCCAAAATTTTCAAAACTAAATAATAAAGTAAAAAAAATATATAAAATAAATGGACATTGATTTCAAAATATTTCACTGACAAACTAAACCTGCAGAACAAGATGACAACTACATTTAAAATGTATAGGTATTACCAGATTGCCAGATAGTAGAATACTAAAAACAAAATTTAAACTAAGTGATGTGTTGTGCAAAATAATTGCATCTTAAAAAAAAAACAAAAAAAAACCCGGAAAGGTTGTTTTACAAAGGCAGGCATAAGTGTTACATCGCTGGGATGAGATCCAATAAAACAGAAATGCGAAAAAGGTTGTATATTGGATCTTTCAGGTCAGTTAACTTCTCTCAAAGGATACAAGTATAAACTGTAAGCTTTAAACTAATCAGCTTTGAAGTAGAGCTCATGTTTATTAACTATTTAATACAATGCACAATGTAATGTAAACTTTTCTACATCATTTGATTTAATGTATTATGATTCAGGGGTGACTCAAGAATTTGGCACAGCATAGTATTGTATGTTCCTGATTAGGAAAATGGTGTAATGGCTTATTGGAAAAAAGTTTGAAAATAAAAGCAGAATGAATTTTTAAAAAAGATTGAACACAAGCCAAAATTTTTAAGATAAAAAAAAAAAAAAAACAGTGTGAAGCCAAGACATACGAAACATTAAATTGTCTTATTTTGGCTATTAGCCAACCACTGAAGGTTTCAGTATTCAAATGTCACTGCAGCATTCATTACATCATATTCATATTAGACACCTGTTCATCTATTTTTAAGCAAGCCTTTAAAAGTCTAGCTAAAATAGCCAGTTTTACCCTTGGCAGTTTTATTCTTTATTAACCCTAATCAAATAAGAAGTAGCATTATGCATAGTACCCGATGCCCTTCTCTAATAAATCATGTTCAAACATGTTGTATTAAGTAATTGTATTACAGTTTGAGCAGAGTAAGTTATCTTAGTCTCCGCTGGGCATCCACTGGTCATTCTTGTGCTACCAGATTAGTGTCAAACATGACCCACACAAGGTTACTGTTTAGTAGGCCACAGTGTGTGATTAGACAGTTACCTATTTAAAATAGATTAAAGGGCATTTTTATCTATTACATACCTTTTTTAATGTTTTTTTTTTATGTTAACAAATCACATTTGTGGCTTTGGAGGGGATAATTATGCATTATCATCAAAACATCCACTACTGTTGCAAAAACATTACATTAGTAATTCCTAAAATTTTATCATCAAATGCATATAAGAACATGGAGCTTTCTTAAAGCTTATTGAAAAAAATCAAATACTGACAGTGTAAGCGATTAAATGGAAAAGTCATACTTAATACAGAACCATGCAAAAGTCTTGAGCCACAGTCAACATTGTTTTATTTAAATATCACATTAAATTAACCAACATAGATTAAATTAAATAAATGAAAATAAATGTTTTATTCTGACAGAATATAAATTTTAACTTGTTTATGTATATAACAATTTCAGCACCAACCTCATTTTCCCTCTCGTCAGTTTCACGCACTCATCATTCAGCATCATCAGTAAACTAATCACTGGTCAGATCATCTATAATCTGCATCTGTTTTATTACTGGTTTATGCCTTAGGTTAGATGATTTCTAAGGCTTTAATGATTCAGGTCACAGTGTGGTTTAAAAAAATCAATTTAAAAAATC
The DNA here is from genome assembly GCA_028565275.1 of Leiocassis micropogon. Taxonomy (NCBI): domain Eukaryota; kingdom Metazoa; phylum Chordata; class Actinopteri; order Siluriformes; family Bagridae; genus Leiocassis; species Leiocassis micropogon. The sequence goes on from JAOVVA010000037.1 coordinate 33,704,354, forward strand.
TGAAACTGGTCAGGTACAGGTACTGGACCTTCAGGAAGTTTGTAGAACTATTCCTCAAGACGACATAAAAAATAAAAGAAGGTCTGGCTCTATGGCAGCAAAATACACAGAAATAAAGGGTGGCTCAAGCTTTGATGTGGGTCATCCACTGTGAATTTGTGTGCACAGTTATGAGATATTTCTGCAATCAGGTTATGCGTAGCAGTTTTCAATTAAGGTTGACGAAGTGGATAACAATGAATTGTGGTAGTCAATGCATTATATTAGTCAATGCATTGCTTGTCAGGCTAGTTAGTCTGACAACTGTGTAATCCTTAGCACAACTTTTCAAATTATTTCTTGTGCTGTGGTCAGCATTTTTAAGACTAAAGCAGGTTCTCAGCAGGCTCTTCAGACACAACCACTTCCTTTTTAAATCCTGGATATTTTTTATATATGTTGTTTTCTTTGTAGACTACATTGTTTGCAAAACAACTGCCACAACACACTGTTGTTGAACCTAAAAACCTAAAACGTAAGGCAAAAATTTACCCAAAGTTTTCACTGGGTACATACAGTAATCCACAAATGCCTGGAGTTTCCATTTCAGTTTGTTTTTTTTTACCAATAAATGGTAAAATGGTAAAAAACTTTTACCAATAAATATTGTTGCAAAGCAGATTCATGATGAGCAATCCAGAAATGACAGTGATGAGGAAAAACTTCCTTAGATGTCAGGAGGAAGAAATTTGAAAGAAACCAGACCCAATTTTATCCTCTTGTTGACTCTGTTATTAGGGAAAAAAAAATCTTGGATGGGTTTATCTGGTTCTCAAGTTTCTTCCCACTGTCCAAAAGCAGGCAGGTAGGCATATTGTCTATATTAAATTGCTCCTAGAAGTAAACAAGTTTGTAAATGCGTGTGCATGGCGTCTGTGCTGTTTACTACTATACCATCTGGGTTGAAATTGCTCCATCTAGCCGTTGCTCCAAGGATAGGGTCCAGGTCCACCACCAGGATAAGTTACTTAAAAGAAATAACTGATACTGACAAATAATCAACTTTGGGGTATTAACAGCAACTCTGCTTTGTTTTGTTGACATTACAATTGTCTCTAAATGATTTTGCTTTTAATTATGCTGCATGTTGATAATATGCAAAAACATTTTTTGTGTTTTCTCTGTATCTTCACCAATGAGCCACTAATTTCCTTAAAGTCAACGGTCCAAGTTGAATTCCTCCTCAAATAGGAGTTAATTTAATTCATATGAATAATTTAAGAATACACCAAATGCAATACAACTGTGCTGTATTTTCCGGTCTCTATGAATGTTGCCAATGTCATAAATTTTCCCTTTCAGTTTGCAGATTAAACACTCTCAGGTGTTTGGGGAAATGAAGAGTGGGACTTTGAAGAGTTTCTCTGGCTTGTTTCTCTGTCAAGCTCTCTCTCTCTCTCTCTCTCTCTCTCTCTCTCTCTCTCTGCCTCCTTTTAATTCCTTCACTGCTCACTACAATGCTACTTAGTGACATTCACAACAGTTTGGGGTCTTTACCCAGTTCCCTATCTTTCCCTCCTTTCACAGACCAGTCAACATCCCAAAGTACCACATACCCCCACTACCTGACTCAGGTTGGGTAGCTGTCTGGTCTGCATCAAAATCCTTCCTGGGATATTACAGGCTACAACCCCTTGTTTAAGGCATCATGTTGTAAAACAAAGTAAAGAGAAAAATCAGGAGACTGTTAAAATGGCCCACCAAACAATGCAGCTTTGACCTGAAAAAAAAACAATACAAAAGACAGGTGCAAAGGTCACTCAGAGGTTAAGACATTGGACTACTGCATGGAAGGCCCCAGATTTAAACCCCAGCACACCATTTGCCAGCACAGTTGCCATTGTAGACCCCTTGAAAAAGGCCCTTAACCCTCAGATGTGTAATGAAACAAATACTCACAAATACGCAAGTTGTAAAAACTCTGCAATCCACAATTGCTAATATCTTGTGAATTTGGGGATGTGAAGTCCAGATACATTGCAAATGCTTCTGTCAATAGTTATTTCAAATGGTTACATTTTCATAATAAGCAGCAATATATGGATTGTGCAGAAAGCTTATTCTGGTCAAGAGATATTAAAATGTCACCAGACATCAACCAACCTAAACAAAGGAGTGACAATATGGTGTAATCTGAACGAAATCAGACTTGGGAGTGTAGAAATATTTGGCTGGGTTACCAGTGAGGATGTATGAGGTTTAAAAGACTCAAAACACCCAATGCTGTAATATCCCAGGAAGGATTTTGCTGCAGGCCAGACAACTCCCCAACCTGAGTCAGGTAATGGGGGTATGTGGCACTGGGGCATGTTGACCACTGGTCTTTAAAAGGAGGGACAGACAGGGAAGTGTGAAAAGACCTCATACTATTGTGAATGTCACTAAGTAGCATTCTAGTGAGCAGTAAATGAACTAAGAGGAGGCAGAGAGAGAGAGACAGAGAGAGAGAGAGCGCATGACAGAGAAACAAGCTCAAGAAACTGAGTGTATGCATTGAAAGTTTACAAGGATTTCACCTGAGTCACAATCTTCATTGCCCCGAACCCCTGAGAGTGTTAAATCAGGAAAGCCAGTTTGACAACCGAGAATAGTTCTTGTGTGATGAGGTTAGATTATGTTTTTTCTATTAATCTTTAATAAACAGAGATTCTTTCCTTTGTGAATTTTAAGTTACTTAAGTTGGACCCAAGGTGGAATTCATCTAACTCATGTCCCTTGTTAAAAATAAGCAAGCCACACCTAACTTTGTCAATTCTGGGCATCTGGTACACATCAAATTTAGACACCACATTGACTTTTCTACAGTCCACACAGAAATAGACAGACCAGTATAACCCATCATGCTTCTCCAGTCACTGTGGGTCTCCTTGAATATACCCATGTTGAGCAGTCCATGTTTACCCTGAAACATATCTTTGTGTTTAGACAAGCTATATGGGCAGCTGCATACAACAACTCATGAAGAAGTAATTTTCTCTTTTTCCTCATTTTAGTCACAGTATCTCTGTTAGGGCACTGTCCGATCAAGAAGACAGCTACTAACCAGGGAGTGCAAAGACTATCATGCACTTTCCCTGCCAGCCAGCCACATCTTTTTGAAAGGTAGTAGCCATGGGGGACTGAGGTTAATTGGGTAGGATATTTTGGACCTACCTTCAAGCCCATCTCCTCTTTCTCCATAGGTGCCGGTGATTGAGGTAGTGAATCTGAATTTTCTCTATCCATTTATCTAATCTCATAGTCAACTTCTACAATTCATTGTACCCCTTCAAAGAGCTATTGCTTGTGAGTAATGTCATCTCTATTTGTCTCCAAGCTTCATGGTAATTTCTGAAGATGGAATGGGTGACTTCACAAATATTTAGACGTAGATTTAAATTCCTAATTTAAAATGACAAGGCTGCACAGTGGCATAGTGGTTTTCACTGTGCCCTCACACCCCTAGGGTCAAGGGGTCAATTACTGCTTTGAGTCTGTGTGTATGGAGTTTGCATGGTGAGTTGTTTCCAGATTCTGGTTTCCTCCTAAAAACATGCAGATTAGGCTAATTGGCATTTCCATATTGCCCATAGTGTGTGAGTTACTGTGTGCATGTTTGGGGCCCTGGGATGGATTGACATCTCATCAAGGGTGTAAGTCTTGTGCCCTGATCCCCTGGAATAGGCTACAGGTATCCTGTGATCCTGTGCAGGGTAGGTGAAATAAATAGTGAGTGAATGAGTGTGTGAGTGAGTGAGTGAACAAATGTCCTGAGGAGTGGGGTAATATCATAACTAAGTACTAAACTGTCAAAAAGATGTTCAGTATGAGCTAAGTGTGGATAAGACAGCAGTTCTTAGGTACAAATGTTCAGCAAAGCATTGATATTATGAACTCAGGCAGAAAGGTTAGATTTAAATTTCAAGATCAGAATTTGTTCACTGCACATTTTATTTATACCTTACACATAAAAAACAATGTCAGTTCACACTACAGTATATTAATTATACTGCTAATTAAACCTCAACCAGAACCTAACTGTAATCTCTTATTTATTTGTCACACTGGCTGCACACTGGCTGCACTTGCTTGTCCTTGTCTACATTTTACTGAAGCAGTAATTAATACAAAAGCACACTGAGTATACTATGGATGCACATCAAGGCCTTTAAAGACATATTTTTCTTCATTTGAGCAGTCTTCTCTCACTGATAATGATAACAAATGATAAAAAAGAACAATTTAACGAGCACATCAGTTCCGTATGAATGCTGATTGGATGTCTAGCCGTCTTGGATGTAATTACCCTATAATCATCGGATTGCCATCATCCTAAGCACCACTATCATAATCACTGCCAAGGTTATTAATTTAGGAGTAAGAGCTCATTTGCAAGTCTTGTAATATTCATGTGGATTTGAAGAAGGAGGAGAGCACAGTTGCCCTACTCTACCCTGAGTGCTCGTGGCTCAACCTTAGAAAGCTCTGGATTTACATTACGTTTACTCTTGCACATAAGCAGAACTAACTATTCAGAGGGAATTTATAATAACAGAAATTCATAACTTGAAATCGTTTCTATTGGCAGAAGAACAGTATTACAATTTTAATTCACAGTTTTACACTGTGAAACTATAGCTACTTTTTAAGATTATTACCTGTTAAAGTGTAGGAGATGATGGCAATAAAATATTTGCTGAATTATATAACAGACTATGTGTCACATTATATGATGAAGATCCTAATATATGATAGAGTTAAATTAAATTACTGTGTTCTGCTTATGTCAAGGTTGCATGGGTTTGTGCAAAATATGGGTTTGCATAAAGAGATGTAGCCTTCGGTGAGAGACAAAGTCTCACTTACACACATACACACACACACACACACACACACACATATGGGACCGAGCATGGAAGAGGATTACCCACAGTACTGTTTGTATTTCAAGACCCCGCTCGTTTACTGAGTTAAAATTTATTTAACAAATTATAAAACACTCACAGAACAAGATACTCACAATCCAAGGTTTGACTGTACTAAGCACAAGTATTAAAGGCTATGATCAAATTACCAGCGTGAAGTGACTCAAATCTGATTTTTTTACCCTAATGTGACACAGATCTGGGCCCGGTTTCCCGAAAGCTTTTTATTGCTAAGTAGTTCTTAAGTTGTACCTTAACCTCTCTCTTAACGTTATGGCGCGATTCCCGAAACGTTCGTACTCTAAATATATCTTAGGTAACTCACACGTTTGTAAGATTGGTCTGGACCCACCTTAACTCACTCTTAGCGTTGTTTCAGCTCAAGACGCTAGTCGCCGCCATTGTGCAGCATAAATCAGCGTTGTATTCAATCAGTGCACATTATGGCACGTTATCAAAGTCGTATTAATGATGGAATAAAATTTTATTTTATTTGATATCAGAACTAATAGAGTGACTTTTAATTAGCCTATTTCATAATGTGACTAATGCATTAAAATTGGCAATCACGTTTAATATTAAACAGGTGACAAACAATATGGGAGCGATACATTGTGCTAAACCGAAGACGGCGCCGTCCGCGGAGCCGTGTGGTTCATGTAAATTTTTCCTTTAGGCAAAACTTCAGCCCTTTTTATATTTTGCCTGAGGTGGCTATTTAAAAGTTTTGCCTTCCAAGGCAACAGATTATGGAGCTTCCTGACCTGCTCAGACCTGAGCTTGCCAGGCCAACGCGTCGTACTGTACTTACGCTCTACGTCCCGATGTCCAGCTGCTTGCTGTTTTTTGGTTAAAATATGTTTTATTGATCATTAGCCATCATTCATGACTGGATGGGCTTTTCTTTTGACACGTTTTATTTCATGATGAAATTTAATTTAGTTAAATGATAAAATAAACTTGGGAGTTTCAAAACCCGCATCCATTCATTTTTCTGAATGATTGTAATGCTTAATACACCTATCTCACCTACCCAGTTTGACTTGCTGTGAGATACGATGTTATACCCCTACCTCACCTACGCGGTTTCGCGCGGTGGCTGTAAGTAGGGTTCATCATGATTTACCGCGAGTTTTCGCACTGTGATTACGTTTCCATCTTTCTGCGTGAAAAATTAAACATGTTTAATATTTTTGGCGGTCCTCGCGAAAGCTTGCGGACCTTGCAGAACTTCGCAGAACGTTACCGGAACGTTGGTGGGCAATCGTGGCAGCTCATGGTGCCTAACATCGCATCTCACCGTGAGTCAAACCACATAGGTGAGATAGGGGTATTAGGCACCGTGAGCCGCCTCGAGTGACCGCCCAACGTTCCGCGAAGATCTGCAAGGTCCGCGAGCTTCAGCATGTTAAACATGTTTAATTTTTTTTCGATGGAAACGTAATCATGGCACCAAAACTCGCGCTGAATCATGATAAACCATACCTACGGCCACTGCGCGAAACCTACAGCGTAGGTGAGATAGGGGTATTAAACCTCTACTCTGGCATCTCATCGTATTCATTCCATAGTGCGCTATACAACCCC
>JAOVVA010000037.1:33733252-33759086 GCA_028565275.1 Leiocassis micropogon
GTTAATTAATTGATTATGGTTAATTGAACATGCATGGAAAACATTGTTTAAACCCTTTACAATGTAGATCTGTAAAGGTATTTGGATTTTTACAACATTATTGTTGAAATACACAATCCTGAAAAAGGGGCGTTTCTTTTTTTGCTGAGTATATATATATATAATAGATCATGTACACTATTTAACAATTCAAAGTGGTGCATATATTATTCATGATGATATGTCAGTAAAAACGTCTTTAATAAGCATTTTATCCTGGTCAGGTTTGTGATGGATCTGGAGAACACTGTGCTGCAGGATTTCAGCCTGGATAAGACACCAGGTGATGCATACAGACTTGTACACCTAGGGGGAATTTCATGTAGCCAGTCCACTGATTGTCATGTTTTTAGGAAGGGAGCCATACGAAACTCACACAGACAGTGCAAGCACATGTCAAATTCCTCACAAGCAGTAATTCGGTTTTAGGATTAAACTCAGCATCCTCAGCTGCAAAACGGCATGCTTCCAATCTATTTAAAATACTAGAAATCTATTTTATTTAGCTTTGAAAGAATTCTTAATCAGTTCAATTGTTCATTTTTAACTTCCAAACAAAACAGTGACAAAACTATTTCACATCTAGAATTGCAAATTTGTTTTACTCAAGTCTGTTCCACAGGAACACCCTGGATCCATGGCTTTACATCCAAACCAAAGGAGATAAAAAAAAAAAAAGTAAATCTCATGCCTAAAGGCTGGACAACTATGTAATGTGGTGAAATGCTTCAGTGTCCTTAATCTGTGCACATTTTCCTCCTAAAAAGAGCCAGGAAGATCTCAAATAACTGCTTCTAATCTCCTGGTCATGCTTCAGCGGTTTCTTAGTACAGCACAGTGAGCTAAAATAGCACTGCTTTATTTAAGGAAAGACCCTATACGTAAACAGGGAATGAATGCATGAAAGAATAAATTAATTATTTATAAGTTATTAGCAGGTATTTTTATAGATTTTTTTTTTTTACAGATTATCTATCTATTTATTTATTTTATTTATTCATTAATCAATAAATAAACTGTATATAAAAAATATTTTTTTAAAAAGGCAGAAATTTCCAAAAATTTAAACTTGAACTCTCTGTGTTTTTACAGTGAATTACGTTGAATCCATATGAATAATATGATCCCAAATCTTAAATCTTTCTCCAGCACTCAGTTTTATCATTGTTTCCCCTTTGTCTCATTTGTTCAATACTCGTGTTATGTGAAAAAAAGGATCCTTAAAAACAACTAAGGTGCAGCCCGAGTGCTAAAAATATCACAGTACTAACAGTGTGATATTGCTCTTACCAAAAAGTTCCAAAAACACCATTCATTACCATCAGGTTATGATTGGATTTTTTTTTATTTAACTAGCTATTCTTCTCAATCAACATATATAGTTCTGTGACTGGTGGAACTAACTAACCGCAACTACTGGAACTAGCACTGAGCTTGTGATGTAATTAATGGAGGTGAAAGTAGTTTTAAATTCTTGCTGGTATTGTGTAGCTAAAGGGAATGAGACTAAACCATAAATAGACCATAGAGGTGTTGGACAGTCCTGAAAAACTTTCACTTATTGCACTTTAGAATATCAGCTTACTTATGGGGTTTCAGTGTTAAATCTTGAATAGTGTAAAATGGAAATATAGCGCACTAGAATGAACAACCTCTTATTCCACACACCAAGTTGATCAGGGGTTAATGACTTTCTTTTACCTATGCTGGCAACGATGCTTACAGTAATTAAAGTTTTTTAGAATACCTGTGATGCCGAGTGATAAGTATAGTTACTGTAAACCTTATGCTCTATATCAAAACTCGTGGAATGTCTCGTCCAATCAGATTTCTAGGTCGCAATGAATAATTGTATAGCCTGACATGTATCATGATTGTGCCCAGTGGGTGGAGCTTAAGCCTTTTTCAAAGTTGTTAGTGGACGAAACAGTAAAATTACCATTAATTTGTTGAGGTTTTATTTTCATTAATACAGTTTAAGATGGCATGTGGATTAAATGCAAGTTATCCCAAAACCTGAAAAATAACAAAAATATGATTGTTTCTATCTGTTCCTTAATGTTCCTTAATCCTTATGTTCTATTTTGGTCAGATTTATTCATTCAAACATAAATTTCTAAAGCTCATCACAACCACACAATTCTATAAAAATAAAAAAAAACCTTCCAACTCTCAATTATATAACAAATGATGTTCAAGCCATTTTGACTAGACAGAACAAGTCTATTCTAGGACTACTGGGCATGAGGCAGGATGAGATACCAGCCCATCTCAATGCACTTTGCACACAAAAACACCTACTATAAGTTTCCCAATTTAGACAAGATAGAGAGAGGAGAGAACAAGAGGAAACCCATACGGGCATGTGGAGCACATATGAAGCTCCATGCAAACACTAACACAATTTCAGGTCCTAGGATCCTAGAGCTGTGGCAGCTGTGAAAAAGCTTCCCATTGCACCAGTGGGACACGGTTTTAACTTACCTCTAGATGAGAATGATTTTTGCATTTTTCTGTGTTATGAATTGATCATGAATAAGCACAGCTGTGAAGAATAAAACAGAGTGCTTTTCTAGTATGGCAGGTTAAAGACATTTACGCCAACAGAGATTATCTGAAGATAATTCCTTTGTAATTAATCTACAGATAGCACACAAACAGCAAAGCTAGAAAGGAAACATTAGTGTTTAGGTATTAGAATAGAATTGGCTCCTTTGTCATTACAGCTTAATAATGGCAGAGGTTAGCCAGGTCTTTATTTAACGCACATGAGACAAATCTGCCAGCAGTAGTTTTAAATAATACTTTTATCAGGCAATTTGTTATTCCCTGTTGTGTTGTATGCAGCCTAATTGTGTACAGTTGTTTGAAGCATAATTTCAGTAAGGATTTATCAATAGCTATAGACCTTTTGCTGATGGTAGACGTACCGTTAACAAACATTAGACAACTTTATATTTTATAGACCACTATATATTAAACACTTATCTGTCAAGATTTATTTGTACTTTTTTTCAAAGGTAATGTGCAGATTAATTTGTTTTATTTTTACTTTATATTTTGTATTAATTATTTTTATGTTTTCATTTTTTTGTGTTGTGGAATGAATAATCTGAGTTTTCATTATTTCTTTTAGGGGAAATTCGTTTTGATTTACAAGTGTTTTGATAAACGAGCACACTTCCGGAACGAATTATGCTCGAAATCCAAGGTTCCACTGGATTTTAAAATATAGAACCAAGTAGTGCCCTAGACCAGGAGTTGGGAGGGATTTGGGATACAGTGTTATGTTAAAAACTAGTTAGCTTTGTAGCCCATTATGCCTTAAACAAACAACACATCTATTAGAACGACATGCAATGCAACATTCAAGCACTTACTAAGGAGACAAAGTGTTGTTTAAGATGACATAACCTTGTCTGATGTATTTTTTTTCTAAAAGTGCTTCTTTGACAGTTTTTGAATGTGGGTTCTGGCACTGGCATCCGAGAAGTAACACCGCTTTTGCTGTACAGAAGTGGGCAGGACCATGTTGGACAGGCATTGGGACTTCAGGTGCAAAAGGTAAATTTTGTATGAGAACCTTTTCTCCATGTATTTATTCATAATGGTAGAATGCAACATAGGCCTCTTTTTTTTTGCCTTTTGGGGGAGGAAACGGAATTTGCAAGCAACTGTTGCACTCATGCATACTCATAGCTCATGTATGTTAACCTTTCAGACAAGGTGATTTATAGATAAACCTCTATCAAGAGTGCAATCAAGTAACAGTTTAGAAACAATTATTTATAAGTGTAACCCTGACATTGTATTATGAGCCCCACCACCAACATAAAATTTATATGAATTTTTTCTACTTACAGCATTTATGGTACTAAGATATGATGCTGATTTATTAGGTCGGGGGAGACTTTCTGTACCACTTTCTAGGATGAGATGTGGTACTGTATATACTGTACAGTAAAGCACACCTAGACCAAGTGGCCATACAACAATACCATGCAACAGAGAATAAAATACAGCGACAGCTGTTTAGGATAATAAAATAAAAGGGCTAAAAAAAAATCACATTACTCTTGACAAATGATAAGTGTTGTAGCATAGAGCATCTTCAGAGAAAAAAAACTATCACATATACACATCTTAAGCATTTACGTATTTTTCAACATTATGGTTATATGACGCTACATAACAGGCAAAAATTACATGTTTTTGTCCCTTTGGGTAATTTCTAAAAAGATTAGAAAATGTATGTTTAGTCTTTTATTTATTGATTTATAATATAATATAATATAATATAATATAATATAATATAATATAATATAATATAATATTTTACAATATTGTAATTTCTCCTCCAAAATCATTTTAAAAAATCAGTGATGGAGAAATAAATCCATCTATTTTTCATACCATTTATCCGGTGTGGTGTAACAGGGGAACTATTCGAAGCAGCATTGCAGCATTAGTACCAACCCATTGCAGGGCACAAGAACGCACACACACTGAAACTTATAAACACACCTAGTCATACACTACAGACAATTTTGAAATGCCAGTCAACCTACACCGCATGTCCTTGGACTATGAGAGGAAACCCACCAAACATGGGGGGGGAATGCAGACTTTATGCACACAGACCAGAGGTGAGATTCAAATCCCCAATAATGAAGGAGCAAGGTGACTGCACTAACCAATATGCCATCATGCCACTGAAACACCAGGTTGGAAGTGAATTAAATAACTGAGTACATAAAATTACTTGACACAACTGGGCTAGTAAGAAATCAGCCCCAGCCTATAAATCATACAATTTGGTGTAGTTGTACTTATGACCATTAGCGGTGCTGTTGTTCTTGGTTCAACCAAGGGCAAAAATTACCTTTAAGCAAATAAGCAATAAGCCAAGCATTGGCTACATTCATATTACCAGCCTAAAGTCACTCAATTCCGATTTTTTACCCAGAATTCACGTGACATCAGTCAGCATCGACAGCGGGGGGGATTTCCTAGCAGCACTATCAATAGCTGCTAAAACAGCTGAAGTGAATTGTCTGGCTTTCTTCTTTCTTCTTGCCCATAACAAATATAGCCAGCTAACTGCCTGCCATCCTCCAGAGCAAAATCCCAGGCATATTTTTGATAAAATCACATCCATCATTTAAAATGAATGAGTGCTTACACTAACTCATGATATATTTTAACTCGATGGTTAAGATGTGTGCATGTGTGCTGTTTCAGAGGACAGGCGCATACACATTAAGTCAGATAAAAGCCCACAATCGGAATTGCACAATGTGACTTGCAATGTGAATGTAGCCATTGAGCCTTATTTGACATGGTTTTCCTCAAAGGATTGGAGGAACTATTTAGTTCAGCAGGCTAATCCTAATGGTAAAATACTCACTCACTCACTCACTCACTCACTCATCTTCTATACCGCTTTATTCTGTATTCAGGGTCGCGGGTAATGGTAAAATAGTTTTCTTTAATACAGATAGTATCAGAAATCAGGAATGCAGCTATCCTGAAAATATTTCTGAAAGAGTATACAGTATTTCTAAATATGGCTAGATTGTGTGTTAACCATAACCCTGACACCTTTAGAAAGAGAAATGGTGTACCACAGGCATGCATCCAACACCCCTGTGACTGTGGGATAAGAGCATGCGGGATTCCAGCCATGACAGGCAGGCAGATCAAAGCGTTCTGCTCCCACTCTCTGCATCTCAATGGGTTGCACTCTGACATCAACACTACGGGCTCACATCCTCCTGTAACATTTGCTAATTTTTTTGTACCTTTTGAGGACATTCTGTACTGTCAGTCCTACTACAAGCCAAAAAAAAACATTTTACTTTGTCACTAAATAATAATTTAGCCATGTGACACAAGTCCATACTATTGCACCTCTCAAGTACTGTTCTCCTTTACAGATATCAGAGAAGCAGGAATGCACCATGGTTTTAAAGGTTTGAACTGCAACATTCATCATTTATTTTACAACCATTATACAGTGTCATCTCTGCCACATTGAGTCATCACCATTCTTTCCAGAGGATAGATGAGGAAGATTTTACAAGTATGACTCGGAAATTATCGAAACATTTAGATAAAGCAATAACCAGGCATAAAAGGACAACCAATGTCACGTTTTTTGCTTTCAATAATTTCAGTGTATAGCATCTCACCTGACTGCATGAGTAGATTTACATTCTGCATTTTTTTGTGCTATTGTTTATAGAGGAAAAAATCTCTGCATACAATTTTAGTGCAATTTTTAACATGTGATGATGGACTCAACAGCTTTAACACCAATTGTAAGGCAACGTTTATAAATATATCAAAATATAGTCAGTGACAACTCTCTTTATTATAAAAATGGTACAAAAACCTTGTCAGACACAAGCGAGATGGACATATTTTTTAGTTCCTCCGCAGACTTGACACTTTTATAGCCCAGTCTGTGTAATATCTTTTGGCACACAGACTGTGTGTATTCTACCATATCAAAGGACAGTTTGAGTCTCCAGCTCTCAGCATTAGCTGCTGAATCTCTTACTGTCCCATACTTGTGTTTGGTCAAGAGCTCATTACTCCCCCTGGTGTTTGCATGAATCCAGTCCACTACATTTTTGTCCATTGATAACCCAAGGTAGTCATAGATATCCTTGGTTTTCTGGAGAGGGTTCCTTGCTAAGTCTTCATAACGCACAAGCATGTATTTCCCCTTAAGCCAGTATGGATGGCTGAGTCCTGTAGAAACTGAGTTTAAGAAGTCCTCACATACTACTGTCAACTGAGTCAAATCCAGGTTGTAAGGTTTTCTTCCGGTTGCCCTCCAGATTCTCCACAGACGATACGTGTCCCGGAAGGTCTCGATACGTGACGCGAGGATCCCTCGTGGGTCTCTAACCAGCTGTATGACTTTCAGGTTGAGCCGTGGATCCTCCACCAGCGCGCGCAGGTCCCCTATTTCAGGTACCCGAACAATCTTTATGGCAACATGCCGCTTATCCCGGCAAGACTCAGCAGCAAGTGTCATGTTGAGGGTTACACACTTTTTTACACAGTCACCCTCCTCTACATTTGTCTCACCAGGACTGAAGGCATCACAGACGGGCTGGGAACAGAGCACTCGGCTGGCCCCGCGACGAAACAACTTGTCCGTGGTATGGTTGGTTGGTGAAGGCTTTATGTAGTTCTCCAGAAAGTGCAAATCACATCCATAGAGGCTCCGCAGCAAGTCCCGACTGGCGCCCAGCATCACCCGCCTGTCAGCTGCATTTCTGCTGTGGGAAAGACGAGGAATCAAGGCTGTCTGGACATGGTAAAGTGGCTCGAACAAGTAAAAGATATCCAAGTGCTGATTCAGCAGCTGGCCCACAAACGATGATCCACTGCGTGTTGTGGCTAACACCAGGATGTGGGTCTTGCGTGATGCATTAAAACTAAAGTAAGTATACTCATCGCATCCACGCTCAAAAAGGCTGTCTGCTTCCTGCCCGCTCAGGCTGCAGTTCTGTTGGATTGGCACAGGACAGAGTTGGAAAGACTTGAATGTGAAAGTCTTGATGGCCATGTACTGGATGGCAATGGAGGCCAAGGCTAGTAGTATAACAGCCTTCCAAGAACATTGCATGGCTGGGAAACTTCATCCAGGCACTGCGGACGGGATCTAGTCCTGTCTGGAGTGCAGAGAAGGAAACGTTTCATTACTGCCACACAGGGACATGACCAGGAGCAATACAGAGCGAGCATTCATGCCTTCCAGTGACCACAGGGACGGAGGAACGAGTCAACACACCGTTTTTCCTTTTCAGAAAGGCACTCATGTGAACAGCGCTGTTCAATCTGGGGTAAAACATTCACATGGAAGACATACTGTTAAAGATTTCATCATGTTTTTGTCACAAAAACCTGAACTGTATGCACACAATATACATTTTTTTTTTTATAAATCACTGCACATCCACTGTTAATTTTAAGATGTGTATTCAGGTAGGATTTATTTCAAGAAAATAAGTTTTTTTTTTGTTAAAAATGACATTGCAGACTGACAGATTTCCAAATTGCCATGAAACATCCTTCCAGTTGTAGTTTCATAAAAATAGGAATAATGAGTAAATATGTGTGGTGTTATACAGTAGCTGTATTTGACTATATTTTTAATATACAAACATTGCGATGCACAAAACATTCAAGTATGTCATGTGTAAAAATTTCTGCCCCTCACGTCGGTAGTTTAGAGCTTACAGTTTACAGTTTGCGCTAAAATAAGCTCAATAATCATAATAATTATAATAGTAACAAATAGACTACATATGATCGACGATGCAACAGTGCATCACCTTCAGCCGGGGGTTTAAAACGACTATAGAAACAAACCAGATGTTATTTTTTTCTTTCCCTCACCTCCGAGCGGGTGTTGAAGCCGTCACGAACCGCAGCCTGCAGCGACGGCAGAATCAGTCAAAGTGTGTGAGTGTGTGTGTGTGTATACACAGATGGAGAAGAGGGACCGATGCCAGCGACGTAGATCCATAGAGCGCAAGAAACCCTTTAAAAGTCTCAAAATCCTCTGACATATAACAGTACAGGGCTGGAGAAAAAAAAGAGGAGAGAACGGCTGATATCTCTGTCGGAGTGAGAATGAGATAATGCGCGTGGGCTGCCGGTAATAAAAAAAAAATAAAAAAAATGGGGAGACGCGCAGGCGCTGAGCGACACACACACATATGCACACACAAACATTGAGAGAGAGAGAGAGAGAGAGATGATGATGATGATGATGATGAACGAGAAGGCTACCCCTACACTCACATCTCTCTCTCTCTCTCTGACACACACACACTAGTATTCTATTCTATTTTTTTTTATTAAATAATTTAACTTTTATTCCACTTTCTTATAAATTGTTAATTTTATCCCTTTCCGGTATTTTTCTTTTTCGTTTGTTTGTCCGTTTGTGTGTGTGTGTGTGTGTTTGTGTGTGTATGAGAGAGAGAGAGAGAGAGAGAGAGATGATGATGAACGAAAAGACTACCCCTACACTCACATATCTATGTCTCTCTCTCTCTCTCTCTCTCTCTCTCTCTCTGTTTGTCTGTTTTTTTTTTCTGTTTGTGTGAGTGTGTGTGTGTTTGTGTGTGTTTTGTTGTTGTTGTCTTCAAACACCCGCCACCAAAACAAATTCTTTCTGAGTGCAGACATACTTGGCAAGCTCTTTCTGATCCTAATCTGCAAACAGTTATAGGCGCCATATTTCAGTATCTTTAGTACAAATTTTGTTATATATGTTTATCTTGTCTGCTTCATGAGCAAAATAATGTACAAACAATGTGACAAAGTTACATGAAGAACTTATTTACCAGCACGCTCAATAAAACCTAACAGCTGTTTTACGTATAAAAATGCACACATCTGTAACTAACACTACTGATTATTTTTCACACCAATCATTGACTGCGTTTATTTTATTACTCTTTAGTGGTTTTTTTATATGTCATATATATAGTATATATTTAGATGTTTACTTGATGTTTTTGATGTTCCCAAATTGCACATTTCTGTAAGTAAACAGCTGTTAGCTGTTAGGTTTTACTGAGCATGCTGCAGAATATGTTTTTCTGGTAATTTTGTCACACTTGCTCTTTTCTATTTTCATGGAGCTATTTGTTTGTTTGTTTGTTTGCTTGTTTGTTTCCGTCGTTATTTATTTATTAATTGTAAGGTACATTTGGAAACAGTGAATGGTTCTGTACATAATAGTACATGATAAAAATGTTACCAAAAATCTGTACTAAGTATAATGTGGTACCTAAGACTTTTTCACAGTACTGTATATAGGTTTTTGGTTTGTTACTGTCGAACGGCCAAATATAGATGCATTCGTCATGACATTAGCAATTAACAATATCAAATCATGACATTATGGACCTGTTATAAATAAATAAATAAATAAATAACAGAGAAATAGACAATGGAGTGGTCAACAGGGATTATTTGATTATTCAGTTAAATTCAATTCCATTTAATTTAAGATTTATTTATTTATTTATTCATTCATTTATCATATTGAATAGTATGCATATTACTGTCTTATATATGGTTCATTAGTACCATTCATTAACATTACAACATTAGCAACAACAATAAAAAAGAATAGTGGACAATAATAGCAGCAACAACTGTTTAAGCAATTTTCAGTTGAATGAAACAGAATTCAATTTAATTGTCTCAGATTATTATGTTAAAAAGTGGCAAAAATAAAGTGAAATAAACACAGATAAAGGAGTAGAGGGTAGTTAGTGTCCAGTAAACTAGAGTTCAAGACTATTCATTCATCACTCATACTTACAGTAAGTAACCACCCTACCCCATGATTTGAGCATTACCAGTTATTAACAGGCACCAAATTTAGCAATGAACATTATATATGGAGTTAAAATCATTAAAGTAGTGAGTGTAGTTGGGGTGGCCTATTTATCCTTCAACATTACAATCCTCCTCCTCCTTGTCCTCCTCCTCCTCCTTCTCCTCCTCATCATCATCATCATAATCATCATTATATCTCTCTCTCTCTTTCTTTCTCTCTGAATTGATTTAAATTCATTCAAAACCATTTGAACCTTATTTGCATATACAGCATATACAGCAATTGGCCATAGCATTAACATAACATAATATTAACACATTGATTTCTGATTATAAAACAGTCACCTGGTGACTGGATAATGGCCATCCAATGCTCATCTACAGTATGCCTGTGGGGACCAAAGGCCAGCTTGTCTGGTTTGATCCCACAGAAAGGCCAAAGCATCACAAATCACCAAATAGTGCCAGCCATGATAAAAAGGCATCAGAACACCCAGTGCACAGCAGAGTTTGGAAGGGAAATTTCCTCACTCGCTGACCAAGAAAAAGTTCTAAAGTCAATCATCAGATGGAAAATTAATGCTTATAGTTTTCTGGGATTTCAAGGGTCAGTATTAGAACATAATCAGGAAAAAGGTTTAACAATGAACAGTGCTCAATACAGTGAGATCCTTATTAAAGAGCTGAAGCCCACACTGTCGACACTCTGCAAAAAAAATCAATTTGAGGTGTTAAAGCATCCTCCCTATATTCTGGGTCTTGCTCCATTGTACTTTTATCTGGTCGTCCCCAGAAAGCAGCCCTACAAAGACAAAGGTTCACTAATGCTGAGGAAATGAAGACAGCAGTGTATTCGTGACTCGCAGACAAAACATTTTTCAATGAACAAAGGTATTGAAAATGAATGAGTTTATGTAAAAAAAAATATGTATCTGACTTTTGCGAAAGTTAACTAAAATATATTCAGTGTGTGTGTGTGTGTGTGTGTGTTTGTGTCTGTGTGTGCATGCGTGCGGACAATGCAAAGTTTTGAGCCACGTCTTATTTTCAGTATAAAGAGTAAGATATATAAATAAAAAAATACATTACTGGGAATGTATATTAATTTAACACAATGATAATTTTGTTTTGTCTCACAATTTTTTTTTGAGATTTTAAAAGTCACATCCTTATGTTGGAGTTAACCCTTAATCAAGTTAAGAAAACTATTTGGTAACTTCCATAGGTATCCATGTACAGTATCACAAGCAAAAACACATATTTGTCATATGTATTCATGTATTTTTATACATTTCTAGGTATAAATAAAATGTGTCTTTAACTTGATCTGTTTGCTTAAAAATATTTCAAATACACCTTTGGGAGGAAACACGTATGATAACTTCATTGACCTTGATTTGCAACATAAAAATTCTTGAAAAAAAATAATTTCTTGAAAAAAGTCTTGCAATTTTTAATTTTCAAGTATTTCAGTGCATGCCCTATAAAAGGTTAACATGAAGTAGGTTCATGTTTTTTTAGGAAGATTATTCACTTATCAAATCTTGAGATGTCATTGTGTATATACTGTTTGCAGTTATAAGCACTGCTAAGTGGTAAAATTAGTAAGTAAGCTTTAGAAGATTAAAAATGTAATGATCTAAAAAGGAGAATGAACAATTTCTGATCTTACATTGCATTTAGGGTAGAGCCTTCAACTCACATTTTACTTTCCTATCAGAAGCAGTGCATCAACAAGAATTACAAAACTGTGTCTACTGCTACTACTACTGTAAGTTGAAACTAATGAATGTGACATTAAATCAAAAGTAACTTAAACTGTTAATCTATTGATGTCTTTAAAAAAGTAAGTTGCTTTTTTAAACTTTTCCTTTATCATAAACAAAATTCTGGCTACCTTCAATAAATAAAATGTATCTATTTTATTATAATTTTTAGTATAGTTTCCACATCTCATAAAACTGAAAGCTTGGCTGAAATCCAAACAAAGTGGGGAATATTTACGCTGCTTAATAGTTGCCTGCAATTTGGTGCTTTGTGAAGGAGATGTATTTCATTGTTGCTCAAATAAAAGTTTCACCTTGAAAAATGCCCAATAAACTCTGAATTATAGAGCATCTTAAGGAGACCAAGAACCATTCTGGTAATGAGTGTGCATTATGCTACCATCACTAATTTACCCAGTTAAAGGGTAAATTACTCTCCACTTTCTAAATATATACTTACTGAATTATAAATGAGAAAAAAAAAATAAGAGTCTAAAAAGAATTTCAATGTGCATTGAAAGGATTGTGGTGGGCACAAAAATGCACTAGAGAAAACACTGAAAAGAGATTTAATCTATAGTTTAATTAACCACAATATATTCTGCTCTTATGTTATCAATTTCACTGTCATATTGATAGTTATAGTTTTTTGTTTATAGTGTTAAAATACATTATGTAATGATTTTCTTTTTACATTCAGCTCTTCATTCTGCAATGGCTCCTCCTCTTCCTTTGCCTACTTGCTGTAAATAATGCTAATTACCACTATGGCAATCCAGTAGAATAATAATCCCACCACATAATTTAAGTGCCCTCACTTTTGAGACTGTGGATCACTCTAAGAATCTGAGAGGCCTGGACTGCTTACCATGTTGTAAAGTGACTTAGATACATCATGGCATGTTAGCTAATTTTATTTTTTTTTTGTAAAAAAAAATTCATGGCACCTTTCTTCATGGCACGTTTCTCTCTATCTATTTTCTGTTAAATGATGATAAGACAGCAAAGACTTCGAATTAAGCTAGGAAAATATCAATATCTTTTCCCTACCAAATAGGAAATGTTCTACATGATTTAATAGCACATAACCCTTAAAACTCAAGTAGCACGGATCCATTCTGGCAACCAAGCATTGGTCAGTAACAGATTTAAAAAATGCCTATATGGAACTCCTGCTGGTGTGTTAATGTGGGAGATGGCAGACATCAAATTGTGCATTTGGGTTTTTAGATATGTGTGTACACACAAACACACACACACACACACACACACACACACACACACACACACACACACACCAGTTTTCCTTCTGGCCAGGTCCTCTAGCCATCACAAAATGTCCCTTGTAAAATTCACTCAAATCCTTATGATTGCCCATTTTGTCTGCTTCCAACACATCAACTTTGGGAAAAAAAGGTTTACTTGCTGTCAGATATATCCTACCCTCTTCCTGCCGCCATTGTAATGAGAAATTGAAGATGTAGCTACTGTGAGAGGGGCCAAATTGTAATGGCTGGACAACTGGGGCAGAGCAACTCCAAACTGCAGCTCTTGTGTAATCTTCTCAGGGTGTAATGAACAGGACACAACAAAAGTGATGCAAGGAAGAAAACTGGTGAACTGGCAACACGGTCATGGGTGACCTAGGCTCACTTATGCACATGATGAGAAAGGTTGGCCTGTGTAGACTGATCCAATAGAAAAGTTTCTGTACCTTAAATTGAGGAAAACGTTAATGCTGTCCCAATAGAAAGGTGTCAGAACACATAGGTCACTACTGTTTTGGAAGTAAAGATGGGGGACCTACTCAATATTAGGTGGGTGGTTACTGATAAGTGTACAGTATACACGCAGTCTTTGCAGCCTGAAATGAGGACAGACACAGTTTTTGTTTTTTTTAGTGCACCTTTTAACATCTAAGTGAAAGATAACACCAATATATCAGAAAAAAATAGAAAAAATTACTGATTTGTAAAATATCACCATCCTCCTAAAATCACTTGTACACTTAATCAGGGGAAGCTAATCACCTTCTCAATGGCACATAAAGCTTTGCACATCTAGACTTTGCAATATTCACTCACTCTTCACCCAAGTTGGACTGCCTGTGCAACCATTGTAGGGTCTAGGTATCACCTCATACTACCAGTAGTGAGACTTACCCTAGCCAAATGCAAACCAAAAGACAGCCAGAAAATATTAGGAGGGGAAAAAATGTCAGTGGCCTGTGAAACCATTCCTATTTTGGGGGTCATCTCATTAGTACACCTGTTGTTAACACCAAAGCATCTCAACCGCCTCTCGGCTACGTAACTAATCAGATACATATCACAGAATATCCCAGTTTTAATAAGTGTTCCTTTAAGTTTTATTCAAGAAAATAAAAATAGTATGATGTATATTCTCATAATTTGATCATATACAGTATATCAATATATATGTACAGTATATATACTGTATATGTAAACATGGTAATGCAAAAATGGTCTGGGTTTTAAGGGTTGCTCAGTTTTAGCTGACCTGTTTGCAGAAAACACTATAAGTAAGTATAGTCATTTAAATGAGCATGAGGTGCATGAATTATGCACACACAAAGGCATTTTCAAGAGCAGAGCAGACAAGTGAGCATACAGAGAAACTATCATGCATGAGAGCCCTTCAGTTCTGTGAGCATGAAATGTCAACATGTTAAACAGAATGTGTGAATTGTCTAAAAACCCATGTGGAAAATTCACTTTATTTAGAAGTAAGTGTGACTTATCTTTGTTATACAGGATTTAATTTATTGTTCAAATGTAACTGAAATTACCTTTGTTTAACACTGCAAAGACATTTGTTTAACTATAAGACAACTTTGTAAATAATAATAATAATAATAATAATAATAATAATAATAATAATAATAATAATAATAATAATAATAATAATAATAAATCTTTTACCACTAATCTATCTTAAACATGACATTTAATTATAGAGTGCATGTGTAGTGCTCACTGCACAGTTCATTACATTTGTAAACCACTAATCTACAATCACTTCTGGCTTAGTATTGGCCCGAATATGCCAAAAGGAATTACCTTCAGGAAATTAAATGCTAATCCTCATTGTACATAATTTGAATTCCTGGGATGAAGAAAATTGTCAGGTTATTGTTAAATAAATCTGTACCAAAAACTGTGTGTAAAACAAAATGGGAAAATGAACAACCAACCTACAAACAAATATATTACTGAAGGGTCAAAATATTGGCCTGCATCAAGCAAGCATTCAAATTTCACAAATTTGGATAAGATTGTTCTAAAATACTAGACGGATCATGCTGAACCTTCATCTACATAGAAGGAATTTGATTCAGTTTGATAGGGAGTATAAATATTGGACTTTGGAGCAATGGAAAAAATCATGTGGTCTGATGAGTCAGAACTGATGCTATACCAGAGCCATTTGAGTGTTAGGGTAAAAAAAAAAGGAAGTGCTGGAAACGATGCCCCCATTATGCATATTGTCCATTTTACAAGCCTCTGGAGACAGTGTCATAATCTGGGATTGCTTCAGTTGGACAGATCTAGGGTAAGGCATAAAAATAATAATAATAATAATAATAATAAATAATAAGTCAGCTGATGACCTGAAAGAACTGAATGACCAGATTACCACATTGATAGATTTTTTTTTCTTACTTGATGGTATGAGCATATTTCGGTTAGGATGTGAAAGAGTGGTTCTGGAAGCATGAGAAATCATTTTTCTTCAATTCCAATTCCATTATCAAAGCTAAAGCTGGTCAAATAGAATCTTATAGTGTGTGAATCTTTTTTTCCTTTTTTTTCATGGCCAGGCATGGTGTGAATATGTATGTATATATCAAATATATAGAGCATGCAGACCATCTTCTAGTGTCTTTCACCTCATACCCCCACATCCTCGGGTCTCTGAATAACAAAGAAGGGGAAAATGCTCACCACTTAGCCCAAATAGCTGTTGAATATTAATGAGGGTTCACTTGGGGGTAACTGCCATTCCATGGGTATCATTTACCAATTCGTTGTGTGTACACCAGTATTTTCCAGCCACCCATCAACTTAGGTTTTCTTTTTTTATGAATCTCCCACTAAGATGGTGGTTAAGGAAACAGGTGTGCAACAAAAGGCATGACAGGAAACATAGCTTGGCTTTTACAAGGTGATATGTGTGTGGGAATGTGCTATGATTTGTGTGGGAGTCAGTGAACCCTATTGACATCAGTGGTACTGGGCTCTATGGTTGAGTTTTGACAATTACAGGTTAGTACTAAATGAAAACACGACTCTGAAGCAAAAGATTCCTTTGTTTCTGATTCAATGATGCACTACAATCTTCTGCAACGTCCTGTTTTTTTTTTTTTAGATTCTACTCTGACATTAAATCAATCTTTATTTCCATTTTTAACCTCCTTGGAGGTTGGTTATATTGAGTATGTAGCCGGTTTAACAAACACAGTGGGCAAAAGAAGTCTGGCTGAATGTTTGTGAATGTCAGGCTTACATCAAGTTGTGAGATAACTACCTGCCATTTCGAAACAAGCATAAGAACACAATACATTCAGGTTGTTATCAGATACTCATTGTGAAAATGTCTGTGGTGTTCCTATAGGGGAGGGGGAGTGAAACATTCCATTTCCTCTTTTTCCATTCCTGTGGGCATTTTAAATGTTAGACGTTTACTTGAGATTGAGAAACAAGCGAAAAAGTTGGTTTAGGTTTCATTTTCTTCTTCTGGTTTTCATAACTATAGTACACCCTAATGTATCTTAAATACTATTTTTTTTCTCATATTGTATGTTATGACCTGCATTATTGGGTCAAAAAAAATATTCAAGTAAGAGTACACTCTGAATGTAATTTGATTTGGTGCAGAATAACAGTAATAATAATAATAACCACAAGGTAAGTATTTAAGATGATACAATTTTCAGAATATTCTCAGAAATTGTGTCAAAAATAATGTTAGCTTTTGTGATCTGAAACAACTGTTTTCAGGGTATGCTCATTATATTCTAAATCTACGGGTTGCACAGATTGGCACCTCTGGTATTTAAACAGTACAGCTGCATTAGACACATAATAAATACTGTACGATACACTGTACATGATGTGAATTGCACAGTCCCATGATGCACATCATCAATTTCTCCCAGTAACAATGCATCGTTACATTTCTAATAAAAACAAAACATTCTATATGATGGGAATTTGAATCAAACCAGGACTTTTGATTGTGCAAAATAACAGAACACAGTTATAAGAGTTATTACTACTTTTATTTAACTATATAATCCCTGCTACACTAATGCACTTATTCCAGACTGCAAGTGCTTTGATACCATCAAGGTAGAAAGTTTTCTCTGTCCATGGCAGAAAGATTACTTTAATTCACAAAGCACTGACGCTGGAGAATTCTTCCATAAATCTGGAATAAATGGCCCTTCTCAGAAAATACTGACCATATCAACAATTATACCTTTACAAATATACCTTAGTTTATGTGGTGCATTTGCCATAACTATGAAAATTGATCAAAACTTTTGACCAATCGATAGAAATTTTAACTGGTATAAAATAATATAATTTATTTGATCTGATATTATTTGACTTTGAGTCTAAAAAAATCTTGCTTTTAAGACTCTCAAATGATTTGGAGTTGATACTGACAATTTTATCAGTCTTTTAAATGTATAAAATAGTATGTGTTATAGAGGGTGGATAGTGTTGTTTGAAAGTGAACACTGTTAAGATATAGATATTTAAGGGCCACTGAATTTTTTTTCTGGAACTTAAAAGAATCTAATCCATGCAAATAGTTGAAAAGTTTATTTTTCTTTCTTTCTTCCTTTTTTTATTAGTTAACCTTTTTTTTTTAAGTTGATGATTTAAGAATGGAAATACATTGGAGCACCCACAGATGGCAATAATTTGATTTATACTGTTAAGTAACTGAGTGTCTGTCTTTTTTCAGACTGCTGATTAGTCAGTTATCCACCAGAGGGTCTGGGATACAATTTCAATTTACACTTCTAGATAGGTTTCTCTAGAGAAAACATGAAGTATATTCGTGAGATATCACAATCATGAAACTGGAGTGTTAATTTGGGAATTTATTTAACATGCAATTACCATACGAATAACCTTACACGGGTTCTCGACTCGCGCAACAGAAAAGTGTTCACTCTGTTGTTGGAAAATCACAACCCCAATTATGCCACAGCCATCCTTGACTGAGAGTCTGAAAAAGTACTAATAGCAGTGGCAATTTTTGGAAAGGTTATTTTACTTTATCCAGTGTCAATCAACAATATTGGCATATAATATTGGCATGTGAGAGATTAAATATGTGCAAGAGGGCAGTTAGCACTTTTCTCAGAGTGTGCCATGATGTAGCATGAGCATTAGTTTGAAAAGATAACATGTCTGGCATCATATGTTTCAGAGAATAAGTTTTAATGTTTCCCATCACAAGTGCTAAGTGAGGACTATGGAGTGAACTGGAATAGACAAATAGACGTACGTAAAGAAAAATGCATAGATGCTGTAGGTTGACTGTTGATAGAGGATAGATGATATTGCATATATGTTATGGGGTTTATCCATTATGAATTCAATACCTTTTTACAAAGTATGAGATGCATTCAAGTCAAACCAGGATTGAATTTATTATGAATGAAAGCATAAAAATGATTTTTACACATGACATTAAGCACAGTACGATGATTAGTCACAGTAAAACATTTAAATGTGCAAACATTAAAAAAAGAATGATGTCCGATGCTCCCAAATGAGTTGATCAGGAACTTGCCTGGTAGTTACTGCCACATTCTCTGTACAGTTCTGACCTCCATGAAAGCCATTTTCTTGTGTTTGGGCCATTAAAGGAGTTCCTGGGAGGCCAGCATTTTAAATGAAAAACAGGCAGTTTGATCATGGCTTCAGCATAATAAGAAAACTTTCTATCTTGATGGTATCTAAGCACTAATGAATCATGGGGATAAATGCATTAGTGTGTCAGGGGATTATATAGACAAATAAATTCTCATAACTCATATAAATTCTCATATTGTAGTTATTCTGCACATAACATAAGTCCTAGTTTGACTTAATGTCCATCATATTTCTATTCTTACCTTTAAAGTAATTGGTGATTCTGCTTTATCTTTTATTTTTTTTTAAACGCCTTGCTTCGCAGCACATTTAATATGTGGTTTGATCTGTTCCAACATCCCTCAAGATACAATGAAGATATCAAAGAATTAACGCTCTTGTCTGTACTTCCACCAACTTAGTAGAATGACCTTTAGCTGATACAGTAGTATGATAGTCTGGAACTTTATGGAGAATATAAAGCATTGCAGCGTGTCATTCTGGATAAAGGTATCTACTAATAATGTACTGTAATGTAAACCTTTTACAAATTTGATTGACTTAGAGGTAAATTTATCTCAGGGCGCACCAAAATAACTACTTGGTTAATAATCCCGAAGTTGTAAATAAAGCCAGCTTCCTTAAATAAAGTTAGAATAAATAGAAGCAGCTGACTATTTTCTACTCCTGTAGAAGTAGAAGCTGATGCACAAGAGGGCTACTCATGAGGTGAGTGGCTACATTGTCCATCTTAAAGCAATTTAAATTAGAACCCAGCACCTTTAGTCTCTTTGTCTGTGTGATACTCTTCTCTACCTCCCAGAGGATAGGTGCAACAAAAAAGTAGGTAAAATAACCAGGCTCATTTGGTAATGCACATGACCCACCTGACTTGTGTTCTTGATTTAGGGAAGTCTAAGATGGTCATGCATTCTTTCTTGCCAGTGTTTCCATATACCATGCTTCCAGAATAGTTCTTTCTTCTTCAGTGCATTCATTAATTCATGTTTCAATAATGATTGTATGCTGTTCAGAGTGTGTGGTGGATCTGTCCCATTAACACTTGACATGAGGTGGGAAAACACCCAGTATTAGAATTCATCTTCTTCTTCTTCTTTTTTTTAGTTTAGGGAGTGGATGAAAATGTAGAATGCATAAGAAATAAAACCACATTTATGAGGAAAACATTTATGTAAAACCCCACACATACTGTATAGTAACTTGAGCATGGGAATGTTGTGAGGCAGTGATGCTACATACTACAACCTGAAACATGTTGGCATAGGGAAAGAATTTATCAGATAACACTTCCCTATTTCCACCGTTTTTACCATCTATCATGTGATTTCCATCCCATTCAAGATGCTTTGGTGGGTGAAGCGCTGGTAAAATAGCACTATAGATCTTTTAATTACTGCTCTACAGTTATATACCATAGAGAGAATCAACAGATCACACAGTAACATGCACCAAGAAACACTGCTATATATTGTACATGAACCATGGAGTTGCAATGAGGCAGAAAAGGGTTCAGAGCTACAGTATGTGTGCAAATTCTTTGAAAGTGCAGCTCATTTAAATGTAAATATATTGATAAAAAAAATGTTTTTATTAAAAGGAGACATGAACCAAAGTTGATGTATGTACATCACAGAAGAGCAAGCAAGAGAATGCTATATACAACAGCTGGCAGGGAACTGACAAAAAAGAAACAAAAAAAATCATGTTGTCAGACCATAAAGTAGTTTTTGACTGATTTTAATTAAGATGGGCTCCAGTAGAAATGTCCACACAGAATAGGTGTTTGAGAGCATCAATTATATCTGACTTCCTCTGACTACACCTTTGTGACAGAGGCTAATTTGCTAATTCTCCAAGCTGCTGTCTGACAGGCTAAACACACCTCTTTGCTTTTATCCCTTGTTATTGCTTTATGAACCTGACAGATAGCTTGGGGTTGGTTGGATGCTGTCTCCATGAGGACAAGAGTGTGCTCTATATACAGGTATGTAGAGGCTTTAAAAACGTACAAAAAATATACTTGCATCCAAAGTTTATAAAAAATTGGTTTACATTTTGATTTGGTTTATAGTGTAAATTCATATTGCCTTACAGTGTTTTTTTTTTAAATGTAGTGGTTCATTCACTTTCCTTTAATTTTAAGGTGGAGTATCTGCCAGATGAAACAAAAAAAACATACACTTTTTATTTAATTTTCAACACACCCATAAGAAATTTTACAATAGTATTTTTAAAAGTCATGCACAGACCACATTTAGGTATATAGTTCCACCATGGTTCATACATTGGTACAAGAGTACATGGCTTTACCATGTACTGTAGCATGGTACTGTGGAACACATACCATGATACTGGCAAAAAATATATATACATGTTAATGTCCAATAATGAGAAAATTTATACAGGACCATGTACGTGTCTTTTTACCTGTTACGGTTAATATACAATACTTTTGAATACCATCGTACATATTGAGTACAGCAATTGCTAGAAAAGTTCAATAGGTACTGCTTGTGGTACAGTATGTATAAATATATCATATGACATATTAAACTTTAGTAGAGACCGAGCACCCAATAATTACCATGGTATTCACCAAAGAATAGCTATGCATACATACTACCATGGAACCCACTGAAGTTGAATTGTACCTACCCTGGGACACTATAAGGTTCTATGGTGCCTACCTCAGTAACAACCGAAAAACCACTGTAATACTATGGTGTATTAAGGTATGTACTATAGTTTATCATAATAAATTATAGTACATACAGTACCATAGTAAAATTTGTTATGGGCATTGGTAATTATTACCTTATATATATAATGTTAAAATTGGAGTGGGTACTGTGGAATGTGACAGTCAAAAACCACCAGCACAGTGATATTCGAATCAAAATTATATTTCACAATAGCCTATTGAGACCTCATCTTAGCACAGGCAGAAATCCACAACAGTAAGCTTGTGACTTTAGGAAAAGCCTTAAAATGTGCCCTATTTCTTTCAACCCACTTTTACTGACTTTTTTTATGTACACAATTTGTCACTGAACTTCACCTACATACTAGCTCAATATAACTGAATAACTGGCTGAATTATTTCAGCTGGGAAAAATAAGACTGGATGTAAATTTTATTACTGTATGTTAATCATACAGAGAAAATGTAGAAAAATTGTAAAATATCTGAAAAAAATTATAACAAAAAACTTACTAAAATTATTATTATCCTATCCTAAATTAGGAAAATAAACAAATAAATGCATGAATTAATTGATTGCAAGAATATTGTACGACTCAACAGTTATAAATACAGGACGTCCCAAATGTCTCCATACATACAGTAGTAGAAATGAACATATTAGCAAAATATCTGCATTTTTTAAACTTAGACTTTTCTACTTAATTAGTATTAGAATAGAGTAAGAATGCATTTCAACATAAATTCAAATCATTCTCATGGAAAGAAAAAATACTGCACAATGATAATTAAAAGAAACACATTCACTCATATTGTAAACACCATACTGTACAGTATGTGTTAGCATGAGCTTACAAGGCTCGGCAGCAATGGCTGGCAATTACGCAGAGGTAAAATGGCTATTTTCTCCTATACTGTATATGAGACAAGACACCTTGTTTATCAGACAGTCTATTCACCGCTTAGATAGGTATTTTAATTCTATAAGTGACATAAGAGACAGGAAAATCATCTGAGAAACTAGCTGAGAAATCATCTGAGAAACTGGACTCCAATAAAATTTTTTACTATAGTACAGGTACTATGGTAAAAAGTGAACATGTATGGTATGTTAAACATTTATTTGCTGACATTTTCCGGAACAAGTATGTTATACATGTTATGGTACTGCCTGCATCATATAACATCAGTAGTATGAATTAAACCATATTAAATACCTGCTGGACTTTGATAGCCACTGCAGTAAACAATGAGTATCATTGTATTTACCAGTATTGTGGTGCACACCATAGTGCTACCATGGTACCGTGGTACGTACCAGTATAGTATATACCGTGGTACTCTATAAAGTCCTATGGTGCCTAGCCTGCCATGGTAATGTATGAAGTACCATGGTAATACTATGGTATATTTTGGTATGTACTTTAGTTAAATATAGTAAACTTTAGTACATACCATAATACATTTTATTATGGGTGCAGAATATTTTGGTCAATATTATTTATTAGGTAGCACCAAGGGCAAAAAAGTTCAAAGCAGGTGTCTCATATGGGACTGCCTTTGCCATACCATACCATACCATACCATACCATACCATACCATACCATACCAGTAGCATGTACTAACATATCTAATATTGTACAGCATGTACAGACATACCATATTAGGTACCTGCTGAACTTTGGTAACCACAGTGATACCCAATAAGTATCATGGTTTTCACCAAAGTATTTTGATATACACCATAGTACTACCACAGTGCCACAATACCTACCTTGGTACTCTATAAAGTCCTATGTGGCTTATTATGGTAATGTCTGAAGATCATGGTAATCTTCAGACTATAGTACTATAGTACATACCATAGTGGAATTTCTTCTAGGCTACTGTATATATATATATATATATATATAATGTGTGTGTGACTGTTTTTTTAAAAAG
Source organism: Leiocassis micropogon (assembly GCA_028565275.1). Lineage (NCBI taxonomy): Eukaryota > Metazoa > Chordata > Actinopteri > Siluriformes > Bagridae > Leiocassis > Leiocassis micropogon. The sequence goes on from JAOVVA010000037.1 coordinate 33,756,993, forward strand.
TGAGGATGCACAGATTCAATATTAAATGCAGTCTTCAAATGCTCCTGTAATAAAATGTTATAAATGCTACAGTTTGGTATGCTTGAAAAACCTCTACCCAATTATTATTTTTTACATACTGTATAAAATACCATACAAATTGATTCAATACATAGCAGTTGGTTTTAGATGTTTGGTGTTTTTATGCATTTTAGTGATACTAAAATTAAATACAATTCTCACCTTATTGTATTCAAGAAAGCTAAAACTTTCAGAATGATATGCCAATTTTAAAAATGACCAGATTTGATAAATTTTTAGACACCAACAACCATTTTTTTAGTTGTCATAATTTCATTTCCAGGTTAAGATCAAAATAGCAGTGTTACACCAAGACTTTTGAACACACCACATAATAAACAGTAAATCCACAGTATTTTACTTTGACCTTTATTTCAAGGTAAAAAACTTTCTGCAGATTTTATAGCATTATGTTTCTTTTTAAAGATATGGTTCAGGTATACCAAGTAGCATAAAATAAATAAAATACCCTCAGACTAACACCGTATAACATACAATAGACTGCAAACTAATATTCTCGGGTTTAATGTTTGGTACATCCCTCACTTTTCTACTTAAATTCTTAATGTCATGGACATAATACATTAGCAAAGCTGATCTTTTGTCTGATTGTGTACTTAATCCTGAAAGAGTAAAATGGGTCTATCTCCAGTTGCTAAGGATTAAGTGATGAATGGATGTATTTTGCATGGCTCCCAGATGCAAATAGGAAATGCTGTATATTGTTACCATATTCTTGTCCATTTAGTATGATTTGGTACTCATCTCTAGATTTTAAAAGGGTTATATCTTTACAAACATATTGCTATAGTATGTAAATATGTCTTTATTTATTCTATTCATACACCCATAGATTCTGCAATGATTTTTTCTCTTTATAAAAATAACTGAAATTCATTTTGTATCTGAATTGCATTGCTTACTTCTGTTATTTATTAAAAATAGTAGTGCAACCTATCTGACCTTACTATGTAGCAGCCTACAAATTCGACAAACCCAGTGTCTTTCATACACAATTTTGAAGATTGTCTTGTATATATTTGTTTCCTTACTGTTGTAGGCTATGTTATGGACTATCTCATGAGCTTTCCTCTGAGATGGCCCTGTAAGGATGCTCCGGTCACAGACAGCCTAGAGAATGGAGCCTTTTGTATGTGGCACTTTCATGTGCAAATGAAAGTGCAATGGAGTTACTTTCATATCGTTCAGCGTGCCATACTACCCTTATCTCACTTTCTCAAATAGACTTGAAGCAATTGTGGTATTAACTTCGAAAAAAAAAAAAAAATCCCACATGAGCAGAGGAGACTTCTTTCTCCTTCATTCCCTCTATGTCAGTTTACAAGTCAGATTTTGACTTGCAGCTCACAGGCATGATTTAAAAAAAATTAAAGAATACATACTTACAATTTTATGAATGTCATCCTGCCATAGGTCTAAAAAAATGTGGTTTATCCGATTAGAGAAAATACTACATACATTCGACATATATACTTACACTATAAAATGTCTCCAGTTCTTTAATTCCTTGTTAATTGCTTGTCTTTTTTCCAGATAGCTCATCCTCAGTCTAACACTTTGGTAACAATATACAGCATTTCCTATTTGGAACACTCTCTGGACACCGTAGCGGCTAGTCTTAATGTGAAAGCTTCTTTGGAGAAGGTTTATGAGCTAGCAGACTTGTTGGGCCTGATGCAATTTGGAGCAAATAAGCAATAAAGCTGTGCAACCGCAAACCCCCTCGATCCCTCCCACCTCCTTCTGGTCTCCATTATCAGCCTCCACCTCTAAACACAAACTAATAAACCATGCATTCCGTGCCTGGCCCTTGGGTCATCAAAACACCAGACTAATGCATTAGTATTTGTGCTCATTGGGAATGCTGTGTGCTTCAAATGCAGCACACAGGGAATGTACAATGCCTCACACAAATAGTATTTTAATTACAGCCTTTCACAATCTTCTAGACTGGATCTGAAAATGCTTAAGTGTTTTTATATATATATATATATATATATATATATATTTTTT
>JAOVVA010000037.1:33759186-33770549 GCA_028565275.1 Leiocassis micropogon
TCTTCTATGTAAAGCACTTTGAATTACCATTGTGTATGAAATGTGCTATACAAATAAACTTGCCTTGCCTTGCCTTGGTTTTGACCAGTTATTCTTATACTTCCAATTAAAGATTTCCTAGCAACTGTAAAGCAGGTAGTTTTCCCTCAGATACAGAACTTTTGTAAATGTGTTAGACCTGAAAATGAACTATGAATTCACAGCATATCAATTATTCCAAAGTGTCTATATGTTCATATTGTGTATGTTTTGATTAATCTGTAATATAAAAAAAAAACTGAGTTGGCAGTAAAGTACTGTAAAACTGATAGTCTGTAAATAGTTACAGTTAGCAATTGTAGCATCATACATAGCAGCATCATACCGCTTTATCCTGTATTCAGGGTCGCGGCGACCTGGAGCCTATCCCAGGAGACTTAGGGCACGAGGCAGGATACACCCTGGACAGGGTGCCAATCCATCGCGGGGCACACACACACACATGCACACACTCACACTATCATTCACACACTACGGGCAAATTGGGAACGCCAATTAGACTAACCTGCATATCTTTGGACTGTAGGAGGAAACCGGAGTACCCGGAGGAAACCCACCAAGCACGGGGAGAACATGCAAACTCCATGCCCACAGAGGTGGGAATCAAGCCTGGCCAAACATGGACGCTGGAGGTGCAAGGCAACAGTGCTAATAACTACTAGCATCATACAGTATACTACAAATTGATACACTCCACTTGCAGGCTACAACAGAGCAGAAGTGTGATGGGATTTAAATACACAACCTTATGAGCTTTGACACAAAGTGTTAACCAATGAGCCACCATGACTAGTTTAATATACAGCCATTGATTTCATAAGAATCTTATAAGCAGTATATTGCAGTACCCCAAACACACACACACACACACACACACACACACACAAATGGTGTATTGGTATAACCAAACCTACAGTATCAATACTGAGTACACCTTGTTAAAACTCTTAACACAGTTTTCTTTACCAGCATCCAGCATGGCAAAAAAAGTGAATCTTGCATGCAAAATGCACTAATCCTACCAAAACTTTGTCTCCAAATCAATGCATTCTACCTTAACACTGGATAAGAAACTCTAGTGTCCTAACTGCCCCAGGGTAAAAAAAGCAGATGTTTTACCCAAAGCACTGCCCATCTGAAATAAAGTCTTCCTGGAGGATTCCTCCTGGGTCTGGCTCCTGTTGTTGAGCATTATGGATGACCTGCACCATCCAGAACAGTGGTACCACAATAAGGGGAGAGGATATACTGTAATAGTTCCTTAAGTGGGATCCTGTGAGAGTGGGTCATACTGTCTTGAGAGGACATAAGGCTTGAAATTTTTGGAGCCTGATCTAAATAATAATATGTAATGAAAGTGTGCAAAGAATAAGGACTATTTGACCTGCTGAGGATTTAGGTGTTTGGCTGCCTAAATATATGCTACATTCTTATGATCTGTCTAGATGATAAATAGTTTTCTTATCCCCTTCCAGTCAGTGCTTTGATTCCCCTAGAACCATTTTATGGCCAAGAACTCATTATCCTCAATATCATGGTTTCTCTCCAGTGGGGTTATGCAATTTAAGAAGTATATACAAGGGTGCAATTTCTTATAAGAGCCCATTTGCTGGGAGAGGACAACCCCGACTATAAGCTGGGTTTTAGGCCAGACATTTGTGGGACTCGGATTATTAGCCTGCTCTTCATTGTTTCAAAAGCCTGTTGGGCCTCCTCTAAAACCACTTGAAAAATGTACAAAACACGAAAAGCACTGAACCGAACAGACAGAGGTGGGCTGTGGCCATTATGTCACCATCTTTATCTTTCTATCAAGTTGTGGTCATGTGGAATTGGGATTTCTCCTGCTTGACAAACAGGTCATTTTGTAGGGGACTTCGAAGTGTCCAGCACACATGGACAATATTCTCGTCTAATGAATTGCTGAAAACCAAAATTCATCCAGAAACAAAAGTAAAATGGTTGAAGGTCTCTCATAGGACCTCATTTATGAAGCACTGGAAAATCAATAAAGCATTCATCAATCCAAAGGGCATCACCAGGTATTCGTAGTGCCCTGAGGGCATGATGAATGCCATCCTCCACTCAACCCCTGGCTGTATGAAGATTCGATTATAAGGACTACGCAAGACTAATTTTAAGAACACTGTAGTGCTCTGCAGGCACTCAAATAGGGACAGAACCAGAATCAATAAAAGCCTCCAAATCGGCCTCTTGGGTTACTGCTAAGGTGAGTGTGGCTGATAAAAAACAGAGCAAAGGGGGTCAGCAATTTGGCTCATCACAGGCCCTCTTTGGGATCAGAACAGCAGTGAGAATGCCAATGACTTGTTTACTCACAATACAAACACATGCCCTTATGTCTATGTGAGACTCTCTTGAAAAGAAAGACCAGCAGCAGCTAACTGCAAATATTCCACTGAAAATAACTCAGGTACATCTTTCTGAGGACAGGGTATGGTTACATGTCTCTAACCAGCAACCAGGGATGCCAGTTGATAAACTATTGTCTATTCTTACTGACAGTTCATACATTGCCTCCAAATTAAAGATAGCTCCCAAGTGTCTATTCTTTAATTGCTCTGAAAAACCCTGCACATATGCAGCTTAGTGAGCCTAAGGATTTTAGCCAGAGCTGCAGGTGAGAGTCAAAACAGGCCATGGAATATATCTACGAATCCAGAATACAGATGAAGGTATGTGACCTCCTATATGTGGATAGTCAAATGTGGTGTTAAAGGCAGCAATGATTGATTGGACTACTGTAGCCTTGGTTTATCTTTAAAAAAAAAAAAAAAAGATAAACCAAGTATTGTATCTTGAACAAATTGCATTACTGCATATGGATGGGGAACAGCCAATATTGTAAGCATTTCATTGCATTTCGTACTGTGTATGACTGTGTATGTGACAAATAAAATTTTAATTTGATATTGTCTCAGCTCAAAGGAATAGAAAGCAAGCAACAGGTTCTATTATGGGCATTGCTTCTCAAACCAATTTACAACTTGTCTCATATCTCAATTGCAATCTGGAAGTGGCTTGAGGCTGAGGCACCACCTACTGTACTGTGTCTGGTTTGGGAATCGGAGGTGCTGATGTAACCAAAACTAAACAAAAAATCTTCCATGGATCTGCAGAAAATAACAATTAAGATGGCTTTTCCTTATCTGTACTTTTCCGTTATCACTATTCTCTTTTCTCTTTGCACTTTTCTTTTTTATTGCTTCCCTCTTTTCATTAATCGCCTTTCACTTTTCACTCTTTCACTTGGTAGTTCTCTCTTTTCACGTTTTGCGTCTCTCTTTTCACTTTCCTTTCTAACTTTTTACATTTGTCTTTCCAAAAAATATTGAAGTGGCATGAGGCACTCTTATACCTGGCACAGAACCAATGTCTGCAAACAAAATAAGGGATTTCGAAAGCTTATATAGAGGTGCGGCCAGGTGCAGCAAGTTTTGCCTGATTGTCTACATGGACGCATTGCCTAGCAACTGAAATTGCTGTTGCTCGTGGATCTGCCGGAGGCAGTATCTTCTACATTACAACCCATCTCTTTCTCTCCTACATTCTTTTTATTTTTAGATTTTCAATATATTTTAATTTGATATTACTGTGCAAATGTATGAAATTGCAGTCTAAATTATTTTTGCTATATTTCGAACTCAGGATTAACATGTTAATGGTGCCATTGATAGACCTAGTTTTGCCAGTGGTTGTGTAAGACTGAGAAAATAATTAATGAAATTTGATAGGTGTAGTCAATAAATGCATTTTATGCCAATGCAATGAAAAATGGTTTTCAGTTTAGTCCACAAAGAATGCTGTTGTGAAGAGTTTTAAAAACTCAGTATTTAAAATGCCTATTAGCAACTGTAAAAAAAAAAAAAAAAAGAAGAAGAAAAAAAAACAGTAAGCATTACAAATAGCTTAAGGACCAGTAAAAAAAATCTACATTATTTTGTCCATCTGTTCTTACAAGTATTGATCAAAATCTTATACACAGTACTAGGAAATGCAAGACCTGAGATAATTATCCCTTGTACCCCCTTGTAATGATTATTAAGCTTCCACATTTGTTGACATAGCTTTATCTCATACTGAAAGCTTTTTTTCACACTGAAAAACAGGAGAAAAAGCCAACTTTTAATTGATATACAGTAAATCCCAAATCAAGAAATGATTATTTTACCAAAAGCACATCCCGCAATTATTGACACCCCTGCATGTAATATTTTGCCCAACCTCTTACAACACTATGTTGTAAGCATGTGAGGAGAGTGTCCTGAACTATAAAAAAGCTCGTAGTGCTGTTAGATTAATGTATCTCTCCATTCTTATAGAATATAACGAAAAGAATGCTAGATTCCTACTTAAACCTGTAGCAAAACTAACTAGGAAAAGGACCACCACAGAATCATGCAAATCAAGAATTTAAAACCGGGCAATTTAATAAATATTAACATAGATGATAAATTAACTATATCAGATAAGCACATAAAAGGTTTTATTCCTCTTCATGCGACTAAACTAATTTCACTAATCTCTTTAGCTAAATCATCAACTTGTGTAATATATCAAATACCTACAAGTTAGTTATAAAGATAATTGCAAAAATTACTAAACCCCTTTAAAAATGTTCTAAATTCTTCACTCAGCAATGGCTACATACCTAAATAATTTAAACTAGCAGTTATTAAATGCATAATTAAGAAACATGACCTTGACTCCTTACAGCTTTATTATATCCCCCCTTTATCTCCAATATCCTACAAAAGGTTTCAGCACAGCAGTTATGTTCATAACCAGATTATCAGTTCACCTATTTAAATGGTACCTTTTATACAGGTAATATAGTGAGGTTTGGTGTTCCATGGGGTTCTGTTTTAGACTTAAGTAGACTGGGTAACATAATTTATAAGTAAAGTATTATTTTCCACTGTTATGCTGATGACAGAAATATGTCTCGGATATAAGACACCAGCTTAATAAAGTTAAGGAATGTGTAAAGGTCCTACTGGATCTACTAATTTCTGACAAGACAGAAGTAATGGCTCTAGGACAACATGCAGCTAGAAGTAAGTTTTCCAATTACATAGTAACTCTATGTGGCCTTTTTGTTTCATCATATGCAGCAATAAAAGATTTTGGTGTGATTTTTGATCCAATCTTTCATTTGAAGCTGATGTAGATAATATTACTAGGGTAATCTTCTTTCATCTCGGAAATATTGCCAAACAAAAAATATAATGTCACTCTGTGATGCAGAAAAATTAATTGATGCTTTTATTACACCTACAGTACATTGGACTATTGTTACACCTAACTATCTGAATGTTCTACTACAGTAGGTGCATAAAAAAGCTCCAGTTAGTCCAGAATGCAGCAGCCTTCTTACAAGTCTGTACAATAATCAGAAGACATGAGAAAATCACCCTATCTAATCCACACTGCAGTGATTCCCAGTGAAATTACCCACTGATTTTTAAATACTAATACAGACCTATAAAGCAGTAAATGGTCTCTTGCCATAGTACCTACAGTAAGTGAAGTGCTAGTGTCCTGTGAGTCAAAGGAGTCAAAATCCTTCTGTCAAAGGATGCAGGCTGCTTGTTACTATGTCTACAGCAGGAGTCAGAGCTTTTACTTACAAAGCTGAGTGATCGATGAAAGTTGGGGAAGACAGCATCCAAACATACCAGTTCACCATAAAACTCTATGTCCTTAAGTCTGCCAAATCTGTACCATTACATATATAGAAGACAAATCTATTCAGAAAAGGTTTTGCTAAATGCATTGGGTTTCAGGCTAGACTTAATTTTTGCCCCAAACATTAATTTATAGGCTTTTTCATAAATTTGGGGCTACAGTAGTTTTCATAGTATGAGGAACCAACAAACAGCCTGCACCCTTTGACTAGGCATGGTGACTCATAGGACATTAGCACTTCACTTAGGTACTATGAGAGGAGACCATTTACTGCTTTACATCACAGGGAGCCCTTATGTCTGTGTTTCCTTTTGGTCCTACCTTTTAGTGATGATGTCATAGTATACTCTATAGATAGGCTAACACTCTTAAACAACACAGATATACCAAGGACTGATTTATGCGAATAGTTTTTTTATAGCCCCTAATTGCGGAGGGCTTCCCTGTTGTTCCATGGTTTCTTTCAAAGTTTTATGTTATTGTCCTGTTAGGGAACTTAAAAAAAATAAAATAATTATACATGTTTCCTTAAATCTTTCTAAATTATTTCAATATTTTTTAATTCTGTAAAGCTGCTTTGTGGCAATGACCATTGAATCCTCATGAAAAGTACTTGTAAGTAAAATGTTACTATGCATGTAAATACATTTTGTAAATCCAAAACCTTTATTCCACTTTAATTATATGCCATACTACACAATTTCACCTGTTTATCTAGCAGTGTTAGAGCAATGTGATGTGATTACTGGGCACTCCCCATGCAGCTGCTTGCTGAATTAGTCTGATCCTGTCTGGCTTTGGATGAGCCCTGGATTAAACAGACACAATCCCAAATGTAAAATGCTTCATTAATTTACTAACTGTTGCCTGGAAAAGACCCAGGCACTGCTGATATGGCTAGGCAGATGGCCAAAGCAGCAGCTCTATATGAGAAAGATGAACATCAGGGTCAGTAATTGCAAGAAACTCTTGAGCAATCTGTTTCATATATCGAGTAGCGAGAGCTAGAGGGCAAGATATTGATGTGACTGAGTGTTGATGAATGTGTGTTCCAGGGCTGTGAAATATGTATTCTTAAGCATATTATGTACTTTCATATCTCAGAGGACAGATATTATAAATCTTTTAAAATATTTTGGGCTAAAGTTGTTCTCTTACTTTGACCCCATTGTTGCACAGTTTGACAAAGTGAGTCTTTCACCATTTTTCTTTTCTTTGACCACTTTTGGTAGGTCCTGACCACTGTTGACTGGGAATAACAGGGACTGGAGTTGCTCTATCCCAGTCACCTAGCCATCACACAATTTGGCCCGTGTCAAAGTCCCTCAAATACTTATGCTTGCCCATTTGTTTATGCTTCCAACACACATCAGCTTCACAGGCAAAACTTTTACTTGCTGCCTAAGATACAGTATCCCACCCAAATCCATGTGCCTTTGCAATGAGATACTAAAGGGAAACTTTTATGCAAAATTAACATTTTTAAATGTAAATAAAAACATTCTCTGTTTTTTTTTCCTGTTTTCTATTGCCATACTAGATTTTCCCCTCATGTGCCAGTTATCTTGCTTTGTAAAAATGTACATGACAAAGAGCACAATTAAGTTCATTTATAAATCAACAATATTATTTTCCTAAACAGGTGCACCTCAATAAATTAAAGTATCATCAAAAAGAATATACATTCAAAAAGTGAAACTTATATATTATGTATATTCATTACTGTACACACAGACTACATTTCAAGCATTTATTTATTTTAATTTGAATTTGAATATTACTTAAGGCCAAAAAAAAGATTTTAAACACAGAAATGTTGGACTATTGAAAAGTATGAACATGTTCAGCACTCAAGCCATCATTATTTGGTCGGGGCTCACGTTGCATTAATTACAGCAGCAATATGGCGTGGCATAGATGTGATCAGTCTGTGGCACTGCTGAAGTGTTATGGAAGCCCAGGTTGCTTTGATTGAGCCTTCAGCTCTTCTGCGTTGTTGGATCTGGTGTCTTGCATCTTCCTCTTCACAATACCCCATGGATTATCTCTAAGTCCTGCTGGAAAATTAACATTTTCCTAAATCTGGTAAGCATAGGGAAGCATGAAGGGCTCTAAAGCTTCCTGGTAGATGGCTGCTCTGGCCTTGGATTTGATAAAACAACGTGGGCCAACACAATGACATGTCTCCCCAAACCACCACTGACTGTGCAAACTTAACATTGGACCTCAAGGCAAAACTTAGATTCTGTGGCTCTCCTCTCTTCCTCCAGACTCTGGGACTTTGCATGTGTTTTGAGTTAATTAGCTGATTAGAGTGTGACACCAGGAGTCTCTGTGACAGGTTGAAACGTGCTCATATTTTGTTACAAATTATAGAGGCACTGTAAATCCAGATTGCATTATAAGTGTCACAATCTGTCATAGCATTAAGTCTGTACTTTTTTTTATTGTTAATTTTAAACTGTGATAATTTTTTTTTTAATCAGAGACCTACACAGTTGTCTTGATCTGTTAGCCTCGGATCGATTGGTTTGGTCTTCTCTCCCATACCTTGGGGAAATTCCACTATTTTCCACATTCCAGTAAACCTACTGTTGAGGAAACACCATGTATCACTTTTGTGATTTGTCTCCATTTTTCAGGTATGTTGCCGGTGTTTGGCACCACTAAAGTGAATGTAATTGCTTGCCAACAAGTTTGGAGTGTAAATGTTAGCTACATTGTGTATAGTAATGTGTGTGTGTGAGAGAGTGAGTGGAGTTCCTGCATGATAATAGAGCTAAACTCAGCTATCATGTTGGAACTACTGAGTTTACATTTGCAAATATGTTAATATGTTTTGTACTATTGTGCATGCAGTATGTTTTGTGCACTTTAGTAGAGTTTTCTGAGAGTTTATATAGCTAAACTTAGTGTATGGTTTACTGAAAAAGGTAAGGAAAAAATATGAATTGTGCTTATTGATAACTAAAATGTCTCAGGGGAATAAAGTGTGTATTATCCTTACAACATTTGGAACCCTGTAGATTGTATTTTGTGGATTGTTATATTTTTGAATATTTATTCCAGTAAACCTACTGTTGAGGAAACACCATATATCACCCTTGTGACTATTTCTACCTATTTTTTTTTCAGGGGCGCAACATCTCCTATACAGTAAGTCTCCTACGTACTGTACAGACATTTGAGTTATGAACTTACAAAAGATACAAACGTGTATTCACACGTTTAATCATGGAAGTTAGATCATATATCCAGTGTACATTCCTACCTGCACCTGCAGCGTGCATCCCGGGACGTCCGGACACAAGCGTAAAAGCAGCTGCGATTAAGTTGGTACTGTTAGGAAGCACCAAGCACTAATGATGGAGGGAATGAAGTGAGGTGAAACGAAGGGCAGACATACATGTTCTTTTAACATGAATTGCCGAGCATCTGCACAATTCTAAAGAACAAGGACAAGATCATGAAACATGTTAGTTTTATACTGTGTATAGCCAATTGTGTTAGTATCCTAGCACCTAGACAATGTTTTTTGGAACTATGAACAAATTGGATTACGAACAAGCTCTCAGAACAGAATTAGTACATATGTTGGGCACTTACTCTATCTAATTGAATTACAAAAATAAATACACTTTTTAAAGATATTTTAATTTATTGAGATGCACCTGTCATAGCAGTCAGAAGTTTTATTCAGAAATCTATAAAAGTTGTAGCATGAGACAGTGGACAAAACATACAACTGTCTAGAACAGCCTCAGTCAAGTTCTGTACGGGGCCCAAAATTTTTTTTACTAGTTATTTCCTCCAACGTTGAGGTGGGTATACAGGGAGTGATCATGGGGCCAGGAACTGAGTATGAGCCTGGGTCATAACTACTGTAGGTGTGAGCACCAGGCCAGAGCTCAGGCTTGGCATAGGCACAGGACCAGGCATTAAGACATCAAATCATTAGGTTTTTGGGGTATGTTTGCTCAATATCTGTGATGCAGAGGTGCACTGTGGGTGTAATGTTCTAAAGACCTTGTGAGGATGCCGGTATAATGATCTTTAAACTGGGGTATGTTACCAAAGGGCTTACAGAGGTTTGCAAACTGGGAGTCTTTGCTCAGTCTCTGCCAATCTTTTGCCCCTGTTTAATGCACAGTTTTCCTTATTGCTGACTTGTCTGTTTGGCTGACTGGTGAACATCCATAAGTAATTGGTTCCACCGCTTGCCCTGTAAGAAAGCAACTAATGATCTAGGGACGAGAGACTCTTTAGATCACCCAGATTCCTTGTAGTTTATATCATAGATTGGACTTCCCTTTCTTACAAGGAGAAAATAGATCCAAATTGTCCAAATTTTGTGTTAATCAATGGCTTATTTTTTTTTAGTAGAGCTGACTAATGGCAAGATCAGCTGTTTTGTTTCTATTTGAAAGAGGGGCAGCATGATAATGATGACTTGAAAATTACTTAAAAATAGCACTCACAAATGGTTCAGCCTGTCTTTAAATGAGTGTGTTCCTAAGTGTAATAGTTTTATGTCTGTGTTGGGATGAGTCATGTTATAAGATTCAACCCTAATAGTTTTATAACAGTTTTGAGTTAATAGAATTGTTTTAAAGCCCTGTCATATGTCTGCGTAAATAAAAATGCCTAACCAGTATTTGCTAAACAGTATGCTGCAGTTCATAATGTCCTTATGGTTCAACACTCCTAATATTGCCTTCTGTTTGGACCAGGTATTGCAATAGATCAAAATGTCTGGAAAGACAAACAGAAAGAGGTTGTACTTCAGGGCATTCCTTAAAAATGAGGCACTCTGTGACAAATGGCTGTAGCTCTGGGGTATCTGTCTGTGGTCACGGCAAATGAGAAATGCACAAATATTACCTTTTTCCTCTCATATCTCTGGGAGACACATATACACTACTTCAAATCCAATTGCTGACGACATTGCCTGAAGTTATATAATAACCATCCAGGCTTTACTTTCAGAAACCGGTCCACTGCTTTGTTATGCTTTCCTTCCTGCAGCACCAGAGACAAACATCTCTTCCTCTCCATTAGAATGAATAAAATGAACAATCCTCAGTAGGGGAATGAGAAATTGAATTAAGGTGTTATCTCTCTTATTCAGACTCCAGCATCTCTCCTAGCTCTATTGAGTTTCTTCATCTATTTGAATTCTCTCATTTCTCATTTGTACTCACCAACGGCCCGAGTTGCTGCCATAAAGCAGACGGCTTTATGTACACATTTTGTTTGCCTAATGATTTAGAGTTCCCAAAATGAATTGCTAGCTGGATACTTCTTTGCACTTTCCTGCAAGATTTAAGTGACTCATACTGTAGTTAAACGGAGATATTTGTAAACTATGTTTTTATTAAAAAAAAATTAAAAAAAAATTTCAAATTATTATTATAAAATCAGAGTAGAAATGAGAAGAAGATTCCAGAAGGGAGCATGTCAGCTTATTGCAAGACATGTGTAATTATCAATTCCAGCCAATAGCATGAATCAAAATGCATGAACGTTAACACATTAAAACGTCTCGGGTTACTTTGCTGTAACCCTGTTCCCTGAAAAAGCAGGAACAAGATGCTGCGTGAAAACGCTATGGGAAC
>JAOVVA010000037.1:33782784-33800991 GCA_028565275.1 Leiocassis micropogon
CCATGTACAATTTTCTGAATTATCTTATTTGTCATGCATTTTTCTTCAAGAAAGTTAGACTATTATCATCTAATGCCCTAACTCCTAAAAGTTGATTATTTTAGAGAGCATATTAATTTTAGGTCATGCTCATATTGGCTGCAATGTGTAACTTTATGTTTTGGTGTACTCTCACTGTTTTAGAGGATATTTATAAGAAATGTTTTCTTGTTTATATGAAAAATGCTAAGTGTCCTTGCGAATATTTATTAGATTTAGATAGTGTAAATGTGGTTTAGATTTAAATTGGGAACCACATTTTGCAGATTTTGTTTGCACTAGTGAAGCCCAAAATAGCCAATCAGTTGGATCAATGCAGCATGAGGAACATTATTTCATGTACTAGTAGTAATGAGTTAATAGACAGCATTATATAAGAGAGAGAGAGAGAGAGAGCACTGCTTGTTGTAAGTGATCCTACAATTATCATTTGATGATGATAAAATTATAATGGTTGAGAAACAACTTCAAATGGTAAGTATGATAATGTAAGCAGACCAGCCCTATCAGTTGTTCTTGGTTGTTTAGGTTTGCACTCAACTGTAATTGCTGTGTCTTCATCTACTTAAAGACCACAACATAATGGCGTTTAAACAGAAAAAACACTGTATGTGTAAAAATGCTTTAGTATCTAGTTTATGCCTGTTTGCCAGTCACCTAAAACATTAGTTTTAAGGAAAGCAAAATAATAATAATAATAATAATGATGATGATGATGATGATGATATATTGTTCTTTTGATTATGATTATTAAATCATCTTATATAAAAAAAACATAACACACACTTACAGCACTGTGCAAATGTCTTGAGACACTTATCTTATTTCATATTAAATTAAGTTAAATTTCATTTTGTTGATTAAATTAAAGAAATTAGTAAAAAATAATTAGTCTGATTATCTATTATCATACAGTCTGATCATCTATTACTGTATCATGTAAACCTTCAGTTAAATATGTTTTATGCTTGAATGATTTATAGGACACTACGTGGCTTAACAAACAAAAAACTACAATCCCCCAAAACTGCTCAGGAACAGGATAGGAAGCCTGCATTAAGAGTATATAAAAAAGTACTAGAAAGTCTGACACTTTGGAATCAAAATATAAAAGAGTTTTGCACAGTACTGTACATGCATGATTTAAAAAAAAATATCTATTTAAGTTAATAAGATAATTTAAAACAAGAAGAGACTTTCAAGTTTGAATTATATTATACTAGTTATAGTGCATAAATGCAATATAATTTCATTAATTATGATAGTTAAGTGGGTTTTAAAAGTTTGTGGTAATCAAACATAACTGAAAAAAAGAAATGCCACAGTAACTAATCAAGTAACGAGTCAAAAGCTTAATATGCCTCTTCGAAATTATTTCTCAGAATAGTTGAAAACGTTTCTCTTTGGTCCTGCAGTGCAGCTGTGTGAGAGGAATCTAATTGAAGGATGGGTCCATCTGTTAAATAGCACTTTATTAAGCCTGGCCTTGGGAGCAGTCAGTGGCCTCTTGAAGCACTCAGTCACTCCCCAAAGCCCCATCACAGCTCAATGTCTCCCACATGAACACTCTAATTGAGGAATGTGCAGGCAATTCAACCTGAAAGCATTTATAATTCACCTAATTTTCCCATTAGTGACCTCAGCAATTGTGTCAGCTCATCCAAAGGTCAATGTATGATTTATATCCTTTTGAGCATTCCTCTCTCTTCAGTTACAGCATTCTATATACAGAAATGATTAAATTATTTTTCTTCCAGGTTACAAATCGGTCACCATAGCTATTTTCTGAAAAATGTGAAGATATTTTATAAACTCATGCATAATGAATAACAAGTTTACAAAGTTCTGAAGTTTACAAAGTGTGTTTGTGTTTATGTGCAGTGTAAAGTGAAATTATTCTTAATTTTTTGTTGCCATAAAAACAATTATGTGCTGATAATGTTATTTCCACCATTGTAAGTTCACAATGCCTCCGCTTTGTTGATCTCTTTTACATTAACGCATCTTCTATAGTGATGATTAATATATATATTACATTTTCTTGAAAAATCACCATAGATACTACTTCATTCATGATTTTTTTTTCTAAACTCCCATGGCTCACTGGATATGAGACCACACCCTTAATAGGATGCCAGTGCATCACTGGCATAAACTTTATTTACATACCCATGTCTTTATGAGAGGTAGTAGTAAACTAAAGAACCCAGTAGGAAACATGCACAAAGCATCCAAAGCTTGAACTTGGAAAAATTGCAAAACATGCAGGTTCTGCATCAAAGCAGGGCTCCTGGTGACAAGCATGTGTCAAGTTTAATATTTTGTCCCTGCTGCTGGTTCCTTAAAAATGCATTAGTCTCCAAACCATCCTGGAGTGTACACTTTGGCGTGTTAATTGGACAATGAAAGGAATCCCCTCTAGCTACAGTACTAGGATTCTAATAATTGTGTGCTTATTTGCATATTCAGTGGAATCTATTGTGGGAAGTAAGGATATTTGAATTAGTCATTGACTTAAGGGAAAATATTTATGAAAAAACTCTATTTAAACACTGAGACAGTAAAGTCCTAAACACTAATTACAAGGCTATTCCATAACTGTGGATTTGTAAGAGAAGCACATTTCCATGCTGTGGTCTCAGTTATACAAAGTACAAGTAAATGGCCTGCACCTTTCAAATTACCTGCATACAATACTAGCAGTTCACTCTGGTACTGTGTGGCAGGATATTCAGTGCTTCACAATAGTAGTGTTTTTTTAAATAATTTTTGCACAATTTTACTGAGAATTAGTGGTTCTAGTAAGAACTGCATTCCTGCCTAAATGGAGCTTGTTAATTTTACCTGATAGAACATCCAGATAGCAAGACATTAATCTAGAAGTAAGAAAAGCATGATCTGCATCATGCAGGGATGTTATTATAATGTCCACATAAGCTTCAAGTGAAAGGCTGGAATCAATAATTATGCAAAGGTTTTTGACTGCTACACATGATTAAACAGAAAAACCATCAAGAGGTTTAGTTGCATATTGTGTAATGTTCTTTGCACATTGTTTACATATTAAGATGGGGTCTCTCTTTTGACGGTGCTGAAATATACAACTGTGTGTCATCAGTGGAATTTAATACCATGTTCATGAATGGAATTTCCTAGAGGAAATATATATATATATATATATATATATATATATATATATATATATATACTGTATATACAGTATAGATAGATAGATAAAGTAAATAAAAAAACTAATTCATTAATTTTTACTTTGAAAGAAAAATAAATTATCAAATTTTGTTTAAGATAAATTTGAAGGTTTTAAAAGGTTGATTTAGTATAATTTCAAAAGATTTTGAATAAGATGTTATAAGTCTTAATTTGAATAAACCTTTAAATTGTATTTAAATGGTTTCTGATTTGCAAACAAATAGTCCATTGGATAAGAAAAGGCCTGTTGTGTTATTCTGTATAGTCACATGGCTAGTCTTAGTGTAATAGCTACATGCATACTGTACTGTTTATCCAAAGAAACCCTCAGTCAGGCTCCCTCATTAAAGTACTTCAACTGGAATTATCGAACAGAGCATAACCTTTGAAGAGCACAGCAATAAAAAAGAGAAATGATAGCAGAAATGATTTCTTATCTGTAAAATCAGCTAATAAGATGATCAAGCACGGTACAGTGGGGAACACAGGCAGTAAATACCATATTATTTACAAATTATGCTGGGAAATGCTAAGCTGACCTACATGTGTATTTTTAATGAGGTTGATATAGCTATATATAAAGCATGCCATCACCGAAATAGTGTCTTGTGACAGCAAATCTAAAAGAAAATGTAAATTAAACCTTTGGAATGTTACTAACTTTTAATAGACATGCTAGAAGGATCCATTGTACTTGAAGTACTGCATTGTTTTTAAAGGAGTCAGTGCCAGAAAGATGTAAGGTTAATTGAGGTTTAATATCTATTAACATTTAGAGTTGACTTTATTTAAATGTAATTTCTAAATGTTTTGATTGTTTTTATATGCAAAAATATGATTATACTATGGATGGATTAAATTCATATGCCAAGGTACAAATGTATGCCAGGAAGCTATTGATAACTTATTGCACGTTGAAGACATCAGAATATATATAACATAATAACTCTAATCTGAGGTGTTGTTTGTTAATTGGTGATTTCTGAGGCTGGTAACTCTAAATGAACTTCTTCTCTGTAGCAGAGGTTAGTTTTGGTCACGCTTCCCTGGGAAGGTCTTCATAAGAACAAGTTTCATCATGGTGCTTAATGAGTTTTGAAAACTGCACCTGACAATACTGTCCTTTTAAGAACTATTCCAGAAAGGCTGACATTAAAATAACAACTGACTGTTGTTGTTGCTGTTGTTATTGTTACCTAATTCCATATGTTATAGTTTATTATGAGAGAGAGAAAGAGAGAGAGAGAGAGAGAGACTTTTGCCATCCACACTACTTTATTTGTTGTTAAAAGAAAGGGTTTTGAGTTTTATGTTTTGATTTTTTGTAAAATCAAGAACATCACCTCAATGGCACCTTCTCCTACACTGTAATTAGAAGAAACAAAATAAAATATGGTCTTCATGGGTCAGCTGAGTAATAAAGGACGGTTTAAAGGCTATAAACCTGAGATATGGACACTAATTTACAGAGGGGTAAATATGCTGCTGTCCTCTGAAACCTTTGTTAGAGCAAACGATTAAGATAGCACAAGCAGGCAAATGGCAAAGGCAATTATACTAAATTGAAACACTGCATGTACTAATTCTCAGAACATTCTGTCTGAGGAGAGATTATAAAGACACAAAAGAAAGAACAGGCAAATCTTTCCTCTTTCTGCTGCACAACCTTTCATCTGCTAGACTGAAAAATGAAACATGATTATTTTCAATTCTCACTGAATAGAGTAGGGAAAAAAAGAATATATATTATTCAAGCTGACCTTTGTTTTAACTTAAACCGTAAATAAGTCTATTTTTTACAGACCATGCCTTTCGAAGTCTTCAGTGAATTCCAAATCAATGAGCCCCCTGCTATTAGATTTTGTCTATGGAACATCTGGATATCATGAAATGTTTTACTATACTATATTATGTTCACAGGGGTACCTATGCAGCACACAATGCTCTGCACCTTTTTGCTCCAAATTTATGAAATTTATAAACATTTTGTAAGTTCTTAGAGATCTAATCATCAGTAAAGTAAATGTCATGCAAGAGAACCAATTAAAAAAAAAAAACAAAGTCTAAGTTGGTGTAGTGAAATTTAAGGTGTTGATTTATTTATTTTTTATTTATTCCTTTCATTTTTGGAATGGCTAAAAATGTAACAGCATTTAAAAAATGTATAGGTGTTGCAGGTAAGTCCTCTAATAACCATATATGTACACCCATGACCTTTATAAGTGCACTTCGATACTAACAAATAGCACTACAATTCTGATTATATTCCAAAGAATATACAAGCATAAAACACTATTTTTATCAAACAACAACCAACAATAAAAACTAATTAAATATAATATATTTTATACATAATACATCATATTAAATACAACATAATGAGCTCACCAGTGCCAAATTCCACAATAACAATATGTCCTTTTATTTCAGAAATTGTTTATCTTTATGGATTCTCACCCCCAACAGTCCCTAAAGTCAAATGAATCCAAACACTTATGCCTTGTTATACAATAAATGTTGGCAAAACTAAATTGCTTAAATCTGATGACTTTAGGACACTGTGTTTTGAAAGTGATCAGTGTTTTAGTTCTGTTCAGACTGGCAGCCCAAATCTGACACATTGTCAACCTACAGTATCTCCATTGGTTGCTGTGGTAACACTGCTGGAAGCACGAGTACTCTAGCATGTGTTGTGTGACATCAAATGTTGATTTATAACAACAGCCAGATAAAAAATACTCTAGTTACGAATGAAGATAACACATCTTACCTTACATTTCTGTCCCCTTTGTCTAGGGACTATTGAACCCCATTTCTATCTGCATTTCTGACATTGGCATCCTGCTCATTTTTTAATCATTAGTCCATGTTTATACCGCATGATCATGTGGACGTGAACTTCTAAGTCATGGTGCAAGCGAGAAAATGGACAGTGTGAAATTCAATTTAAGTGGATAAAGTGTCCAGACTGAGACACATCTTAATGAATCTTTAAAAACCTCCTGTGTGGCAATTGTAATATTACGCTTAACCTTGTGAAATACTATTCCTACTAACACTACATCAAAATCTGATTGACTATTTAGTTAATCAGTCTTAATCTATGCTTTCATTAAGTTCTTCAGGACTGTAGGTGCTATACTGTCCTGTAGCAGGGGATATGTTTAAGTTTGGTCTGCATCTAAGAAAGCTTCTAGTGTTCAGTAACCACATAGCAACAGCAGAGAGAAAAAAATATATAATAATTTCACCTTGCTGGTGAAAGTGCATACAACCAGGTCCTAAAGATACATATTATTATTATTATTATTATTATTATTCTCTCAATTTATTAATTTGACATACATTTTCAAGAGTTTGATCTTCAGTTTCAACATTTTTGCACTACACTCTCATTTCATTCACTCAGCAGAATGGAAATCAATGTATTAGAAATTTTTAATTTGTACATACAAATTATCTGTTTTATTGCAACAAGTCTGTTATAAGATTAACCAGGAAACTGTTAAGTTTCTGTATGTAAAGTATGGTAAGTCTGTGCTTAGCTGCTGATGAGCAGCACAGTATGAAAGTGGAGGGGTATGAGCCCCCTGTTTGGGAAAGGGGTATGTTCCCCCTGTAGATGGACTACAGTCCCATTTCTGGCCCGTGATAAAGAGTTAAGGATTCATTTTTATAATTCAATTGTAAACTCTTTTGAAACATTTAAAAAAAATTTTTTTCCTGAATTTCAAGTCAAGTGAAGTCAAATAGGTGGTATGGTGGCTTAGTGGTTACCACTAGAGAATCCTTGCACCTCCAGGGTCTGGATTCGGGTCTGTGTGCATGGAGTTTGCATGTTCCCCTCCGTGCTTAGTGGATTTTCTCTGAGCACTCCGGTTTTCTCCCACAGTCCAAAGACATGCAGATTAGTCTAGTTGTTGTTCCCAGATTGCCTGGAGTGCGTGTATGTGTGTTTGTGCTCTGCGATGACTTGGCATGCTGTCCAGGGTGTACCCTGCTTCATTCCGTAGTGTAAGCTGGGATAGGCTTCAGGGCCCCCGCGACCCTAGACGGTGAGCGAGTGGTCAAATACCATTTGCTAAGGATTAATAAAACTCTTACATAAGATCAGATTAAACAAGGTGACAGTTTATTTATTATTTTTTGCATTTTTAACCACTTCGTCTTGGTCAAGCCTATCCTTTGTATGAAGTAAAAAATCACAGTGAGTGAGATGGCAGTCCATTGTAAGCCACCATGCACACGGTTTGGAGTCAATAGCCTACCCATCAGCTCCTTGTGAAAAATGGTGGAAAACTGAGGAACTTGGAAGAAAGCCACACGAAATGAATGAGGGATGATGGTATTGTATAAAAACATTTTGCTATTTTCCTGTGTCTTCCAAATGTTGACTGCAAGACTGATGCCACTGTAGACTTTTTAACACCCTGTAGCAGTGATGAAAATAACATGTTTGGTCACCATAAAGGGAAGTTCACAAATCTAATGAGGCCATAAAGGTGAATGAATACTCAGTAATTGATATCTAAAAGCTTTATCCTTGTTTTAGATATAATCAATTTCCAAGTATACCCAAACAGCCTGTTATCTACTTCTGTCATTCACAAGGGCCCATGTCCCTAGAGTCAAAATTGATTCATGTATTTGGAATTAAATTCATAGTGTCAAATAAGTGTGCAGAATGTTTGTAATTCTGTATGGTTAAAACAATTCATTGCCAGCACTTAATATAATGAGCTTTTTTTAATTAGCTGACTTAGCTGATGATATATTAGGGGTTAAATATCAAACAAATATCAACTATGCAGTATTATAGAAGAATAATCCGTCAGAGAAATACTTCTATGACGGCCCATGACTTATAAATTTAAAAAGAAAATAGAGGTGTCAAATGAAGAATATGAAATAAGAACCAAATAAGAAAAATAGAGTATAAAAAAGAAAATATTCAAAGCATATAAGATTTGAAATAAGAATATATATTTATCGAATGTAAATGAAATGCTTGTTTCAATCTTGTTGTGGAAACTGGTAAAGTGTAAATAGTGTAATGCTTGTCATTGTATATTACCAGTTTTTATGTCATTACAATTTTATGTCAAGTATCCAGAGCCCTAAAACATATATTACTTTGTAAAGAAGCTCTGACCTGCAGTGTTGAGGAAATAGAAGCATCATTGTTGCATCAACAGATGCTATATCAGCTTCAAAAATGTCATTATTATTATGTGAAAACATGTTTATTTTCTTGAATAGCTTTTTTTAACTTACTGATTTATTTAAGTTATTGAAGATTATTACCTTATGTCTACCACACCACAATCTAATAATTAAAAAAACTTGCATTTTTGTGCTTCCATAGATTTGTCTCTCTTGAGTGGCTCTTAAATGTTCTATTCTGATTCATACAACAAGAAGTTTAATGTGGGACCTGTTGAGAAGGACCACTGACTGGAAGGTCATGGGTTCCATCCTACACACCACCAAGGTTCCATTTTTGGGCCATTGAGTAAGGCCCTCAACCTTCAACTTCTTGTACTGTATGAAATGAGAAAATTATAAATCATTCTGGAAAAGGGCACCTGCCAAATGTCATACATGTAAATGTAAAGGAATCCTTCAGGAATCCTTCAGGAATCATGATGGAATGCTTAAAGTGGTGAATTGTGTGTCGTATGTTTAAGTGAATTGTCTTGCCTTAAAATATTTCAGATTTTTATGCAAACTGCATGTTATTCATGCAGTTGTTTATTTATTTACACATGGTTGTATTTAAGCATTGCATAGAGTGGGCATGGCATTTAACACAACAGTGTTGGCATCTAGTGTGATGTGTAACAAGTGCACCAAAATACTGAATATACTGTTGCTCTCAAAACAATCAGGTAATCTGAGATTTGAACTGTGATCCCTATACATCACACTCACATCTCTCATCAAACACAGCAGCTTATTGTCTCCTTAGTCTCATTATCAAGGTACTTGTTTGCACTGCCAAACATTTATGTTCTAGGACTTCAGTGTCACCGCTGTTTCCACCTGAACAATCATAGGCAAAGCTGAATTCTTGCAGCCAATCATAATGCAAAGGGCTTGTCAGGAGAAGGCTACTGTTGTTTAAATTTACTAAAAGCATGTTACTGTCACTACAGTACCTCTGCTCCTGGATCAAAGGAATGACAACAATGACCAGTGCATCCAATTACATTCCTTTCATACAGAATGCTGAATGCTGGATATTCCAACACTGAACTGACTGTGTGAATAGGGCTATTGTGTGTGCATGGTGCCCTGTGATGAACTGGTGTTTCATTCAAGGTGTTTTCACTACCTCGCTCTCA
Organism: Leiocassis micropogon; assembly: GCA_028565275.1. Classification (NCBI taxonomy): domain Eukaryota; kingdom Metazoa; phylum Chordata; class Actinopteri; order Siluriformes; family Bagridae; genus Leiocassis; species Leiocassis micropogon. The sequence continues at coordinate 33,792,378 of JAOVVA010000037.1, forward strand.
GTGCTTTTGGAATAAATCCTAACCAAGACAATTTTACTGAAAAGGAATACATAAATGAATAAACGAAACACTTTTTTAAAATAGTTCTTTATTTTAAGGAAGTTCAGATAACATGACTAATTACATTGGACATTTCAGTGTCCATTGTAGGTTCTGAGAAGGTCCATCACTTGTTAATACACAGGAGCAACAAGGCAGTCGTTTGGATATAATAGAGTATAATACATGTAGCATAAAATGAGAGATTATATGAGAGAAGGCCCAAGGGTGTCAGCAATGGAGAGAAAAAAAGGCAAATAACAGGATGAATGAATTAAATGACAGAATAATTACCAGACATTAAAAGGCAATTGAAGGTAAACCAGGATGGATGTGACATTATGCTATAATAACTGTGAAATATATGCAATTCTATAATTGACATGATGTTTTTTTTGTGCCAGCCTAATGAAGTAGTCAGTAGTGCAGTTTTCTTTTTTGGTTTCCCAAACCTTTGCAGTATACTAATGCTAAATATTGATGTAAGCATCACCTTTTTTGGGTATAGAATGGCTCTTTACTGCCTACTTAAGACCCATTCTGTTTGGGAAAGACAATTTTAGGGCTTGAGAGTTCTTAATACTAACTATAAGCATTCTCCCATAAGAAATAGTAAGAATGGCTTAAAAAAATCTTTTTTTATGTAGACTTTAATCAAGAGCTGCTTGCACATATTTCCTGAGTGGGAAAAAAGATCATACATATGAACAGCCATAAAATGACCAGTCGGTTGTATTTTTTACAAACCTTAATGCTTGCCTCAAACAGTCATATAACCATTCTCCATTCACAAAATGTCATCTATTCATTCAAAACAATAGTTCAGTTTGGTGTGAATCTGCACATCCAAGCATCCAAAATCACTCTTTTTTCATTTTGTGTTCAATCTCAAAGTCACTACATAGAATATGGAAAATATCAGAATGCATTTTCCATATTTCCAATACAACACAGTTGTACTGTTGCAGTTACCGATCCTTTTTTAATAAACATGGTGATGGGTTAGGGTGCCGAAAAGAAATAGGGTTACTGGTCATTTCATTGCTGAGACTAGGGCAACCGGTAACTTTAGGTTGAAGTGAAGGCAAGTGGCTAGAAAATGTGCCTCAACCAAATGCCCTGAAATAGTTTAGCCAGCTTACTGCCATTGGCAGACTCCTATAGCCATTAAACAAAACTAACCAAAGAACAAAGGAGTTTAATCTTGGGAGCTTTTAATGTCCAAACACTACTGGACAGACCCAGGACTACCGTACCTGACATGATGGTACCAGTAGCCAGGAAACTCCAGCAATGCTGAATCAATAGAACTGCATTCAGCAAAACACAGCTTGCCTATAAAGACTTCTTAAAGAAAGTGGGAGGTTGACACAATCTTCTGAAATGGGAAACCCCAAGCTGAGGACATGATCCATAGATTAGGGTTTGCCATAAAGACAGAGCTTCTTACAAACTGCCTCTTAGTCAGCATCAGTGAATGCTGTGTGAAGGTTTGCATCCCCCTCGGACATGTCCATACATCTTACAGGTACCATTATACATTTGTCCTTACTTTGGTACATTATACAGGTACCAAAGAACACTTGCATGAACAGCTCAACCACATTATTAAGATCACCCCCCAAAATGACAAATTTGTCAAAAGCCTGTCATTCTTAGAGACTATAATGAGGGAATAGGAAGAGATAACTGCAGCTGGGAAGGAGTGCTTGGGTGAGAAGTAGTAAGAAAAATCAATAGGCTTCTCATCAGTATATGTGTGGAAAACATGTTGCATCAACAACACTTTGTTAATGATGGCATTTAAACACAAGATGTTTGGCTGTGCCATGACAGTTGAATGCTGGGCTGGCCACAGCCTGGCGAGGGCTATAGTGAACCTGAACATCCTACCTCCGCAGATCAACCAACCATTGACAGTCAAGGCTACCTACAAGACACCCAGGCTTAAAACATCCTACTTTGCCCAGTTCCAACACATTTTGGATGAGGAATTCCAAGATAGTTTGACACTGTCCAAAGACAGCATAAACTAAAAAAAGTCTTCATATCCACTGTCACCACCAAGGAGGTCGTGAGGCCTTAAGTAAGAACATATCATGACTTGTCAAAAAAAAAAAAGTCAATACAAGCAGTTTTAAAAGATCATATGGGGAATAAGAGAACACAACACAGAACACTTTAGCAACCTGTTCAACAGACCCTCCATGGTAAACACTACAGCACTGATCCTAACCCCCTTAGCAACCAGTTTGGGAAGAGATCTGCCATTTAAGTCTTATGTCAAAAACTGTTCGATGACAAACAGTATGTTTTGTATAAGGTATGTTGTAGAACATAAGGAAGAGATGAGAACATGTTGTCAAATGTCTCAAAGTTGTTTACAGTGTAAAGTAAGAAATGTTGTTCTTTTAGGTGCTCCTGTCAGGGGGTTAAGGATGACCCATTAAGGATGTCCTGCATAGAGTGCCTAAGTTTGTAGGCACTGGCTGGAAATTGAACCTGTGCCTTACACGTGACAGGTGAGAAGCCTGTCACTGAATCACCACTGTCCAGTGTAAGACAAATCAAATAAAAATCTAAATAAAAACAAACAAACAAACAACAGAAAGACAGGGCTAACCACTACACCACCATGCTGCAACATATAGTAGTACAATAATGCAAATTAAAACTACATAAATAGTAGGAATGGTTGAAATATTATAATATAATATAATAGAATAGAATAGAATAGAATAGAATAGAATTCCAAAAATTTTTATCATAGCTAAATTAATAAAAACCTTGGGTTGTGTATTAAGGTTCCTTATATGAAGTCATTTTACTTTTTGGGAGTGACGTGCATTATTATAGGAAATAAATAGAAGTGAATGCTCTTCGCCTCTGAAGTGCTGGTGCTTCATTTGCATTCAAACCTAATATGAAGAATAAACTTTGCTTATTTATGAATAAGCCCATATGCCGGTAGAATGATTTTAATTTCCCCAAACTGAGTGGTGATCAAATTTGCATACAAGGCACAATACCAACTTACTTTCTCAAAGTATCTTAAATGAACTGTTGATTTTAACAAATACCCCCTCCTGACAAAAAGAAACAAAACAAAACATATAATCAGTCATACAATGATAACAGAGGGTCCTTCTTTCTTTAACGTAAAGACAAAATCACATAAAACCGTAATTTATAAATGCCTGTACAGGTAACCTTCCAGCATTTCAATGTGGGATCTGTATGGATGCAACATCAGCTTCCTTTTTTCTTTCTTTATGTCCAATATTTATATGTGTTTTTGGGATTGAGAACATGGTATTGATTCTGACTCTAAAAATCCAGACAGGGTTGTTTTGTTTGGATTGTTGAATTCTGTTGAGACCGGAAGAAGATAATAGCATCATGGTTGCCTTTAATAAGATCCTGAGACACTCTGCTTTTTTCCTCCATGTTCTATATAATTGGAGGAGAATCCAGACAAGTAGAATCTAAAGGATTCTCATGGTTCAGTGTTTTCCACTGACATTTTGAAAGTAAAAATTTAATCTCACCAAATTAAAAAAGATTGTTCCTGGAGTTCAAAATCCATCTGATCCCTTCGTCTTTTTCCAAGAACAAGCACACAGTCATGTAGAAGAAACCCAATCTCAAAAGCTTTGAGCTGTGTAAATATAAAAAGGTCTTATCACCCCTATTTCAGTGAAGTCCTTTGGGAACAAAATCTCTCTGGTGCATTGGTGCATTTCTCATTTGTCTCTTTTCTTTGGTTGATTTGGCCTACAAAACCTTGTATATATATTTTTTTTATCAAAAACTATATTTTTCTCATAGATTCTTCTTTTCAGTTAGCATAAAATGTAGGTATCTGTGTATAAAATGTATTTATTATTTATTATATTCATGAAAATCAGGTGTGTGTTATCCCAGCGCTCTGCTATGCATGAAGCTGTGCAGTATTGAAATTTGATGGAAGATTTAGTTGAAATCAATTATGCATGTGTTAGCACAGATTATTATGCCATTGATCTGCTGCACTGTTCCTGTTGTGCAATTTGTTCCGAGGGTTTCCATAATTCTCACATATATTTATGGGCTTTTAATTAAATAATTTTGTGACCTCTCTTAAAATGTTCTTATAATTTGCTTTTCTAGCATAACTTAAAAAGAAAGTATTCACCAAATCATGCTTTTTCGCATTTCTTTATATTCAACAGTTGCAATGTTTCTCTCATACTTTTTGCTGACATCCCAACCACAGACTGTAACACAAAGTGAAACTGAACCTAGGACTACTTGATTCCTAAGCAAGAATTTTTAGACTTTTTTAATAATCCAGGTTAAATTAATAGGGACACTAGCCTGACATGGATGTCTGTGAATCCCTCTACATAGTGTATGTGGATTTGTTTTAGAATTTAGCTGACCTGCCACATAGCATGAGTCTTAAGGTGTTTAAAAGTTCACAGCTGTTATGTGATGTTTGGAATTTGGAAAGATAAAAAAAGGAGTATTATTATATACATTATTACATTGCGATTGCAAGTGCAACTGCTTCCAAATTTTACACATACTGAGTTCTGTTTAGCATGCAATATTGTCAAAATATGCAGAATTGTTCTCATATCCTTCTCAAGTAATTCATGCCTTCAAACTCATTAAAGCATCTACAAGAGAATATTTTAATAATTTGCATATACAGTACTATGCAAAAGTCTTGAGACAGCCCTCATTTCTTCATATTTTGTTTTTAAAGAGCCAGGCTTCTTGTATATATTTAATAGGAATAGATCTCCGGGATTCTTGAAGGACTTTACATTCACATTTACACTTTTTTCAGTCCAGTACCTGTACCTGAGCAGTTTCAGAGAAATGTTTTTGTTTGTTAAGACACAGTGACGTACTGTATGAAATATTTAAGCATAAAAAGCATCAAACTTGACGCGTAAAGCAATGAGAATCAGGTGCAGATGATCAGGCCATTGATGAGTATACTGGTAATACTAAATGCTGAATTGTTGAAACAGAAGAAGAGGAACTGAGGTTGCTGCTGTGGACAAAATCCACCAAGCATGGAGAGAACATGCAAACTCCATGCACACAGAGACAGTGCTAACCACTATAGTGGTTTCCACCGTTTGATGTTTACATATGGATTTTATAAGATTTCTCCAGTTTTCCACTATGTAACATATAAGCACAATTACATTTGACTGTGTGTCAGACAAATTAGGACCAATTTATTCACACAGACAGATTAATGTTAAATGTCCTTGTAATCACAAAATAAGTGTTATATGTTTTACTTAAAAGGGATCAAAAATAAATCCTTAAAAAAGTTGAATTATATACCATAGTAATTTTTACAAAGGAAAGTCACTGTACAGTATGTGTCTGATGCACTTTGTTAAATATACTGTAAAATCCAAGAAACAAATAAAACATAAACTAATGAAACACATGGCAGCGAATACAATTTAAGGAAACTTTCTTCAAGATGCTGAAGTGTTTTATTCCTAAACTAAACCAGCTTACCAACACAACCACATTTACTTATTTAAGTGAGACAACTTTTACTATTTATAGTTAAATTTATTGGTTTAAAACAATCACACAACAATGTTTTAAATGCTATAAAATTGAATTCCCTTACCAGCACCCGCTTTGTAGCTTGACTTTTACATGCGGGAAAACTTAAAATTACAGCTGTACCTCTGTTACAAAGCACTATTACTTCCAAAAATGATCACTTCACTACATCATTGACTATATTCACACACCATTGGGTTTAAAGATCATTTAAACTGAAAACATTTGTAATCTCTATAAAAACAAAAAGGAGAAGAATTCAGATTTTAGCAAGACACTTGAACTTGATCTAACCTTGACCAAAATATATGCAACATATACCACTCAGAGGCAGGCTTTTTATGCAATTAGGGAATTGATTATACTGTAGACCTAATAATATAGTTAAAAAATATATATTTAATTTATGTGAACACTCCTTTTAATAATCTTTTTGTATGGTTAAATTAGCATAGTAATGAAATGCAAAATGGTGTTTAAACATTACAGTCTTTAATCACACTTCCCACACAAAGGACACAGCCTGATATGAGTCAGTGTCCCACTGAGAACAGGCAAAATATTTAATATGAACTGCTCGTCCTTGGCAGCCGTACATCGTTAATTTTATTCATATGAACTCACCTACAGCGTGGAGTGAAAAGCATGGCATTTTTAATTGAAGTGAAAAAATACATTTAGTCTATTATTCTTATGCGCAAATCAGCCACAACATTAAAACTAATAACATTACAGCTACCTATAGGTTTTATGTTTCCCTTATGCCACCGAAGCAGATCTAGCCCCTTGGGGCATGACTCTGCAGTAACGCCTAGCTGCGGTAACTATAACTGGGACATTAGCAGTGGATTCTTTGGGTGCTGTGGGTTGCAGAGTGGGGCAGACTTTTTTGTTCAGAGCATTCCATGGATGCTCGACCAGGTTGAGATCTGTTGAATTAGAAGACCGGGTTACAAACCTTGAACTCTTTGACTGCTAAGCCCCACACACAGTAAGCTAAAATGTTATTTTGATAGCTTTCTGTCTTGGACAGTGTTGACATTTACACAAGTAGACAGGCTAGCCTTTGGTCCCCATTGGCACAGATGGAACTTCATCCCCAATCCTGTTACCAGTTTAGTTACCGCTGTTAGGAAGGGTTTTAATGGAATACGCAGAAAACTCTGTGGATGCTTCTATCAAGAAAGATAAACTAAACTAGATAAACAACTAAATATCACAATTATAGCTAATATAAGATGTGTTGACCAAATTATTTACAATTTGACTTAATCATGTATTTGTTTGTTTGCCAAATCATGTTGTTAGTGAATGTATGTAAACAAGGAGCCAGACATTGTCTGTCTATTTTTCTTGCCCAAAATTGCATTCAAAGAGAAACATTGAAAGTACAAATCAAAGAAAATTACAAATGACAAAAGCATCTGGAAATCATTGGTCAACTATAATCATCAAGCTATTGATGGGTATTTAGAATTTCAGTTGGCTTTTAGGCATACTATTTAAAAAAAAAAAAAAAAAAAACATTTAAATAGTAACATTTTAAAAAGCTGTTGGTGAGCGCATTCGATCACTATTAAAGGGTGACTAATTTGAATCTCACAATAAATTGTAATACATATTTCATTTTGTTATTAATTTTACCAGCGTTACTGACAACTTTTCCTGAACACAAGACCTCCAAATCACAGGCGTGCTGTTTTTTTGTTCCCGAGAGCCCAGCACAGATTAAGCAATGTTTGAGGCCCAGATGGAGAGTATTACCAGAGGAGAAGTGGGAAATAAGTTTCTCACTTTTTGCAGTAGGTGGATGGAGAGCCAAAAGCCTGTAGGGAATACAATTCCTCCTCTTCATGCTAAATATATCTTGGAATCCACAATAGATGAGCATTTATTCAGACTGTTCAACTTAAGATGGAGGTTTTATATCAAAATATATCACCAAACAACTTTTTCATAACTTCATATACAGCAGGGATGTAAGAGAAATATAATTGCAATATTCAGAATGAACAAGCAGTGTTTACCAACAGATACAAATAGCAATAGGCAACCCAGTCTCACAAATGTAAAAAAGGAAAATAAATGTTCACATGCAGCTTATTTGCAGCTTCAATATGTTAAGTATTAATATTCTGTCAAAAGCAAGCATTCCATTGAAAAAAATTAATAAATAATTCAAACAAAAATGCTGATCATAGCAAATCATATTGAGAATTCTCCAGCACCTTATTAAAACCTGCTAGGATAGGACTTAACCATGAACTTCATGGAAGAAATGTGGTTGTAAATAAATCATGAATGGAAATTGAAATAGAGATTAATGAATAGTTGAATTACAGAATCACAATTCTGTTAAATATCTCAAGAAAATTTTATTTATATAGCGCTTTTAACAATGGTCATTGTCTTAAAGCAGCTTCACAAAATGAAAAGAAAATTTAAGCTACGAAGATAAAGCTACGAAGACCGATTTTTAAAAGTACTGTAATCGATCAAAGCTCCCATTACCCAGGATAGCATTTCTATTCATTCGTCAATAAAATAATACCTTTCTCCTAATTTTTTTGCTTTGTCCGATCTTTACGTCTCTGGCTGTTTCTTAGCTAGTTCCTCTTTTTACTGATGAGTGGGTCAGGGCTTGATGCTCAAAATGTAGCATCTCCATTTGCTGGATATTTTCTTGAAACCCGCTGCCCCACTTACTCCTGCTGCCCCCCTGCTGTGCACAACCACAGGCTCCTCCCCTAGTGCTGATTGGCTGGAGCAGTGTTTTGCTGTTTGTGTAAAAAAAAGGTTTATTTCCCATGTACAGAGTCAGGGCTACATGCACACAGCATGTTTTTTTTTTTTTTTTTTTTTGCCAGCTGGCACACAGAATGGACAGCTAGTAAACCAAGAGGGGATATTCTGTACTCCATCTGTTCTGTACTTTTCTACCCATCCCGAGGCATCTGGAGATTGTGCCAGCTTCAGTAGACAAAGGCCAACC
>JAOVVA010000037.1:33817464-33841746 GCA_028565275.1 Leiocassis micropogon
AAGCTTGTTTATGCACCTAGTTGAACAACCAGACAGTAAGGCATTACAATAGTCCAACCTAGAGGTAATAAAAGCATGAACTAGTTTTCTGTATCATTTAGTGACAACCTATGCCTTATCTTGGCAATATTTCTGAGGTGAAAGAATGCTATCCGGGTATATTATCTAGATGCTTCAAATTAAAGGCTGGAATCTATAATCACACCAAGGTCTTTTACTGTTGCACTTAATCGAACAAAAAGGCCATTTAAAGTTACAGTGTGATCAAAAAGCTTGCTTCTAGCTGCATGTGGTCCTATGACTAAAACTTCTGTCTTATCAGGGTTAAGCTGAAGGAAGTTAATTAACATCCAGTCTCTTATGTCTTGCACACATTGCTGACATTTAGTAAGCTTTTTTTTTTCATCTGGTTTTGCTGAGACATATAACTGTGTGTCATCAGCATAATAATGAAAACTAATACCATGCTTATGAATTATGTTGCCCAGAGGAAGCATGCAAAGAGAAAAAAAGCACTGGGTCTAAAACTGAACCCTGTGGTACACCAAACTCCATTTGAGAACATGCAGAATAGTAACCATTTAGATATACGAACTGATAATGATCAGTCAAATAGGATCTGAGCCAGGAGAGGGCCGTTTCCCTAATTCCTACTACATTTTCTAATCTGTTAAGGAGAATAGTATGATCAATCGTGTCAAAAGCTGTCAAGTACCAAGAGGTCAAGTACCACAAGTATAGTGACGCAATCCTGATCAGAGGCCAACAGAAGGTCATTCACTACTTTAACAAGTGCTGTCTCTGTGCTGTGATGAGGCCTAAATCCTGACTGATAAAGTTAGTTTATGCTATTTATATGTAGATATGAACATAGCTGCTGCGCTACTACCTTTTTCAGAATCTTACAGATAACGGTGAGGTTTGATATCGGCCTGTAATTGGACAGCTGACAGGGGGCGAGGTCAGGTTTCTTAATTAGTGATTTAATAACTGCTAATTTTATAGATTTTGGAACATACCCAATGCTGAGGGAAGGATTAATTATTTTCAGCAGGGGTTCTGTTATTTCTGGCACTATCTGCTTGAGAAAATTTGTTATAGGATCTAATTCTATAGGATCTAATATCTAATAATCTTACTCTAAGGGGAGTAAAGTATTCTAGGTCCTAATGTGATATGGTTAGTTTATCATCTGCATCAATTAAATTGTCTGGTTTCAAAGCCTGAATTTTTGCCTAATATCTATGATTTTGTTATTGAAAAAGTTCATGAAGTCTTCACTACTGTATGTTGTTGTTGTGGAGATTTCTCCAGTGGTCTTGTTTCTAGTTAATTTTGCTATGGTGTGAAATAAAAATCTAGGATTATTTTTGTTAGCTTCTATAAGAGTGGAAAGATACAGTGATCTAGCAACACTGAGAGATTTTTTTTATAATTCAGGATGCTCTCCTTCCATGCTATTTGGAATGCTAACAATTTAGTTTGATGCAATTTACGTTCTAATTTTCGAGCAGTTTGTTTTAAAGTGGGCGTGTGGTCATTATACTAGGGAGCGAGTTTCTCTAATCATTTTCTAGAGCTACATTATCTAAGGTATAACAAAATGTTGACTCTAAATATTCAGCCACCTGATCAAGTTCTGTGGAGTCAGATGGCGATCCAATCAAAGTTGATAACTCTGGGAGATTATTGATAAAACTCTGTGGGGTATTTGATGTGAATGTACGTTTAATACGGTAGCAGACTTCATATTTGTAGCTACACTTTTTATGTTAACTTTTACTTTAAATGCATTAAATTTGTGTCAGCGTTTTTGTACGATAGATTGTAAATAACTGCGGCATCTCCTCCTCTACCAGTTAGCTCAGGCTGGTGTATGTATGTATTATGATGTCGGATGTATGTATTATGATGTATGTATTATGATGTCGGATGATGTGGGATGTGGTGGGATGCTGATTCCAGCCTCGCTATCTCTGACCGTAATGTTAGAGCCGTCAGAGCCTGCGGAACTGTAACTTTCCTTCACGCTAAAGGCATAATCTGTTTATTTGAAGCATTGCACAGCATTTACCTCTAAAACTTTTTTCTTCTTTTTGCGTAACTATCAGCTCCACCTTTTCTTCTTCCTCGTTTTTATTCATGGAAATTATTGTTAATTTACGCAGAGAAATTCGCTGCATCGAGAAAGGATCAATATCTCTCCCTCCGTGAATTAAAAGTGTAGAGAACACAGATGGAATAGACCAAACTAATTAATATTGAGGAAGGGCAATACATCCGCATGTGCAACATAAACACACGCTCTTTGTCAGCGGCGCCAGTACGATCGATGCACTCATCTATACTGTATGTGTAGAAAAGAGATGCAATATTATGGTTTCCGTCATTTTTTTAATATATTTGTGTACTGGCTGGCCCACATTGGCCAGCGGCCCAACCGGAAAACTCTCGGTGCTCCAGATGGCCAGTCCGCCACTGCTCCACAGTAATGTCCATGTTTTTTGTTTTTTTTTAAGTTTACCCATGATCTACTCACCTCTCTTTATTCTTATTGTTGTATTGTTACAGCACAAATATTTACAGTATCTACTCTATTATGGCATAATGCATTTCACATTTATAGTTGTGCTGCTGTTACATAAAGTAGAGTTTGTTTTTTTAAAAGAATTTTGATGAGTTTGCGCCTATCCAGGGTGACGTACCTTTCATCTAATTATACATCTCAGCAGTTAAGGGTTAAGGGCCTTGCTCAAGAACCCTACAGTGGCAATTTGGTGGTGTTGGTGGTGGAATTTGAACGTGGGACTTTCCGATTAGTAGTTGAACACCTTAACAACTGAGCTAGCTCTTTGAGCTACCCCTGCCACTGAGCTAGCCCTTTACACATTTCTTCATGTTTCTTATTTTGTACTTTTACGTACAAACCATTGCTACAATGTAAAACAGGTTTTCCATCCAAATCTTACTTGCAAAAAGCAAGAGCTCGGTTCACGCCTTTTCAGGCCACAGATCATCTACAAGTTTGAACGCATGCAAAAATCGTGCAAAAAGCAAGGAATGACTAATGTTTGTACAGCTACACTCATAGAAAAGGTGTGCTTCAATGTGTCAAGCAGTTTCTACAATGCTCTTAAGCCTGAGACTGGTTGACACCAGTCACTACATTCTCTTACTATACCTACAAGTTGCCATGAGCAAAGAAAAAGTTTAATCCTTGCTATGAAGCATCTGACCCTAATCAGTCTCTTCACTTGCTGTGTCAATGCAGGATTCAGTGAAACAACTCAGGACTCAACTCAGGCCTCAGGACTCATAAATACTGAAAAAGAAAAATTAACACATTTGCAGTATGACTGCAAATCAATCTCTGCTATCCGTCATTACCCAGATGAGGATGGGTTCCCTGTTGAGTCGAGGTCCTCCCGAGGTTTCTTCCTATTGCCATCTCAGGGAGTTTTACCTTGCCATCATTGCACTTGACTTGCTCATCAGGAACAATCTGATCATTTTGATTCACTACACATTCCCCAACTTTCTTTTGATTCCGTAAAGCTACTGGGCGACAATGACCATTGTTAAAAGCCCTGTATAAACAAAATTGAATTGTGTTAAAATAAATCCATTAATAAAAGCACAGTAAACAACACACCTCACACTAGGAAGGAAAGAATACATGCAACAGCAATAGCAAATAAAGCAAATGTTGGACAATACTTGCCTAATGTGATTTTTAAAAAATGTTATAAAAACGCATTATACTTAAAATATAGCATAAATTCCTTTTAGTTGGTAATTTGTAAGACAAATATGAGAAAGTTCATTTTACTAATAAAGATATTTTTTTCTTTACCATTCAGATTTTCCATAATATACATACAGTAGCTGTTTCCTTTCCTTTTTGATACAAATATTTCTTTCTTTTTTTCTACCTAGTTAAAAAAAAATTACTAGGTAATTTCCAGAATATTCCAGATCAGGTGTGACATCATGTAAAAGATGTGCAAATGCAAGATTTACACTTTTGTCAACACGTGAGCTAAACTTTTAGAAAAACAGTTCTTAGCCAACTTTACAATAGTCCTTAAGGATCCTAGATAAGAAGAAAATTAATATGTGATTGCAGCCTGAATTTAGAGCTGCTGGTAGTTAATGTAGGAAATTTGTAAACTTTTTATAATTGATCAGATCTAAGAATTTGCTTAGCATTGCTGTGTTATGGGATTACATATTAATTTATTTTATAATAAAATTCAATCATGTATTGGCCTTAGATATAAGGACCATGATATGTACATATTCATATCGAGTGTACTTGGATGGGACTTATTTGTATAAACTAAATTTGTAAAATAAGGAATTCATACTTAGAAATGTTTAAATTGTGAATATTTCTGATTCTTTCAACTCAGTTTACACATTATTTACACATTAAGTTTATTCCTTTGGACTAGTAAAGTTTTGTTAATGTTGCATTATATACCATACTAAGGACACTGAGTAATATGCAGGTTCACTGGCAATTTTTATATGATATACAGTCATGTTAAAAAGTTTGTACCCCCTCTTTTAATTCTATGTTGTGTGTGTGTGTGTGTGTGTTTGTGTGTGTGTGTGTGTGTGTGTGTGTGTGTGAAAACATAATAAAAAATCATCTGATTGGAGCAGTTCTTTATAAATGTAATTTATAATTTTTCTTTTTTTTTTACCATGCCATTATTTATTTGACAAAAATGAAGCCCAAAAAAAAACTTTGTGGGCAATACTATGTAATCTCCATGATTCATGTATATTCACCTTTAATAGTAATAACTTGAAGTAATTGTTTCCTGTATGACTTTATCAGTCTTTCACATTGTTTAGGTTCATTTTTCTTGACAAAATTTCTTCAGATTTTTTTACTAGCATTTACTTATGCACAGGTTTCTTAAAGTCTTGCAACAGCATTTCATTGGGATGTAGATTGTACAGGTGTGCTTTGGACCATGGTCCTGTTGCATTTTCGCTGTCAGACAGATTGCCTCACATTTGCCTCTAGAATGCTCTGGTATACAGTGGAGTTCATGGTTGACTCAATGACAAAAACAAACTCAGATCATCACCCCTCCTCCGCCATGCTGGACAGAGGGATGAGGTGTTTCTGTTGAAAAGTTTTTTGTTTTTTTCATCAAACATGTCACTGGGCATTAAGGCCTAACCACTCCATTTCGGTCTCATCTGTCCGTAAGACATTGTTCCAAAAGTCCTATTCAGATGCAGTCTTGTGAATCGTCATCCTATCGTGCTCTTTTTAGCATTGCACAGTCTGACTTTGAGGTGAATGAGCTTTGGCGTCCTCTACTGGGAAAATCAGCAACCATCTTGAATGCTTTTCACTTGTGAATAATCTTCCTCACTGTAGAACATTGAACTCCAAATTGGAGACCATTGCTCATGTCTTTCCCTTTTGGCATTTTATTAATACACACTGTTGGTAGCAAACTGTCAAAACATCTGCTGATGATCAATTAATCAAGGGGTGATGATTAGCAGCAACTGGATGCAACTTTAATCCTCCTGTGCCAGAAGTACCTGACACAGGAGTAAAGTACAGTCATGTTCAAAAGTTCATATTCAGGATGCCTTGAAAAAAAAAAAATCAGGTAAGGCCATAGAATTAGAGAGTGTGTAGTGTGGTAGTGTATATTGTATGAAACCTAAGAATGTGGAAGGTAATTCTGAATCTGTTGAATAAACTTGATATCAAGGGTTGTTAAATGTATACTGTTTGCCCTAGGCGTCAACTGCTGTTGTCTACCAGCAAATTTGTCGCAATTAATAAGTGAGAAAGGAATCTAGAAGCAGCGATCCTGAGCGATAAGATAATTTAAACACTGGTGAAAATGTGAATGGTCTAAAGTACACTCTAATCGAATGTGGATTTTACGGATGAAACATAAAAGCGGACAGGGGTAGCTCAGTGGTTAAGGCATCGGACTACGGTTCGGAAGATCCCAGGTTCAAACCCCACAACCACCAAGTTGCCACTGTTGGGCCCTTTAGCAAGGCCCTTAACCCTCAGATGTGTAATGAGATGAAAAAAATGTAAGTCGCTCTGGATAAGAGAGCGTCTGCCAAATGCCTAAACGTAGGCGTTTAGGCACTTTAGCTATATAGCAACAAAACTTTCACAAAGTAACTTCCTACACATCAATTTTAAATAAAAAACATGATGAATAAAGAATAAGTCACATTATACAGGCTTAAGTCTTACAAAAAGCTTTACATAAAAAAGGCTAAAAGTTTAAAGCGAGGCAATATAACATTAAGCCAAAAACGTTTTTTCTAAAAATATAATTTAAGAAACTTTCATATTATTATTATAATGCACATATGCATTATCAAAAGTGTAGATCAGTGTTTTCCAAAATGGTGGCAGCAGCCCCCTAGTGGGCAGTGAAGGTAGGTTCACAATAAACAAACTATAAAATTATATAAACAGTATGATTTATATTATATTAATATTATTTAAATAAATTAAGTTATAATGAAATTAATAGTGTAATTTTTCTATTTTCATTCTTTTTAGAATTTCTTCCTTATATTTTTCAGTTTTTCATTGCTTCTCTCAATTGCTCATTAGAAATCTAAAAACCCAGATTTCCAGATACACTTTTTAATAATATCTATTCCAACTGTACAAACAACTAAATTTGATATGAAGCAAAGAAAATTTACAACAGGCTTTGAGCTTATTAGATTCTTTTATTTGACATCACTGGAGCATTAGTGACAAAAGAACAGAACAGCTCACACATTTCTCCCACCTCCCTTCATGCATTTCGAACAAACCAGTACATGTAGCATATGGACTCCTGAGAAACACAACATTTGCAGATTTTTTACAACCTCAGCTCAAGATGTCCCCCATCTGAGCTCAGAATCTTTGTCGGAGTCAACACATGCACTTCAACACACCAGTAGTAGGTTAGAACAGAAGTCTGGATTGATTTCTTCGACTGCCTAAAACATAGCAACTGTACGAGCAAGTCAAGCATGGCGGTTCTATTTGATAAACAGCTCATCCTGTATACTTATCTTAAATGTAAAAAAATCCAGTCATGTAAAAAAAAAAATTATATATATATGGACAGCAAAGTGAAAAATGTAGGGAAAAAAAAACCAGTTATCAAATGTGTACAACCAGACTCAATAACAAAACAGTCGTGTCGCCATGACAAACATTTGAGCTCCATGCCTTTATCCATTCAGTACTGGTGCTCTGATACATCGTTAAGTAGCACTATCAGGCACAGGCCCATAACCGGAGGCTGCAGTACCGCCTAATATTTACTGAGCAGATCTCCATTCAGTGTTAGAGGCTCCAACCCTGCACCTTCATGCGGAATAGCAGCGAAAAGTACACAGACGGGCCAAGTAGCTGCCTCACACGAACACAAACCCACAAATTAATCACACAGTGCCAATGCCAGTGCGGCAAAGAGAGAAGGAACAAAAACAAACATTCTGTATTGTACAAATCAGACTTTCAGCTTCACACTTACACACACATTTCATAGAAACAAACTGTTTAAAAAAAGAAAGAAAAATGCGTAAAAAAAATTTAGACAAACAAAAGCAGCCAAAGTAACTCATTTATGCTGCAGTCTGCTCATGGGCACCATTTTCCTCGATCTCCATTGAGCCGTCACTCTCTTTCTTCGCCTGTTCGGCTTCCTTCTGCAAGAAGAAGGGGGAAAAAAATCTTAAAAACACAGCCTTAAAAAGAAGACAATTATTTACAGTATTTCAGGATTATAACAGTATGTGCAGAACTTCAGGATGTGAATCGGCCCATGGGTTTGTTTGTGTTTTTAATTTCAGCAAAAATGAAGAGAGATGCCAAAGACAGATTTTACACGGAGTTTCATGAACAGCATTCATCTGGCTGCTTCGGTCTGGGAAGAGTCAAAAACCCGACAATGTTTAAAGCATTGAACAATTAAATCAGGCTGGACTGGTTTGGGTTAACTTTACATTTTCATGGGATAAAGTGTATTAGAATGTGCGCAGGTGACGTCACTGCTCGGCCTTGAGACACATCTGGCGGTTGGTTTTCTGGACCGTTGGCATTTTATTTATTCAATCATATCATTAACTTGGTGTCTACACAACCAGAAATGCTGGGAAAGTGCTAGATTTTCCCAGCAGAGAGACAAAAATAGTCACTAATTTGTGCAAAATCCGTGCTAGGTCTGGATTATATGATCCCATTTAATAAACACTGATCAGAAACATTAAACACCACCTCTAGATAAACTGAATAACGTTGGTGGTCTTTCAGCTGCTCCCGTCGAGGGGTCACCACAGCTATCTGAGCTGCGCACAGCCTGGCACAGGTTTTATGTCGGATGCCCTTTCTGATGCAACCGTCCCATTTTATCCGGGTTTGGGACTGGCGCTTCACCCAGCGGTTTTGGATAGGAATCTAACCCACGCCTTCCTCATGGCAGGCAAGAAACCTACCACTGAGCCAGCAATGCCCAAACGCAAATTGAATGATGCTGATTATCAATTAGATACCAGTAAACTGGTGACAGAATCATGGGCACCAAAGGCTCATTTATGTCTGTGGAGACCAAAGTCTGATTCAACAGAAAAGCAAGCTTAGCACAAATTGATAAAAAAAAAATTTTTTTTAAAAAGTCAACGCTGGCCACGATAGAAAAGTCAGAACAACCAGTGCATCCGAGCCTGCTGTGTATGAAGCTTAGCCAGAAAGGCATTACAGGTTGTTGATGCAGCCTTTAAAATTCCTCAGATCTTAATCTGGACAAATAAGTCGAACCCATGGATGCCCTACCCCGCAACCCACAGCATCCAAAATATCCATCGCTAAGATCCTGGTGCCAGTGATCACAGCACACCACCAGAGGTATTTTTGAGTAGTGCCCTGAGGAGCCAGAGCCACCCTGGTGGCAACAAATGGAACCTACACAATACTGGGAAGATGTCATAAATTGTATGTAAGTAAATGCAAACATCGGCGTACAAGACTGAACCTAAGGGGATCAATGAGACGGGGGGGGGGGGAAATAAAAAAAAAAAAAATCACCACAAGATACCCAAAACAGAATTTTATTAGTGTTTGGTCTGATTGCTGTATAATAATTTTTTTATGATATAAGGAAATATATTTTTGAAATTAGAATATATTCTCTTCCCGTGGGCCGATTGCGATGATACAAAGCCTGTGTGTTTTATGGGCATTAAAATTCGTTCAGTAGTTTTTGCGTAAAGCGTGCACAAACAGACAGGCCAAAATTCCAAAAAACTTCTTGATGTGTTCTATTACTAAGCTTACATGCCCCCAAATTATTTTTTCACAAATATCTTTAATGTACAGACTACAACCCAACTTTACAATATTTATAGATAAAGGGAATTTTTTCTGTTACTCTACACAATAAAAAGTCCCAGTTTGACTTGAACACACCATGTATAAATGATACCAGTCAAAAAACGGTCATTACCAGCTAACAAACCCTGATACGTGTTTGTATCTACTTCTTATCTACATATCCATCTGAGATAGATGGATGGATGGATAAAATCCTAACAAACAAAACTGTCATCCATATGAATGTATGTCTGTTGAATACAGAGCAGTTATGATCTAGTCACATCATCTTTACACGCTTACTTTAGCATCTCTCTCTGCGAACTTCTGAAACATGTTGGCATAGAGCCGTTTGTCTTTTTCGTGCTGCTCCTTGATGTGTTTCTGACACTGCAGTACTTGACTCCTCGCGGCCTTGTTGTTCGGATACAGCTCTATCACACGCTGGAAGTCTCCTCTCGCCCGACTGAATTCCTTCATCACAAACAGCGCTTCTCCTCGTCTAAACAAGGCTTTCTCGTTGTTTGCATCTAGTTCCAGTGCCTATGAAGAAAACACCACAACAGTTACAACCCAGATGAAAAATATTTAAACAGGATTTTAGGGCCAAAAAGTTAAAAAGTGTTTCTGAAAACAGAGCTTAACATAACATTTTATTTACTCTACGTTATTGTGGTTATTTGTGAAATGCTGATATATTTGCACCTAACATCAGCGTTTCACAAATAAACATGCTTAATAACCTGATTAAAGTAATTATATGATGTTATAATAAAGCCTGGAATCATTAAAAAAATTTTTACTTCAGTAAAGTGTTTACTTTAATGCTTTATGTGATGTAATGATACTGTTTGTAATTGCAACACCAGGCATTCATAACATATGTAGTGAAATACAATGCTTCAGATTCACAGAGATGAACTTTTCCGAACCTTGTCACAGTTCTCCAGGGCAGGATTGGGGTCCTGTAGTTTTAGATAGCACATGGCCAGATTGAGGTGAGCCGCCAGCCTTAGGGCTTTGGCTTTCTCTTCCTCCTCACCCTGCAGGTTGGACTCTTGTTCCAGCCAAGACACAATGCGCTTATACTGCACCACCGCCTGCTTATATTTGCGATCCTACAACGCAAACAGTCAGCAAAGGTTAACAGGCGGTTTGGAATCGAAAAATCAATTGGATAAACATCTTAAATGTCAATGCATGGCTCGTACTTTGAAGTACTGCGTTCCTTTCCCCTTGACGATAGCACTCTGTTCCAGTTTCTCACTGGTGTTCATCTCCCAGGATTCTTTAGCCTATGTGGCAGTAAAAAAAGATAAGAAAAAAAAGAAAAAGAAAAATTAAAAAACAGCATGCTTAAACACAAAAATACTGTATATTCGAAAGCCTTTGAAGGAAACTCACATTTACTTAGTAAACTAGGGCTGCACCTAACATGGATGGCCCAATATTTGTAATGTTAAGCCTTTCTGCGATATCCTCTGGTTCTGAAACCCTGACCAGAATAAGGCTATTAAGGCCTAAATAGGACGTCAAAACTAATATTAGGATACTGGACACTAAGTCTGTTGACCAATTGAGTTCTTCAATTGGTTAAAAAGCTGTGTTACAAATTTTCCCTTTCAACATAGCAACGAATAGAAAATGTAAAGTATGGTAAGAAGCAGAGTTACGTTTTGAGAGGCACCAAGTGTCATTTGTACATTTAGGAATGTTCAAGGACACTCACTCACCTTTTCAAATTTTGTCAGTGTGATTTTGTACTGCAGTGTCGCACCAGGAGGAATGTTAAATTTGGGTTTGCCAGCGCTTCCAAACCCGTATCTGAAAGTACACAAAGAAAACGCTGAATTGGCAACAACAAATCCCTGTTCTCATAAATCGGTACATTTTAGATTAAAAAAAAATGGTGGAATAAGTAAACTGAGTAACCTGAGCATGAAGTAAACTTATATGCTATTGTTGCACTAAAAGGGGACAAAAGCTTAAGAGAGTAATTACTTTGGTTTGATAATGAACAGGGATTCCTCGCCTTGTTCCATAGCCTGCAGGGCTTTCTCCACTCCAGGTGGCAGGTCGAGACCCTCTCCATCTCCCACCTCAAACTTCAGATCCCGATCATCGAACACGTGGCCCTCGTGCTTTCCCTCCACATGTACTGAAGCACAAATAGAACAATGTTAGCAAAATCCGTCTGCTTCTGTAAAGTTAAATGCAATCTGTTCTAATCTCAATGAGTTGAGACAAATACAAGTCCTTATCTACTATGAATGGTACTGCCATTCCTGGTCCTTTTAAAGGAAAAATACAACCTGACCAGAATGTCATCAATATGTATAATTAACACATGATCTTACACAACATCCAAAAAATAATAATTAAATAAAATTATATATATATACACACAAATTTCATTTGTTTCAAAACTTCCTTGCTAATACAGCCCAGCTAATATTTGCCATCATGCAGATCACCAACTAGCCGAAGCGAAATGCTGGAACTGCAGCATACAACTGTATCGCATTCTAAATCCAAAGTTTGCAGCACCATCTTATTTCTCATTAATGTAACTTTGAACATACAACTCCTGCTCTTTACTTTCACAGCCTGACCTATTAAAACATTATCTATTCAAAAAATACAACTGATATCAGCATCATGTCGAGAATTAATAAGATACCAAAGGTCATGTAGAGCCAAGTAATTAAAATACATAATTTTTTTTTAAATAAAAATATTAAAATTGCACAAAGCTTTGCTTCTTCATTAGACACCCCCCTTTAAAATCAAACACAACGCCCACAAAATTAAATCAGTGACATTTGCAACACTAGTTTTATTAAAAACAAGTATTCATGAGTTTATAAATAAGTTTTATTAACGTAATAAAGGAATGGGATAGCCCTGCTAACTCTCCCTGGGTGCGTGTGTGTGTGTGTGTGTGTGTGTGTATGTGTGTGTGTGTGTGTTACCTTCCACAGATGCACCCTCATTTGGTTTAGTATAACCCTCTCCTTTAGTGATGATTCTTCGAATAATTCCACCATCTTCCTCTTCTGTAATATCCTCACCATGAAAGTCAAACAACTCGACCTGCCACACAGACGCAAGAGTTAAACAAAAAAGCAAAGCTGTTTGTACACGTGGGAAACAAAAGCGTTAAGCAAGACGATACCTGGAACACCAGGGTGGCATTGGGTGGGATTTTCGGTGGGCTTCCTGCAGATCCGTATGCGTACTCGGGTTTACAAATCAGTTGACAGATTTCACCGATGCGCATTGTCGCCACGCCAATATCCCACGCTTTAATCACCTGACCTGCAGGACATTTGGGCCATTTGCACATGTACAGTAAAATACCAGCACCATCGAATCATTCCCGCACCAAAAAATAATAACTATTGCAATCCACTAATTCATTGCTGAGTTTCTTCCTGTCTAACAAGATTAGAAACCAAGTGATGGCTTTTTTGTGTTTTTAGCTCAGTTTGTATCAAACTGTAGAACAATTATGGTTTTATTTTTGAAGCTCGGTGAAGTAGTATTAAGGTTGGGCTACTGGAACCACATTTTGTTCTTTAGGAATTCATGTTTATATACGGTCACATCCATATTCAACTGAGTATTACTATTAGTTATGTCCATTTTTAAGAGTTGTCATATGATATTTTTGTAATATTGGCCACCCTTAGGGTATTCATCAATTTACAACTGAAACATTGCATGCTGTTGCAGATTTTTTCATTAAAAAAAACAAAACAAGTAAACATTTGCGGTGTTGTTTGTCCTACAAGCCTGACTGCTCTCTAATGCCAGCATCAACAGAAAGAAAAGAAAAAACAAAACAAACATTGCATGAAAGTTTTAACATCGCTTGGGATCCCAGTTCTGTGCCGAGGTTTTTTGTGCCAAGTTTTAAAGGGTGCCAATAATGATGGATCTGGCTGAGCAGGTTTTTGCATGCATTTTCTCTGCAAAAAGGTTTACATGGTACATCATACTCACCTTTTCCTAACTCGAATGAGAACTTCTCATCTCGATCACGGCTGGAGTCAAACTGAGTGCCATCTAAAAGTGTGCCGACGTAATGCACAAACACTTTGTCGCCTGTCATGGGTAACTCCGTGCCCGTGCCCTCTCTCTTCACCAGCTACAGGCATAGTCAAAGAAGTGGCATTATAAGAGACATTTATTATTAATACGAGATATGTATTAAGATGTATTATTATAAATAAATAATTAAAAACCAAGAACATAACTGAATAAACAGATTTAAATGTGCATTAGTTAAATATTTTTATTAAGGTGGGTCAGGTGGTTTTATTATCTGAATATTTTGTTCTAGTATTTAAGTTTTTTGTTTTTAACAGCACTATTCTGGCCCATGAACTTTATAAAACTCTGCGCTCAGGAACTTCAGGAGCCTGGACAGTCCAAACTAGTGACAAACCAATAAGATCATATATAACTATACATGCATAGAGTATTTTCACTTACAATATACACTCTACATTTTCACCTACACATTTTGTCAGCCAGTTTAATCAGGTTTCTGCAGATTTTGCTTAATATACCATCAATTTGTGTTACAATAAACCTTGTTTTCATGATTATACTGTATGGATATAACATACTGATCAACAGGTCCTGACTTTGGCTAATGCATTTTCTCTTTATGGCAATTCCTAAACACAAACGATTTAAAAAAAATAATTGTTAGGCGCACATTATACACCTGACCACATCAGGACCTGAGACTATGTGCTAGAGCAGAAGTTTTTAAATGCAGAAAAATATCATACGCTCCTTGGTAATGCTTAATTCTGTACATGCCAGTAGGTTGAGTTGCACAGTCCTGGAGAACAATTTGTCTTGCTCTACCACACCCACTTAAATTCAGTAAACAACTATTAATTATAGTGCTGCACAATTAATTGCAGAAAAATGGACCTGTGCAATATTTTAATCATGCAAGGCTGCAATTTATTACAGGCAATTTACACACCATCAAAAGTTTATGCAGAGATTGTCAATAATTTATCTATTTTTAAAAATAACTTTTCAAGTGTTACATTATTAATATTAAGCCAACATCCTTGTAATGTAAACATCTGTCCCATTATTTGCCTAAATGGTACATTTAACAATTACATATCACAGTTTAAAGTCGCAATGGGTCAACATAATCATAATGTGTGTTTTTTTTTGTGCAGCCCTGGGTCATAAGCTGAACTGGGTAATTAGTTCAATCAGTTGTGTTGTGAGCTGAAAAAATAGGAAACCTGCAGCACAGGGAGTTCTTCAGGACCAGGGATGGGGAACTTAAGCATTCAAAGGCCAGAAAAGTCATTAAGAAAAGATCCTTAGAAAATAATGTTTACTATTTGATCCTATTCTTTATATTGATTTTATATGGGTTTTAATCAAAACTAATGTTTTGATGAGTGTTAAAATGCTAAAACATTTTATAAGATTTGATTGCATTGAAATTGATACACTTGCTCAAAATATTCACACTGCTTCCTGATTTTTTTTTTTTTTTGGACACCCCGCAAGGTATCGTGTCTATAAAGTGACAGATAAAACACCAATCAAAACAAAAACATACATTCCAGCATGTTTCCCGAACACATGCAGACTCTAACTCATAAGTGCCGCATGGTGCAAATGGGTTTAAATGGTTTAAAGGTGCAATAAGCATTTATGTTGTTTCTCTTGTTTTGTACACATACCCTGGAAGGGTTATAGAACATCAATCTAGGATTATGCCTTAGCCTTAAAAACACTGCATTAAATTGCTGATAGATGAAAATCCCTATCAGACTTCTGGTTCGGGACCTTTGGTTCATTCCTTTTTCAATATAAAAACGAAAATAAACCACTTGTTTCAATTTTCTAGTTTTCTGATTTTCATTGTGTGCTCAAATAAAAAAACTATTATGTCTTACAAAAAGAACGGACTTTCCATTTTTATTTTTTCTTCAGACACAAAAGTGGCACCACCCGAACATTTTTACTCTTTTGTTCAGGTTGTGTTAGATAATTATTTTTATCATTATTATTAAATAAAAAAACATCCAACCTTTTCAGGTGTCGCACTTAAACAGGTGTAAAAGCAGGATTAATCATCTGCAGAGGGTTTTTAGGGGTGTGGCTATTATACATTTATCTTTAAAAACAATTTGAAAACATTGGGGATACTGTACTCGTGCACAAAGTGAACATATAAGACAGCGGGACAGAAATTTGGCAAAGGGTCCGGGTGGGAAAAAATGGTCTCTTGAGATCGAGCGAGGCAGGGGCCCCTCACACGGGATTTTGCTGCATAGCTCATACACTCGTGCACGTATACATACAAATCCTGGCACACTAGTTAGATCTAACTAAGCTGGACAACTTCGAAGTGCATGTCATACAGTAGAAGTCAGTAATTTTGGGACATCTGCACCCAATGGATTTTGATGAACTCTTCCTAGGGAATTTTTACGATCCCCACCAAACCATGTGACCTCAAGACACTGAGAATGCAAACTATGAGGGATTTTTTTACATTTAAAACGGGTCAGCCATGATGATGCCTTAAACTTATGGTAAAAATTGGTTAATAATTTTTCATGACACTATATTGAGTGAAATTAAATTGAATAACACCAATGTGATGCTTTTTTTTCTAGCATTATAATAAAATTCCCCCTATTCTACAATTATGTCATACTGGTATTGGTATGTCCCCTTTAAATGCATGTTAACGTGCTTAAAAATCACAGGTGGTGTGGGTGCACCCGGAAGGCAATGGCGCAGGTGCTTGGGCCCACTCATGGTTGTTTGCAACTATATTTGTAGTTATAGTAATATATAATATTAATAACACCACCACCACAGACCCGAACTTTAAGTCTGATAAGGATTTTCATCTCTCAGCAATTTAACACAGTGTTTTCAATGCAGAGATTTAATCCTAGATTCATATTCCATAACTAAAACAAGGCACAAAAACACTTATTGCACCTTTAAATCCGTGCAGCGCTCATGAGGTAAAGTCCGCACGCGCTCGAGAAACCTCTGGAAATTTCTAGAAGCGTTTAACGGACACCTGAGTAACGCAACGCCTGTGAAAATAAACTTTTTATATTGCAAAATGGGTCTCTAATATTTTATTTGCAATACTTATGTAGTTAACCTTTCTTTGGTCTGTGGCTAAACCTAATTATAGTGGCACCTTGCGTCATTCAGTTAAAAAAGCCGACAAGCTAGCTAGGTAGCCCTGTGTGCGTGTGTTAGCATCCCTGACTAACGCAGAGTTCCTGGAGATTTATCAATCATGTACGATAATTAAACACTTTACAATGAAGGTAAAAATCAAATTTATCATGCAGCCACACGTTTCTATAACGCACTGTGGAGGAAAAAGTAGAGAAAAGTTAACGTTAGCGCTGGCCATGCTAGCTTCTCTGTCCTCACACCGGCCTAGTCAAACACAAAAACGCCCGTAAATAAGTCGTTTTACCTTCAAAACTCCTCCATCTTTCTTAGGAGTGATGTCCTCTCCCTCAGTGGGGATGCTCTGGCCGTCGTGTGACACTTCCTCTGCAGTCATGTTCGCACTGAAATGTGTAAGTTTACGGCTAAGACAGTCCTGCAGTCCTCCGGCAACGGAAAGCGGCTCAGCTCACTCGCTGAAGTGTCAGTCCCTGCACTTAATGTCCTGCTCGGGGTTTAAAACTGATGCCTAGTGAGTTGTCCGTGTCAAGTTACAGAAACTGACTTAATGTGTGAAAGACGGAGAGAGAGAGATGATTTAAAAGCTGAGAGAAGCTTCCAGACTGATCAGTCGGAGGAAGGGCAGCGAACTTTCCAGAGTGACTCGAAAGGAGCAGCGCTGCGCCTCCAGGGGTCGTGGATAAATTACCGAACAGCTGCACAACGAACAATCTCTCTCTCTATCTCTCTATCTATCTATCTATACCCACTCACAAAAGTGAGTACACCTTTCAGCAAACATTCTCTAAACTGATGAAACTTGGATATATTTTAGAGTTTTAGTTTTTTCTTTGTGCAGCTTGTAACAGTCCAGATTTACTGTCCTCTGAAAATAACTTAACATCCAGTCATTATTGTTAAAATAGCTGGCAACAGAAGTGAGTGCACCCTAAGTGATAACAGCTGTACATCTTTCTGCACATTGTATTGTTGTATGGTGTATATCGATATATACCAGAACCCAAAATACTTTCAAAGCACTCTAATGCAGCGTCCAATCTTCGGGGAAGATGCGATAAAAAACGGAGTAAACAAAGACCTTGAAAAAATGTTATGCGACCCCAGCAAATCCTGGCCGAATCACAGACATGCTGATTCGCATTCGGGACTAATATCATTACAGGACCTCGGCGTTCGGCAAAATATGGTGGATCATTTGAGGTGGAATTTTTATTTTACAAATTATAGACATGGCCAATTTGCACGGGATTAAGATTACAGGATCTGCGATTATTACTAAAAACTAAAGTCAACAGGTAATACTAATCTTGTGCAAATATGACTTAAGTTATATATAATTATATTGTTATATATTATATCATAATGGTACAGTGGAACCTCGGATTGTGAGTAACGCGGTTTGCGAGTGTTCCGCAAGACAAGCAAAGATTTGAAATAAATTTTGACTTGGAAAACGAACAAGTTTTGGTTTACGAATACCGAGTATCATGTATCACGCATGCATTTCTTGTTTTGATGCCGAGCATCACGTGATCACAACTGAGCCAATGGTTATCTCTCTTGCGCTACGGATTTGTGGGTAATCGTCTCCACTGCTGGGTCTTAGTGCGCGTCTCTTACTGGTATAATCAACATCCGTGCACGCGTGTACTGTTTACTATAACACTGTGACCAAATGTGTGTGTGTAAAACATATTTTATTTTGTGTTTATATGCATGTGTGTACAGCGCGCATGTACTGTTATTATAACAAGATAACCAAGAGGTTCAAGATCCATTTTCTCTCTCCCTCTCTGTATCAGCCTGCACTTTGTCACTGGACACCGTGCCCCTTTACACACACACACACACATATACCTCCCCTCGCTTTCACACACACACACACACACAGTCTCTCTCTCTCTAATGGAAACACTGCTCTTTTGCGATTCTTTTCAAAGATCAAGTGCAGGTTAATTTGTTTTATTTTTAGTTTACAGCAGTAATTCCATTAGTATGCGCTCACGCAAGTGTCATTAACGATGTTCCTTGTTAATTTTTCTGATAAAACAGTCTTTCCGTTAATATGTGTGTGTGTGTGTGTGTGCGTGTGTGAAAAACTCAAATAAGAGAGGAAGAATGGTTACTGCGAGAAGATGGAGAGGGGGGTCTGATTCCTCCTCTTCTCTTACTTTAGCTTCACACACACACACACAGCGTCTGCGCTCATAAACGGAAACACTTATCTGTCTGGATTTACTTTTACTTTTTTTTTTAAAGGTGAAGTGCAGGTTAATTTGTTTTATTTTTACTTTATATTTTGTATTAATTACTTTTATGTATTTATTTTTTGGGGCTATGGAACGAATAATTTGACTTTACATTATTTCTTATGGGAAAATTCGCTTTGGTTTACGATGTTTTGAAACACGAGCCCGCTTCCGGAACAAATTCCACTTGTAATCCAAGGTTCCACTGTATTTGTATTTTTCCTTTGCATGTGCCCACTGTCTTTCTGGTGGGCCCAAGTAGCGATAGTGCAGGTGCTTGGTCCCAATCATGATTATTGATATTATTATTATTATTATTATTGTTGTTGTCATTGTCTAGTTAGTTTAGACAGAGTGTATAACATGACAATTTTCCTCCACTATAAATGAGTCTAAATAAAAGACAGTTTTATTTATTTACTTATTTATACGATAGACAGTTTTTCTTTTCATAATTTCTGAATGAAATGCTTGCTGTTGCTGATCAGCCAGAATTGTGCTTTGTGGGCCTGATCAGCGCCATTTCCTTTGTTTTGCATTTACAAAGCCAGGGCTGCGTACGAAAACCTGATTTTATTTCAGCTCTCACAGATACTTTTAGCTAGGAGATATTCACTGAATTTGACTAAAAATATGGTGCATTATTTTTTCTTTAATATAGAGACCGGGTGATTAGTTTTATTTGGTGAAGGTGGTACAGTAATTTGATGATGATCCCTAAGCGGAGTGGGCTGTGCCTTGCTCCTATTGGCTGAGACAGACCCATGGCGCGGAGCTTCGAGGAAGTTTAACGCGAACTGCTGAAATGTCTGCGGATTCCTAAATCATCGTAGGGATAGGAAAGATGGAGACCGCGGACGGTGCGAGCCGCTTCCCGTTCCCCTTTAAACCGTATCCGATCCAGGAGCGCTTCATGGAGGCGCTGTACGCCGTGCTCGAGCAGGGCAAGGTGGGCATCTTCGAGAGCCCCACCGGCACGGTCGGTCTTTACGCAGCTTTCTCTTCATCTCTCCGCGGTTTACGCGACATGTTTACGGGACTCACTGTTGGTTTGTGATCTGCAGGGGAAGTCTCTGAGTTTGATCTGCGGTGCGTTGACCTGGTTGAAAGACTCCGAGGAGAAGAAACGCCGCGAAGCCGCGAAGCTCCTCGAGCTCACAGCGAGCGCGGGTGATCCACGACTCGGTTCGTTTCGATTCCTCGATTCAGAGTGAAACGATTCTCTCTAGATTCATTTGGAGTGTAAACATTATATCAAGGGTTTTACAATGACTCCATGGCGTCCCGTGATTGATGTAAAGGTGTACACTAAACATCTGAACACACACTCACACTGAAGTTCTGTAAAGTCTGTAAAATTGTATATAGGTCAAATTTCAGGGAATCGATTCACTTTGAAATGAAGAATCAAAAGGAATCGATTCACTTATATTTGACTTCATACAGCTGTGGCCTAACGTTTTGAGAACGACACAAATATTAATTTTTAGATCTTTTTATCAGATGTTACTCTTGTATACTGAAGTATAATTACATGCATTCCATAAGTGTGAAGTGGATTGAATTGACGATTACATTAAATTTATGCAAAAAGTCTGTATTTGGAGTGTTTATTCTTCTTTTTTAAAGACCTCTGCAGTTCGCCCTGGCCTGCTGTCAATCAACTTCTGGGCCAAATCCTGACTGATGGCAGCCCGTTCTTGCATAATTAATGCTTGTCGGAATTTTTGGGTTTTGTTCGACTACCCGCCTCTTGAGGATTGACCACAAGTTCTCACCTGGATTAAGGTCTGGAGAGTTTCCTGGACCCAGCATTTCCATGTTTTGTTTTGAGCTCCATCACGCTGGAAAAGGCATTAATCGTCACTAAACCGTTCTATGCGTCGTTCCCACTACATATGTTCTAACTGTTCTGTATGTCCACACATAATTGATCTCAGACCATTTCTGATGGTGATTATGTAAGAACGGGCTGCCATCAGGCAGGATTTGGCCCAGAAGTTGATTGACAGCAGGCCAGGGTGAACTGCAGAGGTGTTTAAAAAAGAAGAATAAACACTCCAAATACTGACTTTTTGCATAAATTTAATGTAATCGTCAATTAAATCCATTTCACACTTATGGAATGCATGTAATTATACTTCAGTATACAAGAGTAACATCTCACAGAATGAGTGACTCTGTCATTGTCATTCTTAAAACTTTTGAACATATATACTGTTTTGTAGACTTTATAGTCATTTACTGGGAAACTGGGATCACTGCAAAATGAATTCTACAGAAATTGGTTGCAATGCGCAGTAAATAATTTTTTTGTGTAAAATTTGTAGTATTTTGATGTAATTATAGGGAGCACGATGGTGTAGTGGTGAGCTCTGTCGCAGGGCCAAGGGTTTGAGTCCCGCCTCAGGTCTGCGGGATTACATGTTCTCCCTGTGCTTGGAATGTTCACAAGCCAAACATTATGGAATGTTTTTAATTCTTCAATTTCCCAGTTTTTCCCAAATTTCAATAGTTTGTGAAATGATTCACCATGAATTGAAGAATCAAAAATATCAGAAAAGTGCTACAAAATTCACTGTAAAATCTATCAAAAGTATTAAAAATTTAAAATCTGTAGATTTTTCCTATTTTGTGACGTGAGACTTGCTTACTAGTATTTTCTATAATTTAGTGTTTTGGATTTTAAATAATTCTTTTGATTGTGTAAAGCTGCTTTGCGACAATGTCAATTGTTAAAAGCGCTATACAAATAAAATGTAATTGAATTGAATTTTGTAGAGATGGAAGAAAAAAAATTATTTGATTACATATCGCAGTTCTTTTCTGTGGTTATACATACTGTATATGGCCACAATTACTCCTAAATCTTTTTTTTGACTAGATGTGCCTATGACATTGTTCGTTTCAATTTAATTGCACACTCAAAAGCCCTGGTTTTTTTTTTTACTTATTTTTTTAATGTACACCACTTTTTGGAATGAACAAAAATTTTATGTGTTACCGTGAAGTGCGCGGAATGCTGGTGTGCGATCTCGTTTATTAAGTATGTTTCGAATCTAAACTCATAAGAGCGTATTAAAAGAAACTGCGCCATCTGTGGAAGATTGAGATGAACTAATGATTTTTTTTCAAGGTGTTTTTTTTTTTTTTTTAATGATATAAGGGCGTTTTTTAAAATTTAAAGTTAAAATTAGCATGTCGTCTCATCCTGTGGGCCGATTTGCGATGAAACAAAGCCCGTATGTTACCTCAAGCACAAATAAACCTGTGAAAACCGCATTAAAATTTGTTCAGTAGTTTTTGCGTAAACATACAGACAGACGAAAAATCCCCAAACCATCTTAATGTGTTCTATTACTCTTCTTACGTCGCCACAAATTTTTTTTTTTTTACAAATATCTTCAATGTACAGACACGCCAACTTTGCAGTTTCATTAGAAATGTTTGCCGTTTGTGATGGTAAAATATTGCTGTTCCTATATCATCCTACAGGTGGCGTACTCTAAACTGTTCACTTTATGTGTGATAGAAGCGAATTACTTGCTAAGTTTGTTTAGAATTTTGACAAAAACTGAAGAAAAAAATAGTGAATTGGGATCTTTATAAAATCATGATCATAAGAGTTCGAATCGGCACCTACGTATTGTGGTGATGTCGTATCGGGTGATTCCCGTCCCTGTTTTAGTAGGTGGCACAGAAAAAGACGGAGATGGAATCACTGTTCGGGAGAAGAAGGAGAACGGAAGCACCACTGGCACCGGTGGAGAGCTGGACTGGATTTCGGAATTCTTGCAGAAAAAAGAAGATAGAGAGAAGCTGAATAAGTTAAAGGTGGGAAAGAAAACAAGCTGAATGTTGAATATGAGAGTCAAAAATTATTTGCACTCCTGCTACTGTATATTAAAACATCTGTTAGTCTGTCCGGTCACTGCTGTGCAGGTGTGAACGTGTTACACCAGTTCGTTTGTAACTGCGGTGATCATGATCTCACATGACGATGCACTTCTGTACACATCTGCCCAAACTGTCGACGCTTGAAGTGTCTGTGTTGAAGCGACCTCCCTATAATCCTGATCTATCTTGACTTTCCCCTGAAAGCAGCCCTTCGAGGACGAAGATTCACTTCTGATGAAAAAGTGAAGACAGTGGTGCATTCATGGCTCGCAGCTCAGACGTAAACATTTTTAATGAGGGGAATATGAAAGATTGTCAGATTTGACAGGTGGACAAAGTGTATTCAAGAGCAAGGAGATTATGCCGAAAAATTATGTATTCGTTTTTTTTTTTTTTAAATGTCAGTTAAAATGAATTCTACAGCTAGAGTGCGGATAGTTTTTGACTCACCCTCGTATCATCACACCAAAACGTAGTAATAAGTTGAAAAAGGTGCAAAATGCAGAAGTATCAGTGAAAATGGCGATATATAATAAGAGCTACAGACGTTTCCTCAGGGTTTGTGTGTAATCATATCTTGCATTTTTTTTCTTTCCCAGGATGAAGAAATGAAGAGGAAGAGGAGAGAGGACCGGCTGGAGATGATTAGACACAACGCTCAGCTTAAATACGCCATGAAGAGAAAAGTCAGTTACGAGTCGTCATGATGTTAAAGGAGTGCTAAATGAAACGCTTTTCCGTATCTAAAATGTATTTTTCTTAAATCCGTCCTTTATATCCACAGAGCAGTGAGAATGGCGAGACTGAAAAGCTGCTGCAGGTCAGCAAGCAGGACGCGAGTTCAGAAGCGGGACCTAACGAAGACGACGAGGACGGGCTCGTTGTTGCGGATTACGAAAGCGATGAAGACGCCACACGCAAAAACAAGTGGGCGGATATCTGTACACTCAGGTCTGAGTTTTATAGAATTCCTTTGATTCTTAATGTTCATCCTGTTTTTTTTTTTCTTTTTTCTATCCTTCTCCAGGCTCTATGATGATGATGATGATGATGAAGATCTGGAGGAAGAGCACGTCACTAAGGTGCGTGTTAATGACATGTACAAGCACGTCTCTCTCTCTCCCGCGCTGTGGGATTGTGGGTAATCGTCTCACATGCTCAGTCCTAGCACACATGCGTCACTCATCTACTCTGTGCACATGTGCACTGTTTACTATCACATTGTGACCACATGTGTGTGCACGCATCAAAGCATTTTGTTTATTTTATTCTTTTCAGAAGTAAAGTGCAGGTAATTTTTAAAAAAAAATTTTACTTAATATTTTGTATGAATTATTTTTAGATATTTATGTTTTCGGGTTGTGGAACGAATCATCCGAGTTTTATATATTTTGTATGGGGGAAATTCACTTTGATATACGGGTGCTTTGATTTTGTATAGCACTTTTAACACTTGTCGTTGTCGCAAAGCAGCTTTACACAATCAAAAGAATTATTTAAGTTTGTATGGAATGTGAATGTGTGTGAATCAAAATG
>JAOVVA010000037.1:33846296-33866430 GCA_028565275.1 Leiocassis micropogon
CATAACCGATTATCTTGCCGTGTCTGATGAGTGCAAATGGCTGAATTAATCTGAGCCGTTGATGTCGTTGTGTTCCAGCTCTGCAGGGCTCACTCACAGCTCTCGCAGTACTGCAACCGCTACAGGTAAAGACAAATATCAAATATATATATATATATATATATATATTACTTTATTACTCACAGGCTTTAAAAAATCCCAAAATGCCTGTTGCTCAGCAATATCTTTTAAAATGTCAGGAGACGCTTATGACTTTCATAAAACAGCTTTCGAATGTTTGTGAGGAAGAAATAACGTATTAATGCGCGCCTTCTGCAGGAGCCGTCTAAAGGCCAAGAATCTGATGTATATCAAGCAAATCCTGTTTGTGCTGGAGGGCCTCGTGCGCACGCTTGGAGGTTAGCTGTGTGCGTGTGTGTGTGTGTGTGTCAGTGTGAAAGAAAAGAGGAATGTTGTTTATTGGTGTTATATTAATAAATGTTGTTTGTGATTGCAGGAAAGGTGGGCATGAATCCCGTGACTCAGAGCACTCAGTCAGGTAATCACACACACACACACACACACACACACACACACACACACACACACACTTACAGACATTTTTGTCGTACTATCCTTGTAAGGACTTTTTGCTGATATTCTAATCCTGACGGTCTAAAATGGGACCTGTTATGCAAAATTCACTTTTTAGTCATTTTTAAACATTCAGATCACTCCTCGTGTGTGTTTGTGTGTACAAACCAAACATGTGAGGGGAGGGGGGAGGGAACAAATTATTCTGTACTTCTTTCCATTTTTGTACATTCCTGTTCGATTCCCGTCTCTGGTTTGTGTGTGTGTGTGTGTGTGGAGTTTGCATGTTCTCCCCGTTTTTTTCCCAGGTACTCCGGTTTCCTCCAACAGTCCAAAGACATGCAGGTTGACCGTCCCAAATTGTCCATAGTGTGTATGTGTGAGTGCCCTGTGATGGATTGGCACCCTGTCCAGGGTGTACCCTGCCTCATGCCCAAAATCTCCTGGGATAGGCTCCAGGTCACCCATGAGGATAAGAAAATTCTTATGAAATTATAAAAATAATTACGAAATTAATAAATAAATGAATGAATGAATGAGTGAGCTGGGGTTTAAACAAGCCAGTCAGATTTTTTTTTTTTTTACACTGTAATGTAACCTTATATTATAATATCCCCTGTCCCTGATTGGTTGCTCAGCTCTGTTGACATGCATCGAGACTCTCTTCTGTTCTGCCTCCTACTGTAGGTGGTGGAAGCTGAGTCTCTGGCATTCTTTAAGCGACGATAATAGATACTTAGGGTTAATTCCATACCAGCCACCAAAACAATAAACCTTCCCAACCGCGTTTGACTGATGGTACTTAGATAGTAACCCAGTGTAAGGACCAATCCAATGACGCAAAAACCTCAAGTAAGAGGATCTGCCAAATCTGTCTGAATGTAAAGTGGAGCGACGAGAATCAAACCGGCCAGGCCTGGAGGGCGAGGCAACCGTGCCTAAAGGAAACAATGAAAATAAAAATAGGGGGAAAAAACAAGGATCGAGAATGTTAAACTTAATTGTCCCCTAATTATTTTATTTCTTGTCTTCACTACAGGAACTGAACTTTTAACCATTAATGACTTCCTGTTCAGAGCACAAATAGACAACATCAACTTGTTCAAGGTACAACACACACACACACACACACACACACACACGTCGCGGTTTAAAAGAAGGACAACGTGAGGTCTGTGTTTAGATCAGAATAACTTCGGTAGACACTGTTTCCTGCACTTTATCTGAAATAAGTAGTACAGTGGTTTAACATTCTGTCAGTATCAGAACCTCACACGTGCTTCATATTTGTCACTTTTTAAAATCCAAGGTTATCTGTTTATAACAAACCTGTTGATTTTTTTATTTTTTATTCTGATTGGTCAAAAGATGCTGATTAATTTTCTAAACCAGCCGCTCTGAGAGCAGGTCCAGCTATAAGGCAAATCACAGATTCTATAGTAAGAGCTAATTCATGGAAGGTGTACACAGACATGCAGGAAGTGAACACACACCCAGGCGGAGTTATTTGATTAAAAGTTGTTGTTGGTCTTTCGGCTGCTCCGTTCTACTCAAACACAGAAAGGGCATAAAACCTGTTCCAGACTAACACAAACCTCCCATTTTATCCAGACTGGGGTTTGGGCATTGACTGGGAATTGAACCCCAGACCTTCCACACGGCAGACGAGAAGCCTAACACTGAGCCCGTTACCACTGGGAGTGTTGATCATTAATCGTGCCTGAAAGTGAGAATTTAAAAGAAATTTCAGATTTCCAAAGTGCCTGAGGTGGACGGTCCCGGAGACGAATTTCTAGAAATTTTGAAATCTCCCTTTCTACTATTAAGAGTTATAGTTTGTTCATTTTTAAAGAAAAGAATAAAACATTAACAACTTGGTCGACCCAGACCTTCTGGAGGACAGGCTGCAGAAAACCTGTTCAGGACGAGCCTCTCACGTTCACCAAAAGTTAGAGAAGGTGTTAAAGATGGACTAATAGAGTGAATAAAATTAGCCTTATTAGTTTATATATACTTTTATATCTATATAGTTTTTCGGTATGAATTCATTTTATCATTAAACTTCTGTATGGGTATATTTTTTTTCTTGCTTGCCTGTGTATACACCCTAAGCTTAATTATTATTATAATAATAATAGTAATAATAATGCACATTAAAATATGGTCTTATTTAACAAAGAAAATGTTATTAGAATTGTAGTAAAAGTCGAAGACCTAAGTGAGAGTACAAATGAAGTGTTTGTACAAATCAAACAGGGACTAACGCAGCAACCGCCCACATTTTGCCAATTTTAGACCATGTGACATTTCAAAGGTAAATTTACCCAGTTAATTTAAAACGTTGAATCGATTCTAATTAGAAACCAACCAACCAACAATTGATTGGTTCAGTTGCACAGCTCTAATCACAGTGGGTGTTCAAATCAAACCAGGACTTGTGATGAAATTTCTGGTGAATGAAGTAATTGACATTTACAAAAGACTTCAAGCACAGGACGGTGAAGACGGTGTCTCGAGTCATTCCTGTGAACAGTCAGCGAGTGCAAGTCTGATGCTTGAAAACTTACGGATAACTTGTCGGCAACTTGCGGAAGAGACGCACAATCAAAAGTCCTGACGCCCTTTGTGTTTGCCATAATGGATTTGCAGTAACGGAAACAAACAAAAGAAACAAACAGAAGTTAAACTCCAAATATTTGACATGTAATTCTTCATTAAATAAAAATAAATAAACAATTGTTTAATAAAAGTGTGTGCTGCGCCCGCAACCTGTGGTCACTTACTTATGATGTTTTTAAAAATCTATTAAAATTATAATGTAAAAATAGCTTTTTGTACAACAGCCATTGTTTTAAAGTCATGTTTACTCACTTGTATTCTGTTTCTGATGAAGTTACAGAGATATTTTGAGAAGAGTCTGATCAGCAGGAAGGTGAGCTGAGCAACATTTCTCACCTAATCTGGACATTTTGTGCTCATTTTGTACAGAATGTGATTATTACAGACATAAATTATGATGCATTTCATATAGATATATACTGTACTGTATATATACTTCAGACATTGTAAGGACAGTTTTATTGGTGATCTTTGTTGATTTATTGAAAAGTCGATGTGAACAGCGTACAGTATATTTCATAACAAGAGCTTTATTTTTTAACAGTAAAAAGTTTTTTTTTTTTTTATGAATTAAAATTCACACACTGACCTTGTACTTCACTCCCTGTAAGGAAGTTTCTTATGAATAAATATTTACCATGTATTGTACACATGCTATAGAAATGCTGGAAACAGGTTTAAATGTGACCTTAAACTTCAAACACACTGTTCGTGTGTGTGTGTGTGTGTGTGTGTAGTTGTTTGGATTTTCTGAAAAGTATGAAGGGAGCGGTGTTAGCGCACACACAAGCTCTGTGAATAAGGAGAATCGTAGGACCGAAGGACTTGGACGCTTCTTGCAGGGACTTCAGACTAAAACTACAGGTAACCTTTACGACATGTGGATTGGTATTTAAGCAGGATGATGAATATAGTGTTATTATTACAGAGTAGGTGTGTTACAGTTTGAAGTCACTGTTTAGTATGGCTTTGGTACAGTGAAGCAAAAAAAAAAAAAAAGTATATAATGAATTTTACTGGTATATCCACGCTGTCCCCAACTCTAGTTCTGTTCCGGGAGCAGGTTCGTAAGTCGAATTTGTTCTCAAGTCTGACAAAGTGAGTCTTCTATGCCTTTGACACGAATACACGCCCCTAAGGAAATGAATATCACACATCAAATTCAAATTTTATTCGTCACATACACCATCATACACAGTATGATATGAAGTTAAATGCTTATACGACTGCTGATGACCTCAAGATTCAAAAGGAAAGGAAAGTTTCAGTGTGAAAAAAGAGAAATAAGACAAATTAGAAATATAAGAAATATGTAAATAAACTTTAGATGTAAAGGACTTAATTTACATAATGTATAAGCAATAAAAAAAAAAAGAATAGTAGAATAAAAAATAGAAATATAGAAAATATATAATAAAATATAAAAAATAATAAAATGTAATATAGAAGAGTGGAAATGTAATGTAGTGTAGAACTGTGTCCAGTTATAGGCAAGATGAGAAAATAAGTCAAATGTAACAGTGTCGTCTCTGCACCTTTAAATCGCGTGGGGAATCCCGGGCGCCATTTTGTCTCAGAGCTGTTTTCCACTGTATTGGACTGTGAGCTCTGTCTCGTTGAGGATTTTCCTGAAGTTAGGATTATTCACATCAGGACAGTTTTACAGGACAGAACTTTTCTATCATCATGCTTTGGGACTGATTTAGTGAAACTGGTGAGGCCGACTCATTTCTCCCCCACACACACACACACACACATACAATATACCGGACTTTAGACAGTCTATACATTCACTTACACACTGAAAATATTGTATATAATTGTAAATATTGGAGTCTGGTGAACTGAAGCGTCTATTTTTTTTGTAAAATACACAAGAGCGACTTCCGTGATTGAACCGGAAGTAGAACCGCGGTCTGTTCGTATCTGCGGAAATTCAAACTCGAATGTTCATATGTCGGGGACTACCTGTATATAAACTTGTAAATACTGACCATAATTCTCTGAACACACAAACCATGCACTAAAAGGCACATACATGTGCAAAAAAAAAAAAAAAAAAAATGCCCCAGGAAAAAAAACTCATTTCTTTTTATTTCGCTTCTGAAGAGCCAGACTTTCTTTTATATTTTTAATGTAATCTAATAGTCGCAGACGAGAGGGGAAATGAGGTCGCTAATTTTAATTTTATATGAAGAAAATGTAGATCTTGATTTTTATATATATATATATATACACACACACACACAGTTTTGTTCAAAATAATAGCAGTACAATGTGACTAACAGGTTTTTAGTATATTTTTTATTGCTACATGGCAAACAAGTTACCAGTAGGTGCAGTAGATTCTCAAAAAACAAACAAGACCCAGCATTCATGATATGCACGCTCCTAAGGCTGTGCAGTTGGGTAATTAGTTGAAAGGGGTGTGTTAAAAAAAAAAATAGCAGTGTCTGCCGTTGACTGTACAAACTCAAAACTATTTTGTACAGTCGTTTTTGTTTCTAGGATTTAGCCATCCTGTGAACCACTAAACTAATATTTAGTTGTATGACCACAGTTTTTTATAACTGCTTCACATCTTTGTGGCATGGAGTCAACCAACTTATGGCACCTTTCAGCTGTTATTCCACTCCATGATTCTTTAAGAACATTCCACAATTCAATTACATTTCTTGGTTTTGCTTCAGCCCGGGGATTGGGCTGGCCACTCCATAACATTAATTTTGTTGGTTTGGAACCAAGACTTTACTAGTGTGTTTGGGGTTGTTGTCTTGTTGGGGGCGTTGTCCATTTCAAGGGCATGTCCTCTTCAGCATAAGGCAACATGACCTCTTCAAGTATTTTGACACATGCAAACTGATCCATGATCCCTGTTATGCGATAAATAGGCCCAACACCATAGTAGGAGAATCATGCCCATATCATGATGCTTGCACCACCATGCTTCACTGTCTTCACTGTGTACTGTGGCTTGAATTCAGAGTTTGGGGGCCGTCTCACAAACTGTCTGTGGCCCTTGGACCCAAAAAGAACAATTTTACTCTCACCAGTCCACAAAATGTTTCTCTTTAGGCCAGTTGATGTGTTCTTTGGCAAATTGTAACCTCTTCTGCACATGCCTTATTTATTTTAACATAGAGACTTTGCGAGGGATTCTTGAAAATAGATTAGCTTCACACAGACGTCTTCAAACAGTCACAGTACTTACAGGTAACTCCAGACTGTCTTTGATCATCCTGGAGCTGATCAGTGGCTGAGCCTTTGCTATTCTGGTTATTCTTCGATCCATTTTGATGGTTGTCTTCCGTTTTCTTCCACGTCTCTCTGGTTTTGCTCTCCATTTTAAGCCAATTGAGATCATTTTAGCAGAACAGCCTATAATTTTTTGCACCTCTTTATAGGTTTTCCCCTCTCCAATCAACGTTTTAATCAAAGTACGCCGTTCTTCTGAACAATGTCTTGAACGACCCATTTTCCTCAGGCTTTCAAATGCATGTTCAACCAGTGCTGGCTCCATCCTTAAATAGGGGCCACCTGATTCACACCTGTTTTTTCACAAAATTGATGACCTCACTGATTGAATGCCACACTGCTATTTTTTTGAACACACCCCTTTCAACTAATTGCCCAAATGCACAGCCTTAAGAGCGTGCATATCATGAATGTTTTCTGAGAATCTACTGCACCTACTGGTAACTTGTTTGCCATGTAGCAATAAAAAATATACTAAAAACCTGGATTATTCTGGTTAGTCACATTGTATTATAATATGTATATATATATATATATAAAATAAAAGCTGCACTTTAAGTGTGTATATGTGTGTGTTCTAGCTCCTGTCGAGTCTCAGGGTTCAGCAGAAGACGGGCCGATCATGGCGTCGCCTATGATGCTTGTGGAAAGCTTCTTGTTCTCTCTCAGCAGCGCCAACAAAGATGGAAGAGTGGTGATGGAAAAACAAGGTAAAGTGTTGCGTTCTTCATTCATCGTTTCATCAGGCACGTCTACGGTGGGTCTTTAAACGTGTTGGTAAAGGAAAAAAAACAGTCACCGCTGAAGCTTTCTGTGTAAGCCATTTTTCCTCCTGTTAAAGTTTCTGAAGTGTCCCTGATGGTGCTTTTTACGTTAAGTCGGAATCACTGTAATTGCAGTCTTTCACAACGCTCTTCGCTCGTGCCGTTACTCATTCCCACGTGACTGACATCAGAGGTTTTTAAAAAGCAATGCATTCCTCCAGTCACAGCCAGTGAAACACTCTAATGTCAGGATTTAACTCCATACTCGCGATACTAATCACACATGCTCGTGGCCATGACGAGTCACCTGTAATTGCAGTCATGTTGATGTCTTTGTTTCCATGGCAACAACCAGCAATGTGAATATGATGGACCAGTCTTTACTATGATGGACTCTTTATATCCTTCCTGTAAGCAACTCCTGGAGCAATGGACAAGTAGAGAAGGAGGACTTCTGTCTGTGTGTGTGTGTGTGTGTGTGTGTGCACATATATGGCACGTACGTATGGTATGTACATATATGGTACATTTAACGCACATCTTTCCTTGTCTGCGCAGCATGTCTGGCTCAGAGCAGTGTGAAGTTCCTGATGCTGAATGCAGCGGTTCATTTCGCACAAGTTCTCCAAGAATGCAGGGCCGTGGTGATCGCTGGAGGAACCATGCAGCCTGTAAACACACACACACACACACACACAGCAATGCTTATTAACTAAATGCTGTGACACTTTTTTTTTTTCCTCAGGTCTCAGATTTTAAGGAGCAGCTTCTCCTGTCAGCTGGAGTCTCTAGTGAACGCATTGCTGAGTTTTCATGTGGTGAGTGTGTGTGAGTGTGTGTGCGAGAGTGCGTGTGCGAGAGAGTGCGTGTTGCTTCCATTATACACACAGAGCGATTTGTGTCTGTAACATTCTGTGCTTCAGGTCATGTCATCCCCCCGGAGAATATTCTACCCATAATCCTCTGCACCGGACCGTCTGGACAAGAGCTAGAGTTTACCTTCCAGACCAGAGATACACCACAGATGGTACACACACACACACACAGACACACACACACACGCACCTGCCTATATGAATCCAAAATCTCTGCATGGATGAGCCTTGTATACTTTATAGCAATTATTTTGTCATTTTATTTAAATTACTAACCATAATAATAAACATTTTCATGCACATAAAAAAAAAAAAAATCATATCATCAGTATTATCTCTGTATGTGTGTGTGTGTGTGTGTGTCAGATGGAGGAGACGGGGCGTGTTCTGTCCAACCTGTGCAACGTGGTTCCAGGAGGCGTGGTCTGTTTCTTCCCTTCCTACGAGTACGAGAGGAGAATTCTGGCGCACTGGGAGAGTAACGGCGTCCTGCAGAGACTTGCAGCCAAAAAGAAGGTAAATGTTTCTACGCAGTCCGAGCGACGTTCCTCCGACACTGAAAATCCTCGACATAAAAACGATTCATAGAAGAAATGGAAGCGCCACGATGAAATGCAACGCGGGTCGTTAGAGCAAACGTTTTCTCAGCAGTCCGAACTGAGGGCGTGTAAAATGCGCGAGCTGAGAGTGTGACGGAGCAACCAGAGTCTTTTCACGTTCATTTACAGCCCAGCAGCGTGCAGATGTAGATTCACTAAAGACTGATTAAAGATTGTTTATGTTTCTTTAAATAGAAGAGAATCTACACGGCCATCAAAGATCAAACTGACCACATGTTTGACGTAGTTACTGAAATGCTGTGGAAATTTTAAACTGCTTATTTTTTATAGACTTACAACATGTAGAAACCCGTATTTAAAAAGCTTCTTAAGCCTAAAAGTTGCTAAGAAAATTCTTAGAATTATGACATTTTCTTAGAATTTTCCCTTAAATTTAGGACAAAATCTTAGTAAAGATCAAAATGATTCACAAAACATCTTAGCCCTAAAATCAGCTCCTAAGAAAAAAATTGTTAAGAGTGAAGAGGAGGACTTTTAAGAGGCTAAAGAGTTTCTATAGCAGAGGACAAAATGGCGGAAAAAAAGAAATATTCTCCAAACACTGAACGTAAAGCTAAAAGTAAACACTGCTCTTCTGTCCAATTTGGTTTTCTTGTTGTTTTACTTCCTTCCATCTCTCTTGGATTGTTGGCTACATACCATCCAAAAGTGCTACTTAAACATGTGAAATGGTAAAAGCTGTGGCATTTTGCTCCCATCAATCTGAAATAGATTACAAGTGATAAAATCAGTATGATCGATAAATGTAAGAACTTAAATATAGTAACTACTGCGTTACTACTAGAAATCAGTTGCTTCAAAAGTAGACACATTTTTAACATTTGGCTGTTTAATTATCAACCAACCTTCCCCTCTAAGATAAAGGGTTTTTTGTACTTTCCTTTTACTCAGAGTTGCTCTGAGAAGTTTCCTAAATCACTTTTAGTCTAGGACTCCCAGCTAGGACTTTTTAAGCTAAGATAGGAGAGAATCCTAAGAAACTTTGTGAATACGGGCCCGGAATCCTAACACAAACATGAAGTTTGAAAATTTTTGTGACCGGACCTGCTTAAAGTTTAATTCAGTTCCCCTGGTTTAGAGAACGTACTTAAAAGAACGATTTTTTTTTTTCAAAGGAAGGCAAATAAGTTTTCCAGCTGCCTAAAGCAAACTACTGAAAGCTGGAGAAACTATTTGAAGGGTACCAATATTTTTAGAGTTAAGTGAAGTGCTATTAAAAACTCAAAGGCTAAATCAAAAACGTTGTGTTTTGATGGAATATTGAAGTGTATGTTTTGTTTACGGTCGATTCAGATCTTCCAGGAACCGAAGAAAGCGAGTCAGGTGGAGCAGGTGCTGTCTGAGTACTCCAAGTGCATCCAGGTGTGTTGGCGTTTATTTTTTGCGTGCGCGCGCGTGTGATCTAAATCATGATAGGACGGAAAAAAAATATAATCACAACACTTAAAGTCTTTGATACAACGATAACATCCATTTTTGTTAATCTATAAAAATATCTAACAATGAAATATGGTATTGAGATTTGTTTAGTAGACTTTAAATATATAAAATGTATAATATGAGTTGTTTATTACAAATTCTGCTGTTGAAGTCTTGAATCTGATCGGTCAGCATGTGATTACTTTTTCTATAACTGGTTAAATGTATAAGGTGTTGTTC
Organism: Leiocassis micropogon; assembly: GCA_028565275.1. Classification (NCBI taxonomy): domain Eukaryota; kingdom Metazoa; phylum Chordata; class Actinopteri; order Siluriformes; family Bagridae; genus Leiocassis; species Leiocassis micropogon. Next base: position 33,856,662 of record JAOVVA010000037.1, read on the forward strand.
TTTTAACTAATTGGAAGATTGTGATATAAAATGAGATCAAACCCTTTTTGGTTGAATCCCTTACTGTAATGCTTTGTATCAGGCTGCCAGCACCCATGTTTTAATACTTACCGAATATATACAGTATTTATATTACTGTGCAATATACTGTATTGTGTCCTATCTGCTGTAGCGCCGCAGCAATGCTGGAGGTGGCCAGTCAGGGGCGCTGTTGTTCTCTGTGGTCGGAGGAAAGATGAGTGAAGGGATTAACTTCTCCGACGATCTGGGCAGGTGAGAGCGATTCTGAGTCTCAGTGTCTGTGTTTGAATTTGTACATCATGCACACGACTCGTACTGTAAACTCATCTCCACACTCACAGCAACTTTATTAGCAAAAGTCCAGTGTGTTTCAGTGCTGCGGTGATCAGAAAGCAGGCGTGTACGACTCACACCATGGAAACCTGATTTTTGTTCATAATGCAGTTGATTAGTTGAACTGTGGACTTCATTTACGTTAAAACATGTAGAGAGCACGCTAATGCTGGAGAATACCTCGAAATAACGACACATTATCTGTTACAAAGCTACATTATAACGAGGGTTGCAAATCTTTAACAGATTGCATGCTTTTGTATTAATGATTGGTGATGTGACATTGTTTTTTGTTTTTTTTGTCTCAGTTTAATTTAAGTTTTTAACAACATTAAATTGTACAATTTGAAAAGCTACTGGCATAATCCCAACTGATGAGTTACGTGAGAAATTAATTAAGACGAACTAGTTTAAATAAACAAATAAAAACAAAGAGTAAGATGATTATTTTGAATAAGGACAGTGAGAGAGAGAGAAGAGGCATTTTTTCTAATTGTCTAACCCCGCATACGGAGAAATATTATGGAAAACATTGTTGGTTGATACATTTTTACTCGGTTATCACTCATTAAAATATTTGGAATTGCAAACTTTCAAGACTCTTTCTAAGGCTTTTTCACATTTGTGATTTTTCTTTTTCAAAAATCTTTTAGCGTTGTCGTTCCTAAATCACGGCCAGTGAAGTTGCTATATACAGTCGAACCCCCCGTGAACTCGCGGTTCATTTAGTTCATGGTCACAATCTTTCGCGGATTTTTCCTTTGAACCTAACTAATAATTGTTCGCGGAAACCCCTGTAATTTCGTGGAAATCGCAAATTCCCTCTGCAAATTTTTTGTGCCAACATAATTTTTCATGCGTTTTAACACTAAACTGTTAAGAACAATGTAATTTCCTAATTTTGTAACACGCGTATAGCATGAAATTCACGAAAAAAAAAAGTATAGATTCATAAAAATAACAAATTCAGCTAAATTTCCATATAAAATATAACACTATATACATTTTTTTTTAGTACTGTAGAGAGAACACAAGGCGACCGTAGAGGAAAACGCGGCTTGGTACGGTGAATTCTTACTGTATTTACACTACAGTACTGATGCCAAAGGAAACGCATGCATGAATTACGGTACATATCGAGGGGTAACATCAGTATTTTACATTCTAGCACTGCGGGAGACACATCAGTACAGGACTGTACAGTACACAGGTTTACCTTTACATTCTTTCATTTTTTTAAGGGTAATTAAATCAAGTGTTTTTAGGGTTAAAACTATAAAACAGACATTTTGACCACATCCAAAATTTGTGATTTTTTTTTTTTTTGATAATTTGGCGGCTTTTCTGGATCGTAACCCCGCCGATTTCATTACACAGTGTTAAAGGCACATTAATTTAAACATTTAAATATACAAAAAAATTGAAAATACTTATGCTGGGACTTGTTAGTTACCGAATGTGAATCTTTGTTAGACTAAGGTAGTTAATGATTAATAATTATCATCCCTAATAATAAAAGTGCTCTTCAGTAGTTTCTAAAGGACTCCAGCCTGCTGTCATTTACATTACTGTTATGGATGAAGCATAATGTATTTCCCGTTACATTCATACACTACAAACTGGGCTCACGTGAAAATCTTTGCATGTTTAATTCATCAGTGTCTCACAGCATTTGTGTGTGTGTGTGTGTGTGTGTTTGTGTAAGATGTATCGTGATGGTCGGGATGCCGTACCCCAACATCAAGTCCCCAGAACTTCAGGAGAAAATGGCGTATTTAGACAAGCACATGGTTAGTGAAGAGCCAAATTATATTCATATTTAATTTTTGTTTGTTAGTTTATTTGTAATAGATAAAAATCACAACAGAATAATGTAAGATGATCATTTTATTATGTCTGATCTCTTTTTTTCCCCCCCCCAGCCTCATGTGGAGGGTAAAAGTCCGGGGAAGGCTTTAATTGAAAACCTGTGCATGAAGGCGGTCAACCAGTCAATAGGTATAATGAGGGTTTGTGTGTGTATAACCTCACACACTTGTCACACACTTGTCTCACAAATACGATTACAACGAAGCGAGCTAATCAATGTTTTACCTAACTCTATCACTAACCTTGTTTACAGCTACTAAAGCAAAGTTATTGGTTCATTTATTAAATTCTTCTCCTTTTTTTTTTTTTTTTAAATAAAAGCTTCAGTTTTCCTCAGGGCCACCAGACAGACGTGTGTCAGATATTCTCTTAGATCTATCTTGTGAGGACACGTGGTTCCCGGTTAAGATAGAAAAGCATGCTCATGCATGAACACGAGTCCTGATTACATCCTAAAAATAGCTTCTATGACTTCATATTTGTGTGCAAAAGTTAGCGTGCCCGGATACCATTTAACATACAGGGTTAGGGTTAGAAAAAAAATTGACATCATTTGAAATATGAATATCTGAGAAAGTACTGTACATGTCCAAGCGGACGAAATTAAATAAAAAATAAAAGATTTATTCCTTAAAATTCCAACAGCATATTCAAACAGAGATGAATTTTATAACCGATTTCACAGATGAAATCAGTCGTCACTGAGAACAAGTTTCTGTTGCAACACAGAATTAAATGTAAAAGATAAAACTTGGTTAGTTTTTACACGCCTCGTTAACTTTTGCGATCAATTGCGAGAATTGGCTACAGTATGTTGTTAGACTACGTAATGATGTCAGATTTTTTGGGACACCCTGTATGTGTGTGTGTTTGTTTATTTATTTATTTATTTGGTGGTGGTGGTTGTTTTTGTTTTTTTTAACCCAGTTATCTTCCACTTTATGGTCTGTCTTTCTTCTATTTCTGAATGATGCCTTTAACTGGCACATGTGAAAGGTCAGTGTTTTCTGAGCCGCTCTTCTGCTGCGTTCCCAGAGTGAAATTCATAGGCCTGCTCGTGAAGTTTAAATATAAACTTGTCATGTCGTGAATGTTTTTACATGGTAGACTGTTCGCACCCTGCTTGAACTCACTGAACGAGCCTCGCTCAGATAAATTACCTGATATCTTTTCACCAGTAACCAAAGGGGGATGCAAACTTTTGCAAACATCTGTATGTATACTATAAACATGCCGCATCTTGTTTCCTGAATTCCCCTCGTCCCTCGTCCCGTCCACCCTCCCAGGCCGAGCGATCCGTCACAGGGGCGACTACGCCTGCGTCGTGTTGTGTGACCGGCGCTACGCCCGCGCTGGCACGCTGCAGAAACTTCCGGGGTGGATCCGAAGCAGCACGCGCACGCACAGCAACTTCGGGCCGGCTTTCGCCAGCATCAGGAAGGTGAGGACGTGTGATGTATGCGAGCGCTCAAAAGTTTGTACAGGCCTTCTAATTCTGTGGTCTTTCTACACTGAGAAACAGCGCTGAAGGTGAAACAATGCTGTTAGTTGGTTATTTTTGAGGCTGATAAGTACATTTTGCATAACATGTCCCCTTTACAGAGAATACTATTTTATAGTTTATAGTGATGTTTATATGATTAGTTTGTTAATAAAAGTACCGAAACAACTCAGGAAAGAGCGTAAACGGAAGCGTTTGGATAGCTGCAAACAACATTTGTACCGATATTCTTAGGAAGGTGAAAGTTTCCCAAAGAGAATCATTACTGGTGATGAGACACGGGTTCATCGCTACGAGTCTGAGAGTAAACGGTATGGAGTCTGGAACGGAAACATCCTCAATCGCCGACTGAGGGGAAAAGTTCAAAAGTCAACAATCAGCTGGAAAATTCTTCAATGTTTACAGTTTTCTGGGATTCTCATCTCAAGGGCCAGAAATATTGGAACATCATCAGGAAAAAGGTTCAACAATCGACAGCGCTCGTTACAGTGAGACGCTTATTGAAGACAGAGCTGAAGACTAAACTTCAGATTAAACGCCGAGAACTGATATCCGAGGGCGTCGTGATCTAGCATAACTACGCAAGAACTTTTGGGGTGTTAAAGTGTCCTCCCAATAGTCCTGATCTCAGTCCGTCAGACTTTCACCCGTTTGGTCCCCAGAAAGCAGAACTACGAGGACGAAGATTCACTTCTGATGAAGAACTGAAGACAGCGGTGCATTCGTGACTCGCAGCTCAGAATAAAACATTTTCTAATAAGGGAATATGAAAGCTTGTTGAAAGATGGACAACGTGTGTTGAAAAGTGAGGAAACTGTGTCTAAAAATATTTTAAATCTAAAAGTTAATTTTAAAGAATTCTACAGCCAGTGAAAACTGTCCATCTGTTTGCATGACCGTTCTGGTCTATAAAAGAAGGTAATCGTTTATACTTGTATCTGTCTGTATATTAGATCTGAGTGTGTATTTGGATGTTTGATTTTTGCAGTTTTTCCTGGAGAAGCGACAGACGCAGCCCTGAGCAGAGAGCGACACGACCTCAACCCCCCTCCCCCGGTCTCCAGATGCAACTTCGGCTTTGTCTTTAGGTTTTGTTTTGTTCGAGACCAACATCTTGTTAATGTAGTTGTGCAATCCTGTAAAAGCCATATAAATAAATAACGTCTCCTCCAGCGTGTGCGGGTGTACAGAAATTCAGTTCGAATCCACGTTCATGTGAATAAAGTTCACACAGTTTAATATGAACATTTAAAGTTAATATAATGAGATGAACTGGAAATGTAATGTGTACACAATAAAATCACTCGCACACTCTGGTTTGTGATTTAAAAAGAATTATTATTTCTGTCCGATTCATGGTTTTAGAAATCCAGAACTTCGCCACATTTAAGGCTTCCTGCACACGTCCTGCCTGAGCCATGTGTTTTCCCAACAGACGGCGTAAAAATAATCAGTGCGTAAAGAATGTAATTGCACACGTTAAACAGATTACGCTTCACATGCTCCGGATTTTATAATAAAAAAAGTTTCACAAGTTTCCGTCCTTGTTTAGATCTTTTTTTTTTTTTATCCTTTCATACACCGGGATGGACAAATCATACATCGATTACTCGTCTACTACTCTAGTAAAAGCTCCAGGTTTCAACCCAGTCTAGAGAAACTGTGCAGTCTAATAAAGTAGTAACTAACTGTACAATAATACTGTACAATAACACACAGCGAGCTAGTTAAGTGCAATGAATGAGTTTATGAATATTATCCTCTTATATCAAAGTTGCTAACGTAGAACATCATGTTTGCGACCTCACGTTGTCGTGTTGTGTCGCTGCGGGTGTAAGTGCAGAGTTTCAGACCGCCTCTTAAGTGCTTAACAAGTAAAAGATGGTGCCATACTGACATTTTATAGTAGTATTTTTCTCCAATTGAGGACAATTAACTGCGGTTTTATAAATCTGCCACACATTACAACGATGAAAATAATATTAATCTGATTGTGTGACTAAAATAAACTAAGAAAAAGGAAATGTTATACATCCTAAAATCATCTTAATCTCTTAAACACTGAAACAAATTGGAATTCTTAGCAAATTAGTGAAGATATAAAAACGTGTTTTAACGCGACCTCTCTAAATCGGGTCACATCGGCACGTGTTCAGGCCGATTCGTCTGCGCTTTCAGTTCTTAAACGTTCATTCCTAAGTGGTCCGTCACGGCTACGCCTCCCAGTCATCGTCGTCGGCTTCTGCGCCCGGCTGGTGGGGAGCAGGAAGGGGCGGGATCACGTCTGACATCCGGGCGAACGCGCTGCCGGAGCTGCCGGGTGGTTCTGTGGAGTCTGCGCCTCCGGGGACTTTCCCCGAGATGCCTGTAGATTATACAGAGAGTAGATGTTAGCAAGTTGAAGTACAACTGAAAGCTCAGAATCAGCTGACTAAATGTCTTTAAATAAAAATGTAATAGTTGCTTAAACAGACCTCAAAGTGCTTTTAACTTTTCTGGGGTTTTTTGTTAGTTTTTTTAAAGAATAGCTGTGCCTGTGACTTCTTTCAAATTGGAATTTAATTGCGTTTAAAAAAAAATATATTTTTTTTTAAATGTACAGCGCCATCTGTTGAATTTTGGAATGAACTAATATTTTTACGTGTTACCGTGAAGGTGCGAGATCGCGTTTATTAAGTACATTGCAGTTGCACACTCATAAGAGCGTATTGTAAAAAAATAAAAATAAAAATGTACAGCGTTATCTGTTGATTTTTTTTTTTTAAGGGAATTTTTTTTTTTATGATATAGGGGTGTTTTACATTTAAATTTCAAAGTAGGTTTTTTTCTCTTGCCCTGGGGCGACTGCGATGAAATACGTTACCTCAAGCTCGGACAAATACAGCTGTGAAAACCACAATTCTTCAGTATTTTTTTTTTTTTTCACGTGATGCGTGCACAAACAAACTCTAAATTCTAAAAAATCATCTTGATGTGTTCCATTTCTCATCTTACGTTCCCACTCAAAAAAATTTTCAACAAATATCTTCAACGTACAGACACGCCCACTTTACAATTTTATTATATGTATAAATTTATATTCATTGGTTTACTCTGGCCTCGCACCTTAAGGGTCGAGGGTTTGAGTCCCAGGGTGTGGAGTCTGCAGGATCTTCCTGGTTCCTCCCACAGTCAAAAACATGCCCATGTCCATAGCGTGCCCATGTCCAAAGTGTGCCCATGTCCATAGTGAGCCCATGCCTACTGTATGTTGTTCTGTGTGCCTTATAGCAATTGTGTTTTCAATATAATCTCATCACTAGTCATTTTTAACATATTCTGTTAAAAATATTTTATATATATATTTTAGTATTTTATCAGAGTTGTTTGGTTTAATGTGGGGGGAAAAAAAACGGTTTTGGCAATTAGAGATAAAGTCCTACCTTTCCTTCGCATGGCCAATTTATTAAAGAGATCAGACATGAAATCTCCTCCGCTGGCTGCTGCTGAGACTGAAGAGCAGAAAAATAACAGGGTTAAAGGGTTTAATGAGGTTAATAATAATAATAATAATAATAATAATAATAATCTGAACAGGCTGCATTATTCAAACCCTTCAGAGCTTACAGGAAAATTTTCCAGAGGGAAAAAATAAATAAATTAAGATGAAGGTCAGTGGAGTAACGAGCATCCTGTGCTGTAAACTAGATTTTTTTTCGTACTGCTTTGTCTGACACAGGTGCAGACCCTGACTCTGACCTTGCACTTGTTCCTTCTGTTTCTTCTTCTCCATTTTCCGCTCTTTGACATTGCGAAGTTTGGCTTTGCCTATGCCACCGGCGTTACGGATAGACTCCAGCAAGCTGGCTCGCCCATCCGAAGGCTGCAGAACCTCTGTAGGGGCGCCTTTTACTGCACCTAACACACACACACACACACACACACACACACACACACACACACACACACACACAAAATCGTCTTAAAACAATAGGTTGGTCATGTCTATCTTTTTTTAATTTCAGAAAAGCATTTAAAAAAAAAAAAAAATCAGGTGTAATACATTAAAATACCATATAAATATACAGTGCTGTGAATAAGTATTTCACCCCTTGAACACTTCCACGATTTTGTTTACTTGGTTGATTAAACAACTTAGCTTTATACTGACATAGTTGCAGTTGTGATCTGTTTTTTTTTTATTTAGTTTTTTTATTGAATTTCCTAAAGCATTGGTGGGTCTGCAAAAAAATAAAAATGTTTGGGATTGAACTGATCAATACTAGAACTTTGTTTGTTTGTATTAGGATTTTTTGCCATATCAGCTTCCCAGGCTATTTCATGGCAGATTCATATCAAATATTAAGCTGGTTTATTCGAACCAATATTACTTTATGTTATAATGTAAGTAATTTAAAAGAGTTGTGGGAAAGTAATAATAATAGATAAAAATGAATTAATATCACATTATAACATGGCTTTTACATTAGATTCTTTAGGTGCACTTTAGATAGAAATTGTAAGAGTTTTTCTGGTTTTGTCTGTTTTTTAAATCTTGTTCTGGTGGAAACTGTTTTACTAGAACTTTGTCCCAGACTTGTCTTTTGACGGAGACTATTACAAGGGTTACACGGCGAAGGGAGTGAATACTTGTGCAAGCACAACTTTATACTGTATTATGGATATATTTTGCTTAGATTTATGAGGTACAATCCCAACTAAGTCCATTTAATTGGCACACTGTAAGACTATAAATAGCAAAAACGTTAAAGGGGGTGAACACTTTTGCAAAATTAGAAGCAAAAGCTAAATTTAAAGAATCAAACTTTACCAGTACGAGCTTGTTAAATTTAATTAAATTAAATTAAATAATAAGGATCAAGTATATGAATGCTTGCAGGATTTAAAAAAAAAAAAAAGAAATTACATATATTATGTACTTACATAAATAAAAGAGAGGTTTTGTTTTGTAGTTTTGAATAGTTTTAACTATTTCTACAAACTCTGCACCCATCATACGGACAGGTTCTAACGCTAATGAATATATATTAGTAGTATTATTCAAAGCGTAATATTTTGTTTGTGGATTTCGGCCCAACATAATATATAATATGGTAAATCACCTGTGGGCGGGGCATGGGTGGATACACCACCACCTGTGTCATCTGGAGCAGGGGGTGGTGGTGGAGGAGGGGGCGGGGCTGGAGGAGCTCCATGGGGAGGAGCTGCAACCTGAGGAGACTCCAGAGGAGGGGGTGGAGGAGGCGGGGGTGGAGGAGGAGGAGCCTCGGAACGAAACTGGGAGCCTGAAATATGAAAAATATTCACTCAAAACTAAATTTTTTAATGTTTTTTTGAAGACTGGTTCTGCTTTAAGTCCGGTTTAGTTCCTGCACTCTCAGTGTTCATCACCTTCGTCAGGTTCTGTGCCAAAAGAGGGAAGCTCCGGCATGCTCGCGTTGACGGCGCCTGAAGGGGCGAAGCCTGGGCCGAGGTCAGCGCTGTACATGAGGTCATCGGCGATGCCAGGCAGGTCGGGCAGATAAGAGGGAACATCGATCTCGGGCACTTGCCCCAGGTCTGGCACGTAGAAATAATTCTCTGCCGTCTGAGAGAGAGAGAGAGAATTATTAAAATATATTGTTGACTCTGATTAGTCAGGAAGTGTTGATTAATTCTCTACAGCCAAAGGTGACCAGACAACATAAACTCACACTTGAGTAAAAGCAGAGATTCCCAGTAGCTAATGTCTCTCAGTAGTTAACGTGTCCTTTTTTTCATAGTTTAAAAAAAATCTCTCTCTCTTGATTATGAGCATGGTGTTTTCGTTGCTGTCTGCGACCAGCTCTTCTGATTTTAAACACCTTTCAGGTTATTGGATGCGTCTCGAAAGAAAGGCAGTCACACAACTATGCATAATAATCAGCAGGTGGCGAAATTCCTGCTTCAAATACTACACACCGCCGTCCTTAGGTAACGCAACGCCATGTAGAAATGTAGTTGAGTAAATGTACAGTACAGATATTTGCTGTACTTTTCACTGGAGTAAAAGTAAAAAGTTTCCTC
>JAOVVA010000037.1:33894015-33906683 GCA_028565275.1 Leiocassis micropogon
TGGCACCAGTTCTCCAGATTTCCAACCTCCTCCAGGTAGGCTGTCTCGTCGTTGTCAGAGATCAGGCCCACCACGACGGTGTCGTCAGCAAACTTAATGATGGTGGTGGAGTTGGTAGTGGCTATGCAGTCATAGGTGTACTGGGCTCAGAACACAACCCTGGGGGGCTCCAGTGCTGAGAGTGAGAGAGGCTGAGACATGTCCGCCCATCCTTACTGCCTGTGGTCTGCCAGTTAGGAGGTTGGAGATCCACTGACACAAAGATGAGCTGAGTCCCAGGTGCTCCAGCTTGGTGGTGAATATGGAGGGAATTATGGCATTAAATGCAGAGCTGTAGTCGATGAAGAGCATTTTAACATAATTCCCTTTCCGAGTGTCCAGGTAAGTGAGTGATGTCTGGAGGAGATGAGAGATTGCATCGTCCGTGGAACGGTTCGGGCGGTATGCAAACTGTAGAGGGTCCAGTGTGTCGGGTAGTGAAGAAATAATGAAGTCTCTGACCAGACGTTCAAAGCACTTCAACACTACTGAGGTGAGGGCTACAGGGCGATAGTCATTAAGAGAAGCAGGATGGGGTTTCTTCGGAACAGGAACAATGATGGACTCTTTGAAGCATGTGGGGATCACCGACTGATATAAAGAGAGGTTGAATATCTCTGTGAACACAGGTGCTAGCTGGTCTGCGCAGGCTCTGAGAATACGACTCATTTGTGGAGGACACATCATTAGTCCACCTGGTCCTAATTTGTGGCAGCACACTGGCTCAGTGGTTAGCGCTGTCACCTTGCACCTGTAGGGTCCAGGTTCAGAGTGAGCATGGGGTTTGCATGTTCTCCCTGTGCTTTTTGGGTTTTCCTCCGGGTAGTCCGGTTTCCTCCCACGTCCAAAGACCTGCAGATTAGGCTAATTGGTGTTCCCCAAATGGCCCGTAGTGTGTGTGGATGCCTGTGTTGGGTGTAATTACTCGTTAATGAGTAATCTAATGCGTTAGGTCCACCATTTAAGTAACAACATGCATGAGGAATCACAACAGAGTTTTCATTTTCTGCAATGGACTCTAAAAGTACTCTAATTAGTTACTTTAAAAAGTAATGGCCCCCAACACTGGTGAATTCATGCGTGAATGTTGACCGGAGGTCCTACTACGGTCATAAAATTTGGCAATAAATACGATGGTCACCATTGGCCTCCATGGTCCCTAGTTGGTCTACAGAGGTTCCTAGATGGATGGATGGTTTTAATTTCTTTTCTAACAGCAGTTGCGTTACAGCATTGCTAGACTGTGTGTGATTCAGTGATGCAACTAAAATGTAGTCATGTCTCAAAGTCAGCATTTAATTCTTTATCAGTTTTCGTTGATGAGTTCAAGCAATGTAAGAACTGACTGAATGGTTTTGCTTCTCAGTGTGCCCGTCCCAAACGAAACGTATTACAGTATGTGTATTGCATTTCTCACTTCTCGTCTGCACATGATATAGAGCTTTTTATTCCTCTCTAGTGAAAGTGAAAGCTAACAAACCCCGAACGCTGACTCTTTGACGTACAGTACATCTACAGTACATCTCTTACCACATACACACCCACACACACACACACACAGTGAAACAAAAACAAGGATGGTGGTCCTCATCTGAAGCGTAACAAACTGAGTGTGTGTGTTCTGACCCACTTTGTTTTGTGTGCAGAAACCCAGATAAAGGCATTCAGTTCCTGATCTCACGAGGTTTCATCCCGGACACAGCCATCGGTGTCGCTCACTTCCTGCTTCAGAGGAAAGGCTTGAGCCGGCAGATGATTGGAGAGTTTCTCGGAAACAACAAGAGACAGTTCAACAGAGATGTTCTTGAGTGAGTAGACTGCTTATTTCTGAACGTTTCACATTTAAATGTCAGTAAAATGATTGTATGATGAAGAAGAGTAGCAGAATCACGCTCATTAGAAGGCTGTCTGTAAAGATAAACAGTCATGTGACAGGTTTTCAGCGTCTTAGTAAGACATACTGTATACTATGGATAGACAATAGCAATATTAATGGAATAAAATTATAACAATTCAATATATGATGATACAAAAAAGTCACAATATGTATCTTGTGGTCTCAGCTATTTTTATTTTTTTTGCTATTAAGATAACAAAAGGTTAGTCTTGTGAACTTGAAATTTTATTGAAGTGTGTGGAAATGGCAGAGTATGTGCAGAATACACCAGAACTAAAAACACAAACATATTGCTAATAAATGGCATTATATTTGTGACTCATTTGCAGCTTTGTGCTGTCTGTGATTGGCCCTACATAACTCATGTGACACAAAACCAACAGAGACTGGAGGAAGTTCATTCTGATTGGTTCGTTCATATACACCAGTGGAGACTACAGAAATCAAAAACACATCTAAAGATACAGAGAAATGCGTCCATCAACCATAATATAAACACAACACACAAGTCAAAAGAAATGAACTGAACAGGTAGTCCCCGACTTATGAACATTCTGGAAGCACGTTTGTAAGTCAGATTTGTTCTTAAGTCCAAGAAAGTGAGTCTTATATGCCATTGGTATACGAATATGCAATGTCAAGCATACCAATCCACTTGACTAAATCGGTCCTTGTTCCCCACACTGCTATCATGTGGCCAAAAACTGTAACCGCGACTAAGGAAATAAATCTCACACAGCGTTGGCTTTGCACCTGTAAATCGCAAGTGGTCGCCATTTTGTTTCAGGGCTGTTTTCCTTTGTATTGGACTGTGAAATCTTTTTAGTTGAGGATTTTTTTGAATTAGGAATATTTACCATCAGGACAGCTTTACGGACATTTTCTATCATTGTGCTCCCGGACTGATTTATCGAAACCGGTGGGCCCGACTCCCTCACACACACACACACATACAATATACCGGACTTTAGACATTCTATACATTCACTTACGCACTGAAAATATTGTATATAATTGTAAATATTCGTATCTGGTGCACTGCAGCATCTATTTTTTTATACATGTGAGCTACTTCCATGGTTTGTTCACATCTACGAATGTTCATAGAACCGTAGTCCGTTTGTTTGTAAGTCGGGCACTACCTGTTCTTTTTTTTAATTAAAGGACATTATGTTTTAGAGAAATATTAATTGCACTTTGCTGCATATATGGGTATTCTTTACATCTTCAAACAAACCAGTGGCAGAAATAGAAAAGAAAAATCAAGCACTGAGATTCTGTACTTGTTCATTGTTCTCAATAAACTTTTTGATTGTAGTGTATCGTGATTGTAACATAAACTCCATATCATCTAAGGCCGGGCTGTCTTCCTCTGTTTTCTGAGAAATTGTCATTTACAGTCAAAGTAATTTTACAGAAGCAGCCTTTAAATACCTCTTTTTTTTTTTTTGTCTCAGCATCCTCTTTCTGTCACTTTCATATTCTCTCTTACTCATCTATCCTTTTTCTTTGTTTCTTTCTATGTTCTTTCTTATGTCTTTTTCATGCCATAAATTTTCTATTTTGTTTTTCTTATTTCAGTTTGCCTCTCTCTTATTAGTTGCTGTTCTTTCTTTCTTTCTTTCTTTCTTTCTTTCTTTGTTTTTGCCTTTGTGCACCCTTATTTTCATTGTTTTTTTTCTGTTTTTGTATTCCGTGTTCTTCTTTCTGTCATTCTAAACTTCCTCCTTTTAAGATCTTTAATTCTTTACTCATATTCCTTTAATGAACCGAGGGCACTGGTGTCTCAGTGGTACGTGTTTCGCCTGCCATGCGGAAGGCCCGGGTTCGATTCCCAGCCAGTGCCCAAACCCCGCAGCCACTGGATGCAGTGCCGGTCCCAAGCCCGGATAAAATGGGAGGGTTGCGTCAGAGGGTTGCGTGCATCCGGCGTAAAACCTGTGCCAAGTTGTTGTGCGGACCAGGTATTCCGCTGTGGCGACCCCTTGCCAGGAGCAGCCGAAAGACTAACAACAAAATTCCTTTAATGAACCGCTTCCTTCAGCATTAATTTTTTTTAAATCAGCTTTTATAAATAAAGCATGTATTTAGGGGATGTGGGGTGAGTACTTCTTTTTTTCTTTTTTCTTTTTTTCTTTTCTCTTTTTTCCATCATTCTTCTTTGATCCTTACATGCCTCTCTATTTCTCTCTCTTTCATTTCTCTGTCGTTCCAAACTTTATCCCTTTAAATTCTTTAGTTCCTTGGTCATCTTATTTTATTTAAGAGCTTCCTCCAGCATTTCATTAATAAGTAAAATGTTTATGATGCCGGCGACGCGGGCCGAGTCCCTCTGAGGAACTTCTGAACCCTGATTACAGACGTCACATGACACCAGAGGACTTTCAGGCTGTGGGTTCCGTTCTGAAGCTCATCACTCTACTGTACATCACTGACTTTTCCCACAGGCTTTAATTTTCTTTTATGATGAAAGACAAATATTTCAGCTTACACTGTCTGTCTCCTAGCTGTGTGGTGGATGAGATGGATTTCTCCTTGCTGGAGCTGGACGAGGCTCTGCGGAAGTTCCAGGCTCACGTGCGTGTTCAGGGAGAGGCTCAGAAAGTCGAGAGGCTCATCGAGGCGTTCAGGTGGGGAACAAACAAAACCTACAACATAAAAAACAACATGATGTTATAGCAACATAATCTGAGTGAGAGAGTTTTACTGCTCAGAAGTTTCTTAGTTCCCTATAACAGCAGATCTTAGCTTGTTATACAGTATCACTGCAAAATGCCAACTATCACAATTTTCATGTATTAAATTACGACATCGGACATTTTTATTTGTTACAGTTAATGTTGTGGAACATCTGTAACTCAAGTCTCTTCCTGTGTCACTTTATGCAGTAACACAGCCATAAACAGTCCATAAAATTTATCTGGATGTTAATAAGATGGAAAAAATGCAGCTTATCGTGTTGCTGAGAAGGCGCAAAAATCTCACCCTGTAGACGTTCCTGTGATGTAGAAACATTGCTATTTATTATATAGCAATAGTGCTATCAAGAAGGCTTAATGTCTGAAAATCCATAATGTTAAACATTTCTGCAACCATAAATACCTGAGTTTTATAAAAACCCGCGCAAAAAAAGTAGTGACATTGCTCAGCCATGTGTGTGCGCGTGTGTGTGCATGTGTATGCATGCATGCATATGTTAGAGAATTAAAGTCCTCTGAGGGCTATTCTGAACCAAAGAGCTTTAATGGAAAAAAAATTATGAAATCCAAAGCCTGAGGCACGAGGCAGACTAAGTGCACCATCGCTCTTCTTCCCTCCCGTTTCCTTTTTCAGCTCTCTCATCTGTCTCTGTCATACCTTCTGACATGTACTCATTTTTCCTTTCATCTTTCTCCCTCTCGTAGTCAGAGATACTGTATGTGTAACCCCGATGTGGTACAGCAGTTCCACAACCCAGAAACCATCTTCATCCTGGCCTTCGCCATCGTCCTGCTCAACACTGACATGTACAGCCCTAACATCAAACCCGAGCGCAAGATGCTCCTCGAGGACTTCATACGGAACCTCCGAGGTGAGTTTCTCATCACCATTAAAGAGCCTCAGACTCTAATATTTTGAAGTGTCATTTGATTTTAGAGATGCCTTAGAAAGAATGCGGTTCATAATATTGCTATGTACCGTACTACAAGGAGTGTTCAAGGCAAACCGGGATTTGCGATAACTTGTCGCAAACTTGCATAAGAGACGCATCTGTCTCTGCTTGCGCATTACAGGAACTCGTCTGTACACCCACCCCCGTACAGTCCTGACCTCGCTTCAAGCCAGTTCTACATGTTTGGGCCTTTAAAGGAGTTCCTGGGAGGCCAGCGTTTCAGACGTGAAGCCGTAGTCTGATTGTGGCTACTATATAAACAAACAGGGAGTAGAATCCAGGGTGTGAGCACATCGTTCCTGTCTGTGAAGGAAATTTGCTTCCTGCTAACAGAAGTAATCACAAATCGACTTCCCCGTCTAGTCACTTATCCTCAAAATACCGCTAGTTTTGGCACAAATATTGTAGCTTGGTGCTTTTGCCATCACGTAGTAGTTGAGCACTAAGGATTCAAGTTGTAACACTAACACTTAACCAATTGTACAAATAAAGGGGGTGGGGCGAGCTGCTCTGTCAATCATTGATTGATTGGTTACACCACATGTCACACACTCTTTGATTGTGTTAATATATCATTTTTCAACATAGCTCTAGTGCTAGCGATCATTGAGAGAGCAGAGAGGCTCACCATGAAAAGAGAATGCAATCATGTGACCAGTGTGCTTATAGTGTGTTTATATTTTAACTCTATAGATCGCACAGATTGAGACCTCTGGTGTTCAAACAGTGCAATTGCATTGAACAGACAGGACATACGCTATATTGACAAAATTATTTTGCAATGACATTAAAGCCAAATACATAGACTTCAATATGGAGTCGGCCCCCTTTTGCAGCTATAAGATGTTGGGAGTGTTTGTGTGGGAATTCGTGTCCAATCATTCTGTAGAGCATTAATGAGGTCAGGCGCCGATGTTAGATGAGATGGCCTGGCTCACAATGTCCGTTCCAGTTCATCATCCCAAAGGTGCTCGATGGGGTTGAGATCAGGGCTCCGTGTTAGGGCCGGTCAAGTTCATTCACACCGAACTCATCAAACCATGTCTTTATAGTCCTTGCTTTGCTTTGGAGAGCGTTGTCTCGAGCCAGGATGTCTTGGTATGCTGAAGCCTTACGCTTGTCCTTCACTGGGGAAAAGGGACCTTGTCCATATAGGGTACATAATGTGAATCAAACATTTCCAAATACACATCGTTGTATTAATGCATATGTTAGGACGCACGGTTGCACCTCGTGTCTGAACGTGTTTACGCAACATGCAGCGTCCTCTCTTTTTAATAGAAGTGCGCACCGATCCCTACTTTACTCTGATTCTCTCAGGGGTAGACGACGGAGCGGACATTCCGCGGGAGATGGTGACTGGCATATATGAGCGCATCCACCAGCGCGAGCTCCGCTCCAATGAGGACCATGTGACCTACGTCACCAGGGTGGAGCAGAACATTCAGGGAATGAAGACGGTATGTTCAACATACAACCAGGAACAGAAACCACACCCAAGTGAACCACCGCAGCACTTTTCACCAGACGAAAAATTGAAACTGAAATCAAATATGTGAAGAAAATAGTCAGATTTATTATATAGGAATAGAGCAAATCAGATTTTAAAGGACAAATCTGTTACTATTATATGTTCAAAAAGGGTTAAAAGGTTAAAAAAACAAACACTTTCTCAATGGCCCGCCGTGTGCCGTATTTATGAATGCGAAAGATAGAGCGAGAGAGAGTTCGTATTCATTGTAGTTTTGATTTAACACACATACAGCGGCGCGTACCTTTCATTGTGTACCTTGCATTATTGTGTGAAGTCATTATTTTTGACTCCATCTCTGCACTGAACTGTTTAATGTCCCTGTGGATTGTGTGAGCTTTTGATCAAACCCTTCAAGTTCCATCACATATGCACTTAATTTATATTCTCTCTCTCTCTCTCTCTCTCTCTCTCACTCTCAGATCCTGTCTGTGCCTCATCGGAGGCTGGTGTGCTGCAGTCGTCTTTATGAAGTCAGCGACGTGAACAAGCCGCAGAAACAAGCAGCCCATCAGAGAGAGGTGTTCCTCTTTAATGACCTTCTCGTGGTGAGTAACTCTGGTGTACACACACACACACACACACACACACACACACACACACACACACACACATACACGTTTGTCTTACAGTACTTGTGAGGACCTACTATTGCCATACTTGTGTAATGTAAAGGTGTAAGTATTATTACCATACCAGACACAAACAAATGAACAATATTTTAGCCATGAATTTAAAACTATTAAATAAAACACATGGCATCAGTAATTAAGTAAAACCAACATCAGGAACAACAGAAAAAACAGTCAGTTGTTATTTTAAGACATGAACGTCAGCTGTACTGGAACATTTCTCACAAGAACAGTATTGTGTCGAGTGCATTTGCAAAACCCATCAAGCTCCATGATGAAACTGTCTCTCATGAAGACCATCACAGGAAAACAAGACCAAAACTGACCTCTGCTGCAGAGGAGAAGTTCATTAACAGTAGAGTCACCAGCCTCAGAAATCACCAATTAACACCTCAGATTAGAGCCGTTATGAAGGGTTTACAGAGCATGAATATATATATACATCTCAATATCAGCTGTTCAAGGGAGATTATTGTGTATTTTCATATTTTGGATAAACGCCTTCAGCATTGTTTTACAGTGTAGAAAGAAATAAAAATCAGGAAAGACCATGGAGTTAGATGGTGTGTCCAAACTTTTGGCTGATAGTTTATATACATAAAAGTTTATGTCAAAAAAAAGAAAAAATATATATATACACACTTTACAATAAAAATTATATATAGTATATAATTTTTTGTTGTAACGTTCCTCACAATAATAATATATATTGTACTTATACTATTAATATTAATATTACTTGAAGCATCGATTCGTTATATTACTTTAAATATAAACTCTTTATATATATGAACTATTTAAGCATTATATAATTTTTTCAGCTTTAGCTCAGTTGTGCCAAGTCAGAAAGATTTTTCAAACCTTGCTGAGAAATTAATTTCTCTACTCACCTACTGTACTGCATTATAAATCAGAGAGGGAGAATGAAAACAAACAAACAAACAAACAAACAAACAAACAAACAAAAAAAACAGCTTGTGTTAACATATTGTCAAGTGTCAAGAAAATGGTGCACTAGGGAAGTTTCTCTAGAAACTAAGGAATATATACAGTATTTATATATAAATGAGCTGAAAACTGTTGGTGATCTATTTATTTTTCTCCAAAAACAAACATCTCAGCCAATATAGATCACTTTATTTGCCAATCTTTCAATTTTTTGTACGCACAGTTAATGCTTACATTGTCTAATATTATCCTTAAGACAAATCTCACTGTAACTCCACAGTCATTTAGATACTGGCTTAGATAATGGCTTACTGGCTTGCCATTTGAACACTGCGCCATAAGAACCTACATCAATAAGTGTGTGTTCTGTGTGTTGGTAGATACTGAAGTTGTGTCCTAAGAAGAAGGCAGCAGCGACATACGTGTTCTGTAAAGCCATGGGCCTGCTAGGGATGCAGTTCCACATGTTTGAAAATGAGTGTAAGTGTGTGTTTAATACCCTACATATACACCTATACATAAAGCTGATATAATAACCATACACAGATTTATAGCTCTACTAGCCAAAGTACTCGGCGTTGCCCGGGCTTTTCATAGTGATGAAACATGTGATGAAACATGTGATGGTAAGATAAAGTACTGTATTTCCTTGTGTTTTTCATACTTTTATTACTAATTTACTGACTTTAATTTTAGAAAAGGGTTTCAAGGGCTGCAGTTAAAATTCCTACTGAATACTTATACTTAGACGATATACTATATTCTTTGTTTGGCCAACTGTTGCAAAAATTGAGCTTGAGCATGCAACATAAAACTGCCTGTGAGAGAAACAGGGAGACCTCGGATTAATTAAAGTCTATCAATTTAAAAAAAATAACCCTTGGATCTTGCAGTCAGTTTAACACTCACTGAAAAAATAGATTATATGTCCCTACTGTAGTTCTGGGAGGTGTTTTTATTTTGCTCCTAACTTTTCTGCTTCTCCCAGAATATTCACTAAGTAGTGTCAAGTTTCTTGAAAATGAGCGGTGATATTCAACATGTACGCGGGAATGTTGTAGTAATATGTGGTAAAGCCATCTGGTAATCACTCACTCACTCTCACTCACTCACTCATCTTCTATATCGCTTTATCCTGTATTCAGAGTCGCAGGGACCTGGAGCTTATCCCAGAAGGCTTATGGCACAAGGCAGGGTACACCCTGGACAGGGTGCCAATCTATCGCAGGGCACACACACACACTCATACACTCACACACTACGGGCAATTTGAGAATGCAAATTAGCCTAACCTACATGTCTTTGGACTGTGGGAGGAAACCGGAGTACCCGGAGGAAACCCACCAAGCACAGGGGGTTTGAACATGCAAACTCCATACACGCAGAGACGGGAGTCGAGCCTGGCCGGGAATTGAACCCAGACTCTGGAGGTGCAAGGTGACAGTGCTAACCACTACACCACCGTGCCGCCCCCGTAATCAGTATTTTCTTGAAAATGAGTAAGTGTTAGGGGATGAAACCATAGCAGTATTTTGACCAGTGGAATGACAAATATATGTGCCACATTTGGCCCAGATTCCTCAAAGCATGAAACAGCCTAAAAGGAACATACATACAATACATACATAGCCACGTTGACTTTTATATATATAGATATTTATATTTACACATTGGATTTGGATTTCACTCAGCTGTATATTCCGCATATGGAGATGGAACCCATATGGCGATGTGTTTATTCCTGGCCAGTTACATAATATATTACCATATACTTTCAGTTTGCATATGGTCGTGCATTTGAAATCCAAATTTAAAAAAGCATTATTCCATATTTGGTTATTACACTGGCTTGTACAGTGGCTTGATCTTTTGCACATTTTCACCCAAAGGGCCAGGGATGACATCCCATGTGCCACTACAACCACCACGAATCACTGTGGGATGGTGTTCTCAGGGCAGTAAGCAGTGCTCAATTTTGGTCTTATAGACCTGGAGAAACTTTCTCCACAAGTCTCCATCATGTGTCAGCTTGGTGGAGTTGTCCTGTCAACAGCTTCTCCCATCTGAGCAGTGGATCTCACCAGCTTCTCCAGAATTTCCACAGTTTTACCACATTGTTAAAAGATCTTGTCAAACTCTCTAAGCGGGGCAGGCCAGAAGACAGACACAGGGGGGTGAGAATCAGGAGAAACTAGTTTAATTTAAAGAGTTGGGGGGGGGTCTCTTGGTCAAGGTTATTCGATGACAGCCGGTGGCTGAGGCTGAAGTCGCAGGAGGCGGTTGTGGTTTGGTGACAGCCCCTTCTAGGTGATTTATTGTAGGCCAGAGAGCTATCCAAGTCTGCTGAGATATAATAGGAGGGAGAAGACCATAAGTTACGCACCCAGGGCATGCAGGTCCTTTTATGGCTGAGCGATGACCGTGGGATTATTGCTGCGCAAATGATCAGAGCTGGCCTTGGTGCTGAATGAAGGCTTTGCTCTTGGTTTTTTTTTGTGGATCGAGGAGCAGGCAGATGAGAAGAGACGCTGGCTGTAGGCCTGCCGTCACAGTGCTATACAGATATAATTAAATGTTTGGAAGGATACACTACGTACAATCCCAGAAAATCGATTTCTAGGTTGTAACACTACAAAATGGGAAAACATTCATGGAAGTGAGTACTTATGCAAGCCACTTTATTCTATTCTAATTATTCTATTATAAGTTTAAGTTCCCACTTAAAGTCATACTCAATACAGGAGATTTGAAAACTATGAAACATCACATATGGAATTGGAATTCTATTAATGTATCGTGCATTTTCTCTCACAGACTACCCTCACGGTATCACCATCTTGTCTCCGTTCTCGTCGGAGAAGAAGCAGGTGGTGAGTTTCTGCTCGCAGAGTTCTGAGGAGCTGCTGAAGTTCGTGGAGGATCTTCGAGAGAGCATCGCCGAAGTGGCTGAAATGGAACAGATCCGTATCGAATGTAATGTCAGTTACATGAAGTGTGTTTTTAAAGCACACTCTCTTGGAGAAAAGCTGCTGTCATGATAAACCTGTGTGTGTGTGTGTGTGTGTGTGTGTGTGTGTGTGTGCGGGGGGTGTATTTCAGGGGAACTAGAGAGGCAGCAGGCGGTGAGAACAAATGCTCAGAACAATGACAGCCAGCTGGACATGCATTCGAGACCGATATCTCCTGCAGGTACACACACACACACACACACACGCAAACACACACACATGGAGAAGACTGACTAAATGGATTAAAACCTAATCTTATAGTTCTATCTGTGATTTGCAGGAGACCATGATTTTTACGACAAGACCGGAAGCAATGCAGTCGAGGTTTGTATGGATTGATTGATTGCACAGTGTGTTTGCCTGTGTCTTTGGTTCTAGCATGTAATCCTATAGTCATTATCTGTAAAGTTTATTTAGCTCCCGTTGACCCACTTCACCCCAGCTTCTCACCCTCTTTCAGTTCTGACCTCAAAACACACTATGTCCTTCAGTGTTTTTTTTTTAATTTTTATAATTATGGAGACACCAGGCCCTCGGTGTCCTGTCCCCAGCCAAACGCCTGCATCCCTACTAGGAACCAGTGCAAGCACTTCCAGATTATAGTCCATTTCCAATACCTAATGCTTACACCCTTATCCCTAACCCCTCCTGCAGGATTGGATATACAGTATAACATTATGGATGTGCTTTCAGATAGTGCTTTTTAATAATAAAAAATAAATGAGTAAATAAATAAATAATAATAAGAATAACCCTAATGTTCTGTACCCAGGACCGGGAAGTTCCAGTACCCCAGGTCTTTTGATTTAATATACATTATAACCTTGGATTACGAGCATAATTCGTTCCGGAAGTGGGCTTGTATTTCAAAACACTGGTAAATCAAATTTTCCCATAAGAAATAATGGAAACTCAAATTATTCATTCCACAGCCCAAAAAAATAAATACATAAAAATAATT
>JAOVVA010000037.1:33913299-33924194 GCA_028565275.1 Leiocassis micropogon
CAGTAAAGGGGTGTGGTTCATCAGTAAAGGGACGTGGTTCAGCAGTAAAGGGGTGTGGTTCAGCAGTAAAGGGGTGTGGTTCAGCAGTAAAGGGGTGTGGTTCAGCAGTAAAGGGGTGTGGTTCAGCAGTAAAGGGGTGTGGTTCAGCAACAAGGGGGCGTGGTTCAGCAGTAAATTGGTGTGGTTCCCTCGTTTTTTTCGTTTCCTTGAAATTTTTTCTGTCTTAAAATTCCTTGTTGCTTGCTTTCTTCCTTTCTTTGTCTTTGTTATCTTGAAACTTCTTTTCTTTCTTTCTTTCTGTATATTTATATTTATATATTTATATAAAGTTACATTAAAAGTTGTTTTGTCATACATTTTTTGCCTACTAGTAAGCCCAAAGTTCTGCTGTACAAATCTAATAGATCTCACATCAGGTACAGAGTACATTAACCGCATTAATCAAACTCATAAATATAACAAAATAAAGGCAGTAGTGACTCACTGATAAACTTCTCGTCTGCCATGTAAAATGCCCGGTTTGCTGCCCTGCTAACGCCCCTTCTAGGGGAACATTAGTGCTGGTCCCAAGCATGGATAAAAAAGGCAGGGTTGCTTTAGGTATGGCATCCTGTGTAAGTCTTTCATTCCCAAATCAATGGGAAGCACCTTAAAAAACAACAGCAGCAACCACAACCTGTCCATACAGGATAACTTTTGCTAAATAACACAATACGGATGTAATTATAAGTACTTATGATGATCCACAGACTCATGCCTTTCATTGGACAGCTTATTGCTTGACATAATACACATCATACCTGCATTCTTATTTGCATCCAGGATTCATAGGACGTGCCAATACTTTTCATTAAACACTGAAACTAGCATTGTGTTTGAATTCTCCTTGTGGCTCACCTTTGCACCTCTGTAACATTATTGTTTGCTGTACTGCATGTCATATAAAAGTTGCCTATGAAGATGAATATGCATAGCTCGATAGCAGGCACATGAAACTACAGAAGTATATTTTAAATGCTTTAATCTAAGTGTTTTATTTTCTTCAGTCTGTTTTTCTTTTGGCGGAGTGTGTGTGTGTGTGTGGGGGGGGTCATTCATGAGGATTAAATATGAATTAAGAATTATTCATTACTATTTGCATATTTTGTCTACTTGTACAGAAGGAGATTATTAATGATGTCATCCTGTGTGTTGCACAGAAATGATAAAGAAACAGCAAACAAAGTCAGATTTTATTTATTGCAGTGGATTTGTGCAAGGGACGGATTTCTGTGAAGTTTGCACAGCTGGGTTTTCCAGAATGAGAATAAAATTTATCAGATATCACACTGTCTGCTGTCTGATCTGTTCCAGTCTGCTTTGTCCTGCCCTGTTCTAGAGAAACCAAGTGCTTTACATTTCCTGTCCTGTCCTGTCCTGTCCTGTCTCATTTTCAAGTTTTTGACTGTCTTAGACTGTATACACTGATTTGTCGTAAAAAATGTTTATGGTAGCTATCGATATTTTTCTTTTTCTTTCTTTCTTTCTTTCCTTTTTTAATATTTGTTCCAGTTGTTTTTCATTTTAAAGAATTAGTTTTTCTTCCTTGATTTCTTAAGTTTTTTTTTTCTATTGAAGTTTCTTTCTTACTTTTTGTCAATGTCTTTCTTTCTTTCTTTCTTTCTTTATTGAAGGTCTTTGTTTTGTTCTTTTTTTCTGATTTTCTTTTTTCTTAACAGTAAATTTGTTTGTTTGTTTATTTTGTTTCTTGAAAGTTGTTTACATTTTTTTTCTTCCTTTCTTTTTTAATTTATTTCCTCATTCATTTTTTAAATTCTTTTTGTTTCTTTAAATGTTAATTGGTATTGTTTGTTCTCTTTGTTTCTCTCTCTCTCTGACTTGTTTTCTTAAAAATGTTGATGTTGCTATGGCTGAATTATGTTTTTTTGTCAGTAATTAGCTTTTTTGTTTTAGGACTTCATCATTCAACAGCATGATGCGGAAATGATTTCATTTATCTACACGTTCCTGCTGAGGTTGTAAAAGAAGTGAAAGAGTTAAACGTGTAAAACTGAAGCGAGTGAGAGCTGTTTTAGTCGAGTTGTTGGATAAATAAGTGCGGTAGTGAAACTAAAGTCTAATTATTTCTGTCAGTAATCAGACCTCTTCTGTCAGAAAGTCCGTGATCCAATTACATCTACATCGAAACAGAAAGCAGGACTTACACACTCGGTGCACGTGACAGATTTAAAAACGTTGAAAGAAATAAGAAGACGTGAATAGAGCAAAGCGTAGCCATCAGAAGAGGAGTGAGGGAATGACTCAGCGGTTTTTAACCGATGTTAGGTCAGCTCGGTGGTGTGAGGAGACGTGACGCGAAGAGGCTCGTGACCTTTAGCTCCGGGGATGAGAGAGGTCCTGATGTGTGTGATGCTGATAATGAAGTGAAATTGCCACGCGAACAGTCCTGGGCTTTTGAGGAGACGCGCGCGGGTCAGAGCGGGTGGAGGAAAGCAGCCTGAGGCGGAGTCAGGGCCGTAGTGCAGGGTTTATTACTGCAGCTCTCAGATTCCTCGAGTCGCTCGTTATCTCCGCGAGCCGCAATAAAGCCGAGAGCCGCGGGGGAAATAACATCCTGCTCGAGCGCAGGCGCCGGCTTTCAGTCAGCATCCGAGTTCACCTGAGAGAGCAAATCACACCTCAAAAAAATTCTTTCTAAAATGTCATTTCTTTCTTTCTTTCTTTCTTTCTTTCTTTCTCAAATGGCTTAAATGTTTTTTTTTGTTTTTTTTACTGTTTTATTTGTTTATTTTGTCTTTCTTTCTATCTTTTTCAACCTAACCAAAAATGTGGAGTGATGTGTTAGACTGCTCTCTTTATCATCATCATCATCCTCATCATCATCAGTTTAATTTACAGGGGATACAGGAGGGATTGTAACCTCTGAAATAATTCAAACTGGCCAGTACACAAACCCCCAAAATATCATATCATCAATGTCTGGTTTTGATCACGTAATCAATTCAATGTAGTTGGAAAGTAAAGAATTGAAGCAAACAAACAAAAAAATCTTCTGGCAAAGGGGGTGTGAGGGTATTGCTGGGGGTATACTGCTGTTCTCAGACACCCCCTACACAGGTGGAGATCTCATTCCCTAACACTGAACCCAAAGCTACGCCATTGCTCATCCTCATCATCACAGAAGATTACCAGGGGAACAGTGTTCATGTCGCTCCAGTGCTGAGCCACAGATGTGTGGACCTGGAGCTGATGAGCATTGAATCTCGTGCAAGCCTTCTCATACAGTATCTCTCCATATTCTCTCAACAAGTTTAAATCTCTCATCCATTTGTATTTTTCTTATTATCTTATTTCTTATAATTATCTTATTATCTTATTATAAATTATTATTTATTGGTAGGTAACAATAAATAATAATAATAATAATAATAAAAAATAATAATAAAAACCTCTCGATTCTGTTGTATAGCTAAAGAACGGAGGCGTAGCCATGCAGCTGCTCTTTATCCTTAGACATTACACAGACTCTGCATATTTCAGACAAAAAACACATTTATTTCAAAACACAAATACTGTTTCCTTTGAAAATATACACTCAAAAACATCCTGTGCTCTCTCTCTCTCTCTCTCTCTCTCTCTCTATAGTTCCTGACATAAACACACATTTGGCTTAATAAGTTATGATAAAAATGTTAATAAATGAAGAACAAATTTAAAAGAGTGAGCTGACCAGCGCTGGGTCTTCATCAGCTGCTTATTTGCGTGTAACATCCTGGATGTGTGAATTAATGTACATAAGTTATGTAATACTAAATAATTGCTAAACAAGAAGTAAATGACGCTAAGGTCGAGAAAAGAAAGTGACAGAAAAATAAAAACGTTTTTGAAACTAAAAGTCACTTGTTTTCATCAGTTTGTCCCCTAGCATAAATTATTATTATGACCAATTTATGAATACACTAGATATTTAACCAGTTTTTTGCATGTTTATACTTTACAGTATTAAAAAAAAACTTTAGTGTTTACATGTTTAGAGAAAATAAGTTATTGAAAAAGAAATTGTGGAAAGAAAAATTCTATTTTGTGCTGTTCCAATCGAAGGTGTCCTCGTAACTCAAACCAAATAAAATACAAAATAAAAGTAAGCAGCATCTTTTAATCCTTTAACTGTACATTTCAGTACACTGTGCTGTCCTGGATCGAGTATTTCAGTATTTTGATGAGTTATTAATGAAGCAAGGAAGGTCTGAAGTGATTCTACACACACACGCACACACAAACAAACATGTGTGTGTACAGACTGTCGGCTCTTCATGAACTCTCCTGGTGTTTGCTCAGTGTTTGGACGCAGTGCCCCCGAGCGTCAACCCCCCACCCCCCGAGTCATCCAAAGCTGAGGATCTTAATTAAAGCCTTCACAAGCATCAGGCATAAAAATCAGCGCTCTTACATCGTCGTCTCCTCCCACTCCAGCTCAACATCACCTGCAAAATAAATAAAAATAAAAAAAAAAACAAGATTAGTCAAATAAATTCGCAGCAAGGATTCATTTAACAAAGCATCATTTTTTTTTTGTTGCAGTAACACATTTATTTTTGACCTTCCATCGCATCCAGCGAGTCCATTTTCTCCAACGCTGAGTAGTTAACGAACCAGATGGACTGACTGTTGCCTTTGCTGGTCAGCAGATCCAGAGTGCTCTGATACAGAAACATGTACTGAGCCTGCGGGACAAAGAGTCTGACATTAACGTCATGGTTCATTTAAAGATCAGTGTGTGTGATAATAGCAATACGTTTATGCCATTCGGCCGACGCCCTTATCCAGAGCAACTTACATTGTATATCATTAAACATCTGAGCAGGTGAGGGTTAAGGGCCTCGCTCTAGGGCCCAACAGGGGCAACTCAGTGGTGCTGGGGTTTGAACCTTTTGATATGTAGTCCAATGCCTTAACCACAGAGCTACCTCTACCCCTATGTGTGTGTGTGTGTGTGTGTGTGTGTCTATGAGAGAAAGAGCGAGAGAGAGACTAACCAGGTTTTGCACCATGCACATCCTCTCACTGCGCAGTTCTGCCACCAGGCCGTACACGTCCACAAAGTCGTGGTCTCGGATGTGCTGAATCAGGTGGTCAAGTGCTATAAAGACTCCAGTTCTCCCCACGCCCGCACTGCACACACACACACACACACACACACACACAAACAGAGGTTCAAGTGAGATTTGGCAGGTGAGGAAACTGATTCACCTCAAAATAACTCAGGCTTTTTCCACCGCGTGTTTAGAGACACGTGTTCTCGAAGAGTTTTGAGAGAAATGTAATTGAGCTTAAACTGGGTTCAGCTTGATGCGAACAAGAAACAAAATGGCAAAAGCAAAAATATATAAAATAAATAAATAAATAATCAAATTAATTAAATAAAAAAATAAAAAACCTAAAGCATATTCCTTATTTTGCATTTTATTATTATTTTTTTCTGCATTTTATTATTTTTTTTAATGATTTTTTCTGTTTATGATTCTTGTTTTGCATTTGCATGAAGCTGAGCCCAATTTGACGCTATACAACGAAAACACAACATTTCTGATTTGTTGAGTATCTTCATAGTATGAAGCTGTAACCAGACTGCACCACACGAAAATCTATTTTAACAGTTTGCTTAACATTAGTAACAACTAAAGATCATAGAGTGCAGCGCGGTGGAATCTTCGGTGAACCGCCAATCTGTTTATTTATTTTTCATGAAGGTGCCTAGACACTGTTCTGCCCACTTTAACCTCAGATTGTAAACAATGAAACATTGACGATGCTCACATGCACATGTTAGGTATCACTTACTGTAACCTTTCCATTAATCCACGTAGGAACACCTGTAGTCCAATTAGGGACCCTGGGGGCCAACGGTGATTACCCTTACCGTATTTATTCCCATTTTACGACCGTGGTAGGACCTCCGGTCAACATTCACACACGCATTCACAAACTATGGGCAATTTGGGCCTGCATGTCTTTGGACTGTGGGAAGAAACTGGAGGACCCAGAGGAAACCCGCCAAGCATGCAAACTCCCTGAGAACAGACCCTGAGACGGGAATCGAACCCAGACACTGGAGCTGCAAGATGACAGTGCTACAGTAACCACTAAGCCACCGTGCTGCCATCGTAACCTTTAGTGAACTCTAACTAGTGCACACCATACAGTATAATAACTTGTTTAATTACTTGGAATCAAGTTTCACATTTCCAGACAGGGTGGCGTGGCGAAGCTGATTCACTGTTATCACTCAATAGTTGATTGTTTTTCCATAAGGGCACAGACTTTTATTCCTTGCCAATGATTACATTTATCAAAGAAAACCACATTATACTTTCCATTAGTTTGATCATTTATAATGAATGTAGCGGCACGTCCATAACAAATTAGTTTCCGTTAACGTTCCAGCAGCCAATTAGTTAATAAACTTTAATACGAGATGAACCACAACACACACAGACTTTCCAGACTATAAACCTGTGCTGTACTTTGCAGACAAAATCACCGCCAATTAGAACTGAGACATTTTGGAGCATCGTGGTACAGAAAGAACATTTTAAGAGGTTTGGGATTTGAAATATATTTTTGGAAAAACTGTACATGATTAAACAGTAATTATAAACACACTAAACAAGAAACTATATAATGACATTATTAGCGATTTTACTTTAACCCTTAAAGAGCACATTCTGTGTCACTATATCGTATTGTAAAGTCCTTCAGGAAGCCTGGAGAACTATTCCTCAAGACTATATTAAAATACACGATAATAAGTCTGGAAGTAAAATATGAAGAAATGAGGAAGACTGGAAAGATTTTTGCACCGTAATGTATATTACAGAAAACAAACGTTTTCACTAATAATAAAATAATAAATAATAAAAAGAAGTTGACCAGTACAGATGTGAATAATTTTGAAATGCAGATGAATGCAGAAACACGCGGCTGACCTGCAGTGAACTACGATGGTCGTGTTGTCGTGACCTCTGTTCGACCTGACGGCTTTGACAAACTGGATTAACGTGGAGCTGGACTCAGGAACACCGTGCTCTGGCCAGGAAGTGTAGTTAAAGTGATGCACCACCATGTAGTCGCCATGCTGGAGGCAGAAAATCACTTTTACACACACAAATGTTCATTTGCTGAACCATGTACTAAAGAGATTTAGTGTGCATGAAAGCTAGATTTATAATTCACGGGGTCTCGTGTGAACAGAAGCTTAATCAAGAATAAGACGAGGATGAGGCTGGGTGAAGGCGACACACAGATACGTTTTAAAGCTGGCTGATTTAAGGCGCTGACACAGTGACGGGCATTAGAAAGGAAATGCTGAAGATGCAGTGATTCAGAAATGAAGGAAGATTATTTATGAACAAGTCAGCGGGCTACGACGAACAACTTCAAGTCGAACAAATTTATTATTTATTATTTGTTATATAACGGGTTGTGGGGAGGCCACAAACTGAATCTTTTTGTCTTTGTGAATTGTGTGTGCACAGTGTACTAAATCCAAACAGTTTAACATAACCTTAAGAAAAAAAATCAAGAAGGTCTGCAAATCATCTCAACAATTAAATTAATAAATGTTTGATATAATGAATGAAATTATCTGTCAATCGAACAACAATATATCACGTTTGAAATGAAAAAACAATGTCTAGGTATAATTCCGTTAATCTTGTAAAGGGTTTATTATAATATATATATAATTATAGCTAATGCCAGATAAATGTCACTATATTTAAGAGACTGTATGTTCTGTATGTGAAAATGTTTTAATAAAAGTGGATCAATTATGCTCTCATAAATATGATGTGTCTCATTGCTCATGCTCGATGGCATTTTATTCTTCTATAAGTCAGAATGTCTTGTTTGATTTACTACAAGAGCATTTCATATTAATATGTACTATGTGTTCCCATAGTAACCACTGATGTTTGGGGAGCTTTCTACAAAATCTAAATCTCTACATAATAAACAGATTAAAAATGTATAAGCATTGCCTGTGAGGAGACATTGAACATTTCGCAGTTGTGAAAGGAGTCTCCGGTGGTTGTTACGGTCAGAGACAAGGCTGAGGATTTGGTGGAACAGAGAATAGCGAGGGAACAGCCAGCCGAAGGTAAATAATAAACTGATTTATTAGCAAATTGTTGAGGAATAAGAGTGTAGTTTTTCACCTTCTCCACTCGGAGCGCTCTGACCGTCCAGTCAGGATGCACGTCCTCCGTCAGCTTTGTGATGATGATGTCACCGAACACAGTGACCGGCTTGTTATCCTCCGGCCAGTACTGATGACAACGAATCTGCATCGAGAGACGACAATATGATTAATTACTATAATTAATTACATGAGACGATATCCAAGCAATTAAAAAAAATTTTTATTAATTAATAATAATAATAATAATAATAATAATATATATGAACAACAGAATAAACGGTTAGTCCTCGTACCCGACCCTTCTCGAAACACTGCGTCAGCATGGCTACGGTTTTAGTCCTGGTTTCCCAAATCATCCTCCAGAAATCAGCGACGGTCCCAGGTAGAGGTCCCTGAGTGGCTATAAACTCGTTAGGGCACAGATAACCCTGCAGAGAGAAGTGTGAGGAATATTAAGTATGAATATTAATGAATGAAAAAAACCCCGAATGGATTTATAATCTAATATGTATATAAATAAATAAAATATCATGAGTAGATTTACACTATGTACAGTATTTGTATTGTAGAAACCATGGACAGAAAGAAAATCTCCATGCGTTTTTTTTCTACACCATTTTTAATTATTATTATTATTATTATTATTATTATTATTATTATATATTTTCTACCCACAAAGAAATCCAGGATTCTATTCACTATATATTATTATATACAGTATATATACTATTCAAACACTATATACTATTCACTCACTACATGATTTTAAGTTCTACACTTCATTATGTATAGTACTGTTCAAAAGTTTTGCCCCCCCCCCATGAATCGTTCAAGCATAAAAATGCCTAACTTCTAATCTGAAACAGGTGCAGATGATGACAGATGATCAGACGGTGATTAGTATACTGATGATTCTGAATGCTGAGTGGTTGGAAAAGACGAGAGGGGAAACGAGGTTGCCGCTGCATAAACAATCAATTTTTCAATTGTATCTTTAGGTATTTTGCAACCTGTCAATCTTTTATTTAATCTACATCATTTGATTTCATATGAAGAAATGAGGGACTTTTGCACAGAATATGTGAAGTCTGGAAGTAAACCATGTCTGAAGCTCCAACTCCAACCTTAATTAGCTTACTATACATTTACCAGCTCTCTTTTTCTCTTCTAAGGAGATCAAAAAATTTTTTTTCGTGGTTGATCCTGGTCATGTGCTTTTGATGAGACACACTTATTCACCCCCAGAGGGGTAATTTGCTGTAACTGATTCAACTAATGTTGTGTGAACAGCTATGAAAATCCCTAGAAATGATGTCTACTGAGAAAAAAGCCTGTAGAAAGAGAAATGAGTAGCATGGTGTGTAAATTTCTGTAAATGAGTCTTACAGACACAAAACTAGCGTTGATGTAGTCAGACCCCGGGATCCCCGGCTCAGACAGCAGCTTCACTCGATTATTGTTATCTAAAAACAAACAAACAAACAAACAAAAACACGATAGTGTAAACTTAGACTGATGTCGAACTCCTTAATGTTCATGGTAAAAAAAAAAGGCAGATTAAGCTGTGTGTGAGTGGATCATACAGGGTTTAATGTTTGTGAAGCGGTTTTTGGAGCGGTTCCACGGCAGGTCAGCATCCGACGTCGCCAGGTCATGCAGAAGCTTCGGCAGTTCCTACAACACCGACGATCAGCTATCATTAATAAGTCATGAAATGTAGTGTGCAAGCATTGCAACATCTCTCTCTCACACACACATGCTCTCACACAGACACATCTGTATTTATAGCACAGAACAGAAATTACAGCAAATTCCTCGTGAAACTTGGCGTTGTCATTGGCACACAGATCCTCCACGTGCTGAATGAAAGCCTTCTTACTGATCGGCCTGCAATCGAACAAAAGGAAAAGATCCCCATTAAATAAAGAGACATGGATATGAGTATCAGCTTCAGGATTTTACGTCATACAAATTCTAATTCTAATTTTATTTGTCACACAGTCATACACAGTACGATATGCAGTGAAATGCTTAAACAACCGCCCGTGACCTTAAAAAGATTATTAATAGGAAATAAATATGGAATAAAATACAGTGGAACCTTGGATTATGAACATAATTCATTCCGGAAGCGGGCTCATATTTTCAAAACACATAAATCAATGCGCATTTCCCCATAAGAAATAAACTCAAATTATTCGTTCCACAGCCCAAAAAAACAACAACATAAAAATAATGAATATAAAATATAAAGTAAAAATAAAACAAATTAACGTGCAGTTTACCTATAAAAAAAGGAAAAATAAATCACGACAGATAAGTGTTTCCTTTTATGAGCACAGTGTGTATGTGTGTGTGTGTGTGTGTGTGTGTGTGTGAAGCTAAGAGGAGTAAGAGGAGAGGAGGAATCAGACCCTCCCCTCTCCCTCTTCTCGTCTTCCATGGTAACCCTTCCTCCTCTCTTATTTAAGTTTCACACACACACACACACACACACACACATAACGGCATGCTGACCCAGGGAGAGAGAAAATGGATCGTTAACCTCTCTAACGAGACTTTCTTTGGTTTTACACGCGCGCACATGTGTGTTATAATAACCAGTACACGTGCGCTGAACACACACGCATACAGACACAAAATAAAATGTTTTACACACACACACACACACACGTGGTCACAGTGTTATAGTAAA
>JAOVVA010000037.1:33924294-33939134 GCA_028565275.1 Leiocassis micropogon
AAAACAAGAAGCGCACGCGTGATACATGATACTCGGTACTCGTAAACCAAGACTTGTTCGTTTTCCAAGTCAAAATTGATTACAATTCTTTACTCGTCTTGCGGAACGCTCGCAAACCGCGTTACTCACAATCCGAAGTTCCATTGTAAGAAATAAAATATAGAAAAAACTTTAGCTAAAGAAAAATACATCTATAAAAGACAAAACAAAATATAAAATATAGGAAAAACCTAGCTGTACAAATACGGGGGGAAAATACAGTAAAAAAAAATACAGTACAATAATTTGTACAGATTGTTCTGTACAAATATAGAAAAATATAGAATCTTTAGTGTGGAGATGAAGTGGCATTTAAATAGAATTAAAAAAAAAAAATATATAACTTCCAAAATAATTCATATAATCCCCAGAAAACAAATAAGAAAACAAAATCCAAACTAATCCATGTATCACTTACTTGAGAGATTTCCTATAACTGAGCAGCCTGCAATGTTAACAGAAAATATTATAGAAAACTGTAATACAAATAAGAAATACAAGGGGTGTTCAAGTCAAACCGGGACTTTTAATTGTGCAGTATATCAGAACACAGTTATGAGAGTCTAAACTTATTTTAGTTCTGACCCTCTCCGGAACTCCATTAATGGCCCGAACTTGTGTAAATGGCTTGGGGTGAGGTCAGGACTACACAACCATAACTTCCAGCCGAGTTCCTGTAATGCACAAGTGATGTTGATGAATGATTGTGTGTAACCCTGTAACACAGTGAATGGATCTATGCAATGAAAGAAACTTCAAAGCACTATTGTAAGTCACTCTGGATAAAAGTGTCTTCAAAATGCATAAATATAAATGTGTTCATGGGAACGACTGCGGGGGCCTTTGAGCTAAAACGACCAGGATCGTCATTCACTATTTCTTTAAAACTTTTGTGCCATTCTAATGTTTTTCTGTAGCTACTGTAGGAGTCTCATTACCGTACTATGCTTCAAGTCTTCTTTAAATGTCAATTGGTTTTATGCCACTCATGGAGAATTATATCACAGGTCCCGGTTTGACTTGAACGCCCCTTTTAATAAAGAAAGAAGAAAAGGTTTGATGGATTTCTGCTAAATGTTAGTATAAAAAGTCCATGACTACATTCTCACTGCAAGTTTAAGCATCTTCTTTATTAAAATAATCAAGTCAATACTTTCGATTTATTCAGTCATCCTTTTTAAACAGTTTAAAAAACAGCTTTTATAGAATTCATACATCACTAGTGATCAGCTGGCACTTTGCAAATATCAAAATATCAAAATAGCTACTGTATTCTTAGTAAGTTTTCTTAGTACTGCAAAATGCACACTTTTTCCATATAATTTCCACATTCCAGATGTGTATTTCAATAAATAGCAGAACCTGGAATGAGATAACTCTCCAGGGTTGAGGGATCATATCTTGCCTCCAGTCTGTGTGATTGGAGTTTGGATGTTCTCCATGAGTTCTGTGGGTCTCCTCGAGGTACTGTAGGTCGATTGGTGTTTCCAAATTGCCCACAGTGTATGACTGAGTGTGTGCTTGTGCCATGCAGTGAGTTGGCATCATGAGTTGGGTGTCCCTGGCCTTGTGCCATAAGTCGTGCCCCCCCCCCGCTACACAACTCTACACAACTCTACACAGGATAATCAGTATACAGTGGATAATGGACGGAGGGGAAGGATAAGATAAAATAACAATTGGTCACTATGGAGCCTTTTGTTCCTGGAGTGTGAATGTGGCCTTTAATCTTTAAATTAACATCATTGTCTATTCGGATTTCTATTGCACAACATACTGAAAGCACACTCAAACACACAATGCGCAGCTTACACAGCTACAGTAATGCAGATTCACATGTAAAATAAAACACAACCAAATCATGAAGACGAGGAAAGCAGGGCATGCATCTGCAGGCACGACTGCACTACTGAAGCCACTTACTGGATGACAAATATCTCCTTCCTCCTAAAGAAAAAGGAGGAGTACCTGAGAAAAAAGGGGTAGTGAGTGAAATACCAAATCAGAGAAAATGTGTGTTAGTCAGATCAGGAAGCAGTTATTGAGCAACAGTAAAGCTTCATCATAAAGCCACTGATGAGATACATTAAGTACAAAAACATGTTTGTTAAATGTAGAAATATCTTTTTTAATATTGTTGGTGCATCTGATAAGTAGGTGATTTAATATATGATGCAAATTCATTAGAACAACATCTGAGTGCCGGCTAAATCAAAAATCTGAAACTCTATATACTGCAGTCTTTCAGATCAGTTAGAGGCTCAAAGCTGCCCCTCAGTCAAGGATGTCGGGCAGTAGGCAGTGATGAATAAGATGTAAATAATTGTTTTATTGATGTCGGTTTGAATAAAATGTCACCTCTTTAACCTAACACTAACTCAAACCACTAAACATTACCCATAACCTAACTCTAAACTTAACACATAACTCTACCCCTTAACGCCAACCTCTTACTCTAACCCCTAACCTTCACCCCTAGCCTAATCCTAACCACTAACCCCAACCCCTACCTCTAAACTTAACACCTTACCCTATTATGTAACCTGATCCTAACCCTGACCCTAACCCCTAACCCTCGATCCTAACCGAACTCCCACCCTAACCCCTAACCCTAATGCCTAACCTAACCCCTAATCCTAATGTCTAGCCTAATCCTAACCCCTAAACCTCACTCTGAACCTAACTCTAAACTTAACACCTAACCCTAACACCTGAATTTGTTGTATACAGCAGGAGATCCCCAAATGACCATCAGCAAAAACACTATATTACTTCTATAAAACTATAACACTACATTAGTGAGTCTAGCTATTATTATTATCTTGTATATAAGACTTCAGATGATTTACCGCTGGATTTTTTCTTCTTTTAGCTCCATGTCGGCCATCGCTATCAGCTGATCCAGTTTCAGCTTGGTCTCAATAATCTCTGCTTCTCGTGGAGAATAAGTGCCACCTTCCTTCTGCCTCTGATGAATCCTGCGGTTAGACAAGATGCTGGATTATTTTTAAATATAAAAGCAATAACAATCAATTTCTGTGCAATATTAAACATCTGAGGCTTTACAGACTTAAGACAGCTTATTGGCTTCCAGACCTCAGGGTGAAATATAATTCTTATTAGGGTATTAGGGTTATTAACTAAACACATAGGCTACATACATTTATTCTGCATTTCAATCATCTTCTGTAGCACTGATTAAAGACCTTCGGGTGTAATGCTTAAAGGCCATGCAAAGACAAAACTATACTTGCAAGTGAACAATATCATATTGTCTGTTATAGGTGAGGGTTATATCCTATCGAAGCTTACCGCACAGACGCATATATAATCACAATCAGGAGCAACGCCAGGAAAAAAGACAGCAGCACTCCGAGTATGATCTGCTCATCCCGAGTCAAAAGACTGTCATCTGGAAGGTTGAAAGGGTGTAAAATAAAATGCTAGTGAGATGTAATAGAGACTGGCGTAAGGACTGATGAGAAACATTTCACTTCTGAAAG
The DNA here is from genome assembly GCA_028565275.1 of Leiocassis micropogon. Classification (NCBI taxonomy): domain Eukaryota; kingdom Metazoa; phylum Chordata; class Actinopteri; order Siluriformes; family Bagridae; genus Leiocassis; species Leiocassis micropogon. The sequence continues at coordinate 33,927,837 of JAOVVA010000037.1, forward strand.
CTTGTACCTGCCGTTCTGACCCTCTCCGAGTACTCCGAGTCCGTGTACTGCCCGATGCTATTTGTTGCACGGAATTTAAATCTGCAGAACAAGTACGACGACTTAATAAGACACTGAAACTTAACCACAGCTACGCAATATTACTTTTGCACTGAGGACACACACATTCGGTATCTTACACATAGTATGTTCTGGGTTTGAGAGGCCCGTTACAGAGGATCTGTGCCTCGTCAGAGAAACATCCTTTCTCTGCTCCTATCACGTACGTCCTGGCAGGTAAGCTCTTGCCAGTCATATCATCAGGGCACTCCGGATTTGGAAAGCCGTCATCCGTCACGTACGGGGCAGTAGGCTGGAGGAACACACTCTTCCAGTTTGATACATTACTGTAGTCCATCACTGCAAAGACACACGGACAGAACAATCAGATTAGAACATATACAAAATGAAAAAATAAAATAAATCACACCAGTCGTATTTTAATGAGCAAAATATACTTAAAACACACTCAAAAATGATAAGAAATTCTATGAATAGTTTTTTTTTTTTTCAACTACGCTTGAGACTATAAATAGTTGAATATCAAGAATGACTTATACTAATAAACTGAAAAACTCAAGTGTGTTTTCATTCCAGCCCAGGCACAAAAGAAGCTTTCTGTCTCTGTGCATATTTTTACACCGGTGTTACGAACGTACCGGCTGGCTCAGAGACGATGACCTGGATTCTTTCAATAGGACCGTTGTCATCTGAGAAGAAACACAAAGGCATCTCGATAGTGATGGTTTGGTGTGTTGCCATGACAACGCCTCCACTGTTCAGGGCAGCTATGGGTCTCTTAGAGGGCACTGGTGGGGCTGAAATACAACACAATATAGTGAAGAGGCTTTTGTTCAGTTTATTTTAGTCCTGGCTTTAAAAAATCTGAATAAAACCCTCTTCTGTGTATTGACAGCACTGTCGTGTGAAGTTTGACACAGTGCTAAGACAAGTTAAGATTTTTAAGCCATGACTTTGTGTATTATAAATGACTCAGGCAGCTATTAACTCTTTAAACTCCCAGAAGTGTAAAATCACTTAATAAAAGAGAAGACAGTCATGTCATACTTGTTGTCAATGTTCATTGAATATCTCTGTATATCTCTACAGTTGCTTTGACAAAGCTCGAAGACAATTAAAAACCTCAGCAGCGACCTCATTTCCCCTCTCATCTGTCCCAACCACTCAGGATTCAGCATCACCAGTAACCCAATCATCTGCCATCATCTGCACCTGTTTCTCACTGGTTCAGATGGATTTTTTGTGCATTAATGATTCACAGGTCACGCATTCCCCTGAACAAAGGTCCTGGACTGGGAATGGGAGGCAAAAACCTGACAAAACTGAGAGACAAAAAGTCCTTTAGGAAGTCTGTCTCTTGGGAAGCAAAATATGAAGGAATCAGGGGGACTCAATATTTTCGCACAGTACTGTATATCAGCTGTGCCATTAACACTGTGCCGTGCATTTGGAAATTTACAACTGATTCCCGTTTATCAACATCTACATGAATCAGTGTTACAGAAACCAAAGGTTTGTACTGTAGTTGTTGTTGCTCTTTCTGTTTGTTGTTGTTGCCTCCGGTACAGTTCACCACAGCAGACCATCCAGTCCACACATCTGGATGATTATACACCAGATGTTATTGCTGATGCATTCAGCATCACCAGTATACTAATCATCTGCCATCATCTAGACTTAAAACCCATCTGTTTAGCTGTGCATTTATTGAATGTGCACTGTGCTATGTCCGAACTGACTGCACTGTATTTTATGTTTCTTATTTTTTCAACTGTTTTATGTTGATTCTAAATCAGATTTTAAGTAGTTTTTAAAAGTGCCACTGCAAACTGTTTTTATTTTGATTTTAAATTTAAATCATTTAAAAGGTTTTAGTGCTATTATTTTCTATTTCTTTTTATGATTATTTTCTTCTCTTTTATGTAAAGCACTTTGAATTACCATTGATGCAATCCTTTGACCTTTGATGACTTAAATACAAGGAACTTTTTAACTTACCTTTAGACTGAAAAAGCTACTTGGATAAATAGTGTAACATTTCCACTGAACTAAGAAAAGGTCCAGTTGACATGACTGTACTTCTAGATAGAACTTAAAAAGGTTGACTTTAAACATGAAAGACAGCAAACATTTTAATGAACGTTCGGTACCTTTAATTGGCATGCTGAGTTTAACTTCTGACCTGGGCCCGAGTCCGGCTCCATTCACTGCAGCTATCTGTAAATCAAACACATCACTCAGGTGTGTTTAACGCATCAGATGATGACATTTCCTTTTATTTAATATTAGACATGACCGCGACTTTGTTCGCGTGGAATTTAATTGCACACTCATAAGCACGTTTTTAAAAATGTCCAACGCCATTTATTGAATTTTGGAATGAACAAAATTTTTTTTAACATGTTACCGTGAAGTGCGCGGAATGAATGTGCGTGATCGCATTTATTAAGTAGATTCCAATCGTACACCTCATAAGCGCGTATTTAAAAATGTACAGCGCCATCTGTTGAACTTTGAGATGAACTAGTAAAGATAGATTTTTTTTAATGATATAAGGGCGTTTCTCATTTCAATTTCAAAGTAGCATATATTTTCTTCTTGTGGGTCGATTGAGATGAAACAAAGCCTATATGTTACCTCAAGCTCGGCCAAATACACCTGTGAAAAGCCCATTAGAATTTATTCAGTAGTTTTTACGTGATGCGTGCACAAACAAACAGACAAGCAGATGGACAAAAGTTCCAAAAACCATCTTGATGTGTTCTATTACTCATCTTACGTCCCTACAAATAATTTTTTCACAAATGTCTTTAAGGTACAGACATGACAACTTTACAGTATGTAGATTGATAACTGCACAGTGTTTCATTCCAAAGCAATTTGCCAACAGTAACGTGGATTTCTTTCTAAAGACACTGTAGTTTATAGCTACAAGGGGCGTTCAAGTCAAACCGAGACTTTATTTGATTGTACAGAATAACAGTACAGTTATGAGACGTTTGCACCATTCAAACTTCTATAAATGTTTTATGCCTTCATTCCCCAGAAATTTCATCACAATTCCCAGGTTGAATTGAAAACCCATCGAAGATTAAATTTGGTGAAGCAGCAGCAACAACTGATGTCACTTACATAATAAGAGCCATAAACAGATGTGCCTTCACCTCACACTGTCTTGAAGTTAATAGGAAAAAAATAAATAAAGTGCTGCTTGTCTGACACTGGAGACTCCTTCCATAAAAGTTTCCATACAAAAAAAGTTACACATCTTGCAATGTTCTGCTGTGAAACTCCTTGTGTATGTTGTTACTATAGAAACAAGGAGTGCATCATTACAGTAACTTCAATCTGTGATTTGCAGTTGATGTTTTATAAAAAAGAATCAACACCTACTGTACTGACGTCAGACCATCCAGGAGTAAAAACTGAGATATAAAGCAAAATAAAGCTGACCTGTATGCTGTAGTTGAATCCTCCTTTAAGACCCTGTATAAGAGCTGTCATGGTCTTGTTCGGCTTACTGACCACAGGCAATCTGGTGATCTCAAAGTCCAATTGTCCATCGCGGAAAACATAAACACGATAAGCGCTGATGTTGCCGTTAGGCTCATCTGGTGGTAAGAACGTTACGTACACACGGGTCACTTCCTCTGGTACGACGGTCAGGGTCACGTTTTTGGGTGGGTCCTTTGGCTCTGACAGGAAAAAAACAAGAATTATATCACAATTACAGTAAGTTGCTTTAGATCAAATCAGATGACACACAGTGCATGACTACCTAATAGCGCAGGTGCAACTTTTCCCAGGATTGCAGTAGAAATTTGCACTAGTGTAAAATAACCCTTACTCTCTCTAGCTGTATATGAGGCTCAGAACCAGTAAATCAGACCCTCTCACACCGGATCCAATACAAAAAACGGACACCATGACACATTTCCAAGCATCCTCAAATGTACATAAAACACAAGCTTTCTTTCTCACCGCCCTCTAGTGTCCTGACGATGATGGGCTCAGTTGCCTTGCCGTTGCGTCGGGCATCAGCCATGTCTCCAGTAAAGGCAGTGACGGTCACTGAGTAATAAGTGTACGCAGTCAAGTTCCCAATGACCACCATTAAGATTTCTCCCACGTTCCTCACTACCGTCACATTACGTTCTGAACCGTCCAGCTGAAAGAAAAAGAGAGAACATGAAAGGCAGGATTAAATATTATAATGTGTTTTTTTTATCAGAATATATAAATCCTGTTCATCAGTCCAACTTACAGCAATCACGTCAATAAGGTAGGAGGTGGGGCCTGAGATGATTGTCGGCTCCTTCCATGTGATTTTCATCTCGGAGATTAAAGGAACCGCTGAGACAGAAGTAGCTGGGGCATCAGGGTCTGAGAGAGAGAGAGAGAGAGAGAGAGAGAGAGCTTTCCTGGGAAGGTCTTCATGAGAGACAGTTTCATCATGGTGCTTGATGGGTTTTTACAAATGCACTCGACACAATACTGTTCTTGCAAGAACTATTCCAGAACAGCCGACTTTGTGTTTTTGTTTTTTCATAGTTTTGAAAAAATAAATCAGTATTGTTCTAGAAATTAGAAAATAAATCCAAAGGGTGTGTCCAAACTTTGGTCTGTAGATTCCGAGGCGAGTAGCGTCATAGCGTCATTAGGAGTAACTCCGCTATATTATATAACACTATTTTACACTATACACAAAGCACAAACACTGTTTTATTTTTTTTTAGGCAAAGTCAATCATTTATTATAAAATGTATTATTTCTCAATGTTTTCATTTCAATATTACCATAACCACATTCTCTTGATATTAAGCTCAATGTTAGATTTTAAAATCACCTTATAAATTTGCCACTTTTATTCAATAAAAACTCTCAATGTACAGTTAGTCCAAATCACCAATAGTTTCTTTTCACTACATATGCTCACTACGTAGGGTAAAACATAATGACTTTGTAAATCCAACCTAGTGCACTATACCTCCAAATATACACTATAATTCCCAGTATTGATTCAACACTATTTTTTGTTTTTTTACCTGATTAAGCCATCTCTACCATACGGTTGAGGTACTGTATTCTATGCTAAAAATTCTACTAGATATCTCTGTGTCTGTAAATAGTGTGCCTTTTCAACTGCTTTGTAACTTGTAACAACAGACAGATCTAACTAACAGATGGATCTAGTGACTGACAGTGTATTGTTAAACTTTCAGATCATTTGAATATGGAAAAAAAGTAAGTTCTGAGCAGCAAAATTCCTTCTAACATCCCTTGTGTATGTGTATGTATATGCATAAGTGTGTATTAATCATACCTCCTGCTAGTGTGTGAATGTGCATCCACTCTGTGGGCTCTCCAGCTCCGGCGTTGGTCCATGCCACCACTCTGACGCGGTAACGTCTGTATTTAAGCAGGGGCTTCAGCGTTACCGTAGTCTCACTTGTTTCATTTCCCGTCACATTTACTGACAGAACAGCTTCACTCTCCACACAGGAGGCATCGTCGTATAGTTTACACGCCAGAGCCAAAAGCTGTTTCTCCACTCTGTATCCTTGTAAGAGCCCAGGGACCCGGGCAGGACGGAGCCAGCTGAGCGTCACGGCATCCGAGCTGATATTCAGCACAGACAGCGACTGCGGGGGACCAGGCACTGAACAGAGACGTTTACTGGGTCAGATACGTGTTCAAGGAAAATAAGGAAAACTTTTGGTTGTATGGGTCTTCTCGCAACATTATTATTATTATTATTTTTATTCATTTATTATTATTCTCTAAGAAAATGCAAATATTTTTTTTGTCAAATTAAGTAAAATATCCGGAAATGTGATCCCAACCAAGAATATTCATCCAATATACAGTATTTTCAATATACTGTATCAGAAGATTCAGTTTTGTTAAAATCACATTTGTATTTTATGGCAGATTTTTTATTCTTTTGATTTTTTGTAAGGTGATCACCAGCATATTTCTCTCAGAATTTTCTGGACTTTATTCTAATTCAAATGATATTCAAAAACTACTTGCAACTGCATTGATGATTTGAGACATAATTCGAACAGAACCTGCAGAATGCTTTGCCCTTTCATTTGCATTAACCTACACAGCAATGTACGGCATCTGGCAAAAAGAAAATGTCGAAGTCCAGGTATTTCATTTTCACTGTCCATAGAGGTCAGGTTCAGTCATATACTAAAAATGACAGTAAACTGAAACTCTCAGTAAAGTTGTAGTTGCATATTTTTGTGGTTAAATATGATAAATATAAAAGCTTTTACAATCCTGTTTGCAAATTCCATTTTCAGTGAGAGAAAGCTATCAAACAACACTGTATGGCATTTTTATATATATACTGTATATAGGATTTTCCTGTAATATTAAAATTGCAGATAAAACAACTGCTAAAAAGATTCAAACTTTTGACAATAACAACAGGTTTTTTCTTGTTTTCACCTGTTCATTACCAAAAAATCTCACATTTTACCGTACATCAACAGCCCTGCCAGGTGAACTGAATAACACTAATTATCAATTATATTCCAGTAAATTGGTGACAGGTTCATTGGCATCCAAGGCTCACCCATTCTTGCGGGAACCAAAGGCCAGCCTGTTCAATTTCATACCACAGAAAAGCCAGCGCGAAACAAATCACAACACTCAGCCTGGACACCGAGCCTGGAAGGCAAAGAACTCCAGACCACCATACTGGCTTCCAAATTCAAATCCCAATCCGCTTGAGCAGTTATGGAAGACACCAGACTAAACAAATCTGATCCATGGAGAACCCCCCCCCCGCCCCGACCCAACCCACAGCACCCAATGGATCGACTGCCAATGTCATGGTGCCAGACACCACAGGACACCACCAGAAGGGGCCAGAGTGGCACAAGCGGATTGGACGTTGTGGATGATCTGTGTATACCTTCATGAATAAAGTATTGCCGTAATAGTAATAGTAAGTTTTACAGGTGGCTTAGTGGCTTCATTTTCTCCCTGTGCTTGGTGCGTTTCTCTCACCGTCCAAAGACATGCAGATTAGGCTAATTGGCAATCTCAAATTGCCCCTAGTGTGTGAATGAGGGTGTGTCCTGTGATGGGACTTGAATTGAATTATATACAGATGTCCGGAAGATCCTGCGTCCATATACATAGTGTTTCTATGTTCTGATTTCTAGATGCATGTGCTTTAAAGGACCTGGTCTAGGTGCAATTCACAATGTGTATTTCACCAAGAAAAACAAGAAATAAACAGCACAAAGGGAATACAATAATCTGAGTAGCCCAGGCAGGAAATAACGTCTAAATACAGACTACTTAAATACAGACAGGTATCCCCGGTGCACTGTTAGAGCTCAGACTAGAGCTGTGTTGTACCTGATTCTGGCAGCGTGCCCGCAGTACAGTTGGCCTCTATTCCTGGACCCTCTGAGTTAACAGCAGCCACAGAGATGTCATAAAGCGTGTCGGGAAGCAGGCCACTGAGAGTGTACGCGAGTTTGTGTGCGAACATTAGCGGTAATGCCTTCTCTCTGTGATGTGCTGAGACAATGTAGTAAAACAAGATCTCTCCATTGGGGTTCGCTGGAGGCTCCCATTCCATATACACCGAATCCCAGTCCAGGCCTGAACACGACAGATTTCCAACCGCCTCAGACACTGAAACACACACACACACAACATTTGCAAGCTGATAATTTACATTTGTATTTGTATATAGCAAAAAAATTATAATTAGTTAATAAAATGCAAAGATCAATGCCAAGATTCTACAGTAAGCAACAGTTATTATAATTATTATTAACATATCAATATTTAACAGTTTATTTTTTTATAAAGAAGGGTGGAAATTTTTTTTAGAAGGATGATTGCAAATACTGTATTACATTATTGACTTATTTTTTTAGTATCTCAGAATAATTTTAGCATTTAACCACGTTTTTTTCTGCCACGGCTATCTACAGTACTAGCTTTATATTATTATAAAACATTATCTACCTGTTACATTTTATAGCAAAACATTTACTGTACAACATAAAACAATATGATAAACCAAATGGTGAATGAGACAAAAGTAACAAAACTTACTCACGGCAAATTACAAACAAGGCAAACAAAAAAAAATAATAATCCACATCAAATGATGAGCAAGTCAAACATAACACAAATGACCAAACAATAAATGACACATAAGTAGAATAACCAATGTCAAATGATAAACAAGGCAAAAAACAAGAACAAAAAAAAAAAACAAAGTAAAAAATGACTCATGCACAATAATAAACAACAAACATTACTCATGCCAAAGGTAAACATCAAGGTAGAAGTAACAAATGAAGACTACAAACAAACAAACCGTTCACATGATAAACAATGAAGCAAACAATAAACAATATAAAAGAAAAACAAGTAAATAAAACAATTCCCCACACCAAACAATTAACAAGGGTAAAGTAACTAAAACAACTCAGACTAAATGATAAACAAGATAAATGAACATAAACTACTACTAAAAAAAATAATAATAATTATAAAAAAACATTTTTGAAAATAAAAAAACAATATATAACAATTTAAATGTATACATAAATATAAGTAAATACAAAACAACAAATGTGCATACTACCTTACCCAACTACAATAATTTAACACCAATAACACTATTGCTTTGCTACAATTTCAGCCATTCTTTTGTAGAAATATGACCATATTGCTCTATCTGGAAAAATACGACATCTTTCCTGACTTGCGTTCACGTGCATTTTCTCAGTCTGAATTTTTTTTTACATGCGGTGAGAGTGATCATGCTTCTTACGTCCATTTCAGAGAACCAGAGGACAAATACTTCAATTGATCGTTTAGGCATTTAAGTGGTACTGAAGTGAGGCGCAGAGATCTGCATTCTGATTCGGTTCTAGTACATACCGGTTATATACAGTATGTACAGTATATTGGCACCAGGTTTCAACCCTACAGTAGCACAGACAGAACTATAATACATGGCATTCTCTAACGAGCTGATTAAGGTCTGAAACCTTGTAAAAAGGTTTAAAAAGAGACTCTGGAACTCTTAGGGTGCCCAAACTTTTGCACAGTGCCATAATAATGTTTTTATTTTTGTTTGATTTATGGCATAAGAAGTAACTATGCATCAGTGTTTGCTAAAAATATTTGCATCTTTTCAATTAAAAAAAAATCACCAAAATCTGTTATTTATCATGGGGTGCCTAAGACTTTGCATAAGACTGTATGTTGTCTCAATACTTTTGGCCACCACTGTACAAACATAAGCCATGGTTATCACTGTACACTACATGATAACCATGGCTTATGTTTCATCAAGTCATCTTTACATAAATAAATTAATAAAATATCTATTATAATCAGACACTTTCATTTGGTACATTTTTTAAAGTCCAACAACAATTAATGTTTTTTTTCTCTCCTCTGATTCTTACCTGACTCACGTGTAGTAAAGGTTACTGGGAGACTGTACTGGTCCCCATTGCCCGCTCTTGTGTACGCAGACACACTAATCTCGTAAGAGCTATGAGGTTTGAACCCGTACAATTCTGCCTGAGTAGAAGCATCTGTGGAGTTCTGCAGCAAAACAACAAGAGAGATGTGATAATACAGTAAGTATTCTTTAGTTTACTGTACATAAATTATAGACTATATACACACCGCAAAACTTCACATACACACACCCATTCACCTGGTATATAACAGCATTGGTGTTCAGTTCCACTATTTTGAATCCATAATGTTGAATAACGCCATTGGGCTCCGGACTGGGTTCCCAGTGGAGCCACACCGAGTCTGAAGAGTGGTTAAAGATGCTCAGGTTTCGTGGTGGAGACATCGGACCTACGATCAAAAACAGTCACATGAGATGGTATCTTAATGTGTCTTAGCCACGTACAAAAGTCTCTTTCATGGATCAGAAAAGTCTTTTCAGGGCTCAGTGGTCTTCTGAAGTTCAACCATGCTGTAAGACTAATGGGGATAGTTTCCAGTAGAGCTGGGAAGGTATGAAAAATTCATGGTACGACAGCGATACAAACCTTATCACAGTCCAGGGTCAGCTAAGCTCTTACGAACAAATATTTCTAATATTACTTAAACAACTCTGAAAAAATAGATGTTATACAGTAAAAGGATACCATCTATTAATTTTTTTTAGAAATTGTTTTATTTGTAGATCATTTTATAAAATATGTCTGGAAATCAGCTTAAAAATCCCTAATATTGTCTAATAATAAAAAATAGATAACATTAAGAAATATTAAGCCGATTTCCAGACATATTATTACAAATAGAACGTAATTGTATGCTTTAAAACATGTCTAGAAATGAGTTTAATCTTACATTTACATTGCTTTAACCATATATTAAAAATATATTGAGATAAATTGGACAAGATTCAAGTCATTTTCGCGTACTAACTTGCCTTTTGCATTACAGCTTGGGGTTTAATGGTAGTCTATAATGCTGTAGCTAGCTACAGATTTATTTCTATATATTTACAGTAGCCAGCTAATATTATTGGCCGAGCCACTGCAGGGCACTCACACACTCACACACTTATTCACACATACTACGTGAATAATAATTGAAAATGTCAATTAGCCCAATCTACATGTTTTTGGTCTGTGGGAGGAAACCGGAGCACCCGGAGGAAACCCACCAAGCACGGGGAGAACATGCAAACTCTATGCACACGGACCCCGAGGGCAGAATCAAACCCGGACCCTGAAGGTGCAAGGCGACAGTGCTAACCGCTAAGACACTGTGTCGTCTCACTGATAGCTAGCTAGTTTTATTTGTGGATTTTTTTAGTTGTTAAGCTAATTTTAATTAGGGACTTTCTCAAACCTTAGCCAGCTTAGTCATAATTAACTACTTTACATTTGTGCATATTTTGCTATTGCTAGTTTTATTTGGAAATGTTCCATATGTTAGCTAGCTACTGATATTTCTCTAACAATAGGTAGATTGTTTTTGTTTGAGGGTTCACTTGCCAAAGTTTATGTTAATAAAAAAAAAACCCTTACAACTTAGCAGTTATACTAATGACTGTACCAGGCTTTTTTTTTCGTTACAATGTATAAAGGGTGTTCAAGTCAAACTTACGGTGGCCCTGAAGTGCAAAACAAAATAACAAAACTGAAAACAAAATAACAAAACCCAAAACAAAATAACAAATTCAAAACCAAATTAACAAAACGGAAAACA
>JAOVVA010000037.1:33939300-33951580 GCA_028565275.1 Leiocassis micropogon
CACGTCATGAAATTTCTCATGAATTAAGGTGTAAAATTGATTGACGTTTAAATAAGACTGCAAGCACAGTACGGTGATGAGGCGAAAACATCATTCGCCAACACCGCTTGCACGTTACAGGAACTCGGCTGGGATTTCCTGCCACATCCCCAATACAGTCCTGACCTCGCTCCGAGCCATTTTCACATGTTTGGGCCATTAAAGGAGTTCCTGGGAGGCCAACATTTCAGACCAGAAGCAGGCAGCCCAGTCATGGCTCCAGCATACTGAAAAACGTTCTACCTTGATGGTACTCAAGCACAATCTACAAAAAAAAATGACTTGGATCATTCACAATTCGGAAAATCCTAAAAGACATTATCACTCACCTGCTTCATCAGTGTGCAGAGCCAGCATGAGTGAGGGCCCCGTGCCCCTGCGAGTTGCCGCCGCGATGGAGAGGTTGTACGCTGTGTACGGAGTGAGCTGTTCAAGAGTGAGCTGCAGGTTGGGTGTGTATGTAGTGTTGGTTCCTTGTGGCCCCTGTAGAGCTATGGTGTATTCGATTATCTCGCCGTTGGGCTCTACAGGAGCGTACCATGACACCAGGATGGAGGTGGAGGAGAGATTTCTGCTCACACCCAGTAGAGGAGCTGAACTGGGTACTGAAACATGCATACATAAGGTAAAGCTACGTAAGGTCTATACTAAATGTCAGTGTTTTTATAGTTTATTAATGTTTTGACAGAAAAATAAATTACACACAACTCACCATCATCATCCGTTCTCAGGTGCAGTACGGAGGTGTGGTTTAAGGCGGAGCCTGCACTAGTTGCCGGGGTAACTCGTAGCACATACGGGAAGTACTTCCTGAGTTTGGTGAAAAGGTAAACCGTATCAGTGGTCGTCTTGGTAGTGGTCTGGTTTTCCGTGCGGTTGATGGACGGGTGGGTTATGCCCGCCTCCTGAAGGCTTAGCTGGTAGAACACTCTACCGTTCGGCTCCAGCGGGGGGTCCCAACTGATCACTACAGCCGTAGAGCCGTAAAACTGAGCCGAGAGATTATGGACCGGACCACTTGGCACTGGAAGTGGGAGAGACATTTAATATGAGTGGTCTAGTATAGGACACATGGTTAAACACTTCTGGAAAGAGAACACAAATTGAACTTTAAAGACAGTCTGATCTGAAAGGTGTGTTCTTTATTCAGAAGTGTTACTACTAATATAAACAATATACAGTATAATATAATGTTAAAAAAAAACATATAGTATATGTGTGTGTTTAATAAGGGTTATATCAAGTTCAAATCCTTATCATCATGATCGATTCAATCACACCAGGCAAAAGACAAAGCGATGGACACATGAGGAAAGACATTAACAAATACATTTCAGATTAAACTCCATGCAGTGCATACGGACATATGATAAGGAAAAAAAAAAAACATCTCGTCATGTAAACAACTGGAAACACAGTAATTTTCCTCCAGACTCAACCTGCAAAATGACCTGAAGGATAAATGTTTTGAGTCACGAGCAGATTAACAGAGAGAGGGAAAATAAGAGATTATCCTTGCATAGTCTGGGATGAAGATTTGCAAGGACAAAGAGGTGTGTTGCTTAGTTGAGCTCAGGCAGCTGGACATTTGGAGTGGAGCTGCAGGAACTGAAACATAACCAAACACAATCAGTGGACAGTGAGAGAGAAAGAGAGAGAGAGAGATTATTACATAATCATATAAAACACTTCATCAGCCTCACACAGCAGGGGAGAATCTCGTTTCTCTTTCAGGGTCAACTCTGCTCTGTTTTTTCCCAAAATGACACCAAAGCAGGGAACAAACTATGTTCTACAAACCTGTTTTTTGAAACCTGAAGCCCCCTAAGTTACCTACGTTAAATTGTCCCTTAGTACAGTAGCTACAGTTACAGTACAATATCTCGTTACAATGGCACCTAGAAGTAGGTGGGATATATTAGACAGCAAGTTAACTTTTTTTTCCTGCAATTGATGTGTTGGAAGCAGGAAAAATGGGCAAGCGTGAAGCCTTGAGTGACTTTGACAAGGGCTAGATTGAGACTACTAGATGACTAGATCAGAGCAACTCCAAAACTACAGGTCTTATAGGATGTTTGTAGTCTGAGCTGGTCAGGACATACCAAGGAAGAAAAACTGGTGAACCAGCGAAATTGAGGTTGCAGTGATCCCTCACAGCTCCAGTGTTTGATTCTGTGCTCAGGTGTCTGTGTGGAGACTCACATGTGGGATTCTCCATTGTCTGACCTCCAAAAACTCATCCATGTGATTTAATGATGCTACAGTAAACTGGATGGGAATAGCCTGAGAACCGCTGTGGACTTGCTTATCTGGCTCAGTGCAAGATTCTTAGAGCAGGCTTCAAATTCATCATACAGTAATTCAGGCCACAATAAGGTGGTTTTCAGAAGTTGAGTGAATACTCCATATCTTCAACTTGAAGGCCCTACAGTAGATGACTGCTTGTGCAGCTCATAGCTAGGAACAGACCTGGTGCTTATGATACAAGTGTTTGCACAGGACAAGCCAGAAACATGTTGTGCATTTTCCCCAAATTAGACATCAAGAAAACTGATCATAGGGAAACCATATTACAACCCATTAAAACACTAATGCTAGGAAGCAATTACTTTTTGCTTTTTAAAACAAGCAGCTGGATAAAAATATTTTGAATTGCCGCAGTTATAATGCAGATGATATCTACTGAACACTCAGCTTATGGCCTGGACTCCAGGGTTGAGAAGCTGTAACACTCCAGAGGTGCAGAAGTGCGATGAAGTCTTTTATTAGCATGTGCTAATTTTGTGTTCTTCTTGATTGTAATCATCCATCAGATTTTCAGTGACTTTCCACCAAAAATGCATTGTAAAGTTTCCCACTGTAAGATTTGGTCTTTAACTCCATTCCATTGTTTTACTTCTGTGCATTACCCACTGTATGTGTGGTATATTAGATTAGATTAGATTACATCAAATAATATCATATCATACAGTATCATATAATATCATATTATATATATATATATTATTAAAGATTTTGGAATCTGATTTATTGTCTGTCTTTTTATCCTTTTACATCCACATCATATTCCTCCATATTTTATCTGACGCCTGAAACCCCTGACCTGAGAGCATCCTGGGGTTTTGGTGTGATTTTCTTTCTTAGAAACGAGGTGGAAATGAGTTGGAAAAACGATGCAGAGCTGCTCTCCTGCCCTGTCTGTGTGAGGAGACTGACCGTCCTCGGGCATGGTGAAATTAAGGGGATCGCTCATCACCCCCCCATCACCCAGAGACGTGCTGGAGCTCAGCCACACCCTGTATTCATGCCCCGCCCTCAGCCCATCCAGCTCCGCCCACTGCAACAAGCCGGGCACCCGCTATGCAGGGAAACAACAGAGACACATGTGTTAATGTCTTTGAATGCAAATGACCACAGTTTATATATATTAATGTTAAATGTTTGTATTTTGAGCTTTGTACGGGCCCAAGCACTATGACATCATAGTGTGTGAAGAGCCCTCTTGTTCTTCTAAGCATTCCAACATCTGGGGTTTGGGGGTCTTAACATGCTCATGAAGTCATGAAAATCAGCACACGGTTTGGAATCTGCTGCCATTAGGACGCCTGAGCGGACGGGCCTTGGGCGCGGGACGGAGTAGTCCCATGAGATATTTTTGCTCATTAGCTCATACACACTTGCACGTATACATACGAAACTCGGTGCACATTTAGAGTTCATTGGGCTGAACAACTTTCACTGTGCATTCTAAAATTATTTCATAATTGTATTGGTATGCACAGGGAGAACATGCAAACCATTTTCTCATTCTCTCTATATTATGCATTTTCAATCCCATAACAAATAGGTTTTTCTTCTTCCTATTATTATTATTATTATTAGTAGTAGTAGTAGTAATAATAGTAGTAGTAATAGTAATAATGCTTACTTTTTTAAGGATATTAGGAGTTTTAATTACTAGAACTATTTAAACACAGTATATAATTTATATTTATATTTAAAATCTGAGAAACACTTATTTATTATGTAGGATGCAAATACACAATGCAGCATAACTGTTAATGTTTGTGCTATTTATGTTAGTATAACACTGTTTAAAAAACTAACTAAATCAAAGAAATCTAAATATAAATAAATAATTATATAATATAACAATTAATAATTATTTATATTAATTAATCATAGTGGTTAGTGTGTGAATGATGTTTATGGCGAAAATATTTGTAAACATTGTGTGTGTGTGTGTGTGTGTGTGTGTGCACCTCAGTGGAGATGGTGATGTTGTCACTGTAGTAAATGGTGTAGTACTGTATGATGCCATTCGGCTGAGTCGGCGGGCTCCAGCTCAGTCTCACTCTGCTCAGAGACAGCAGTGTGTAGAACACGTTCTGAGGAGCGTCTGAAGGAACTGACACAGCCACACACACACACACACATAAATAAAAACATCAAAAATTGTCCCTTAACCATGTAAGTGTGTACAGTATGTGTGCATTTATACCCGACTCTGATGTGCTGAAGGTGATGTAGATCAGGACGCCTCCATCACCAAGACGAGTCCAGCTGCTCACTGAGGCGTTATACAGTCCAGGTCCATCTACACTGACCACCACTGACGCCTCAGTCACATTGGCTACAAACTCAGAGCTCAAGTTCCTAACACACACACACACACACACACACACACACAAAATCATTATCACTAAAAGTATTTATGTAGACGATTTCAATGGCTAATATGCATTAATGTAAAATAATCATACAGACCTTTGTACATATTTAGTCGATAAACAATATCAGAATCTTTAAATATTCATGAATATATAATACGTTGCATTAATATAACCTCCTGCGATTATAAATTAACCCACTCGCTAGTAAACAAAGTCTGATTCCTGTATTTGAGCCCTAAATTTTGTCATCATATTCTAAATCATATTAGGAATATATTATACAACAGAGGCATTTCACAAGTTTCGATAATGGACAGTAACAGCACTGGGATTTATAACTATATGTATCACTCGGCACCCCAATAACAATACTGTATACATCCTAATACCCATTAGTTACACTGACTCTGGGTTGCAGAAGGGTGAAAGTAGGTCTATACGGTCTGCAGTACTGGCAGCCGCCTGCCAAAACCCACATTCAGCAAGAAAAATATTAGTCATAAAAAATATTTTATGACTTTGCCTCTGAACCGTCTGTGTTCTTTTATTGACAGCTACAAAGCTACCAGGCTTTTAACACAAGGCTGAATCCCAAATCCCTCTCTAGCCGTGAATAAGAGCACTACTTGGTGTGTGAACCAAGGGACTGTAGGCCCTACATAGTGCACTAGCTTCCCTTTTAATGCTATTTGGGATTAACCCCTGAACCTGGACGTTAACAGAGCTGATATTCTAAAGTGGACTAAGTGTAAATATAAAGTAAATCTCGTTATTTTCTCAGGACTGTCCACCACCTCCATGGTTTATTCACCTCACCTTTTGGCTACATAGTACAAGTAAGAATTTAAAACAGCTTCCTCCCTATTAATTACACTAACTGTCGGTCGCCAGCTCTGCCAGTCTCACTTAAATAGTCCTGCCAGTCGCAGATGGATCAAAATAACTAGTCAATTAAACATCTATAATAAATGATGCTTGTGGAAAGCAATATCGCACTTGAGGTTGTGCTGTTGTGTTGAATATCAGCGCTGCGTCTCATGTGATTTTGCTTAAGTATACCACAGTTTATAAATGTAATGTGGAATATATAGAGTTTAGGATGAAAATTGTAATTTTTAATTATAGTTTAGGGCTATATTAAGTCACTGTAGACTTGATTTGATGAGATAAGCATAATATGCACTCACCACACTCTTACACTGTAGTACAGAATCTCCGAGTTGGCCTCCTCGGGTGGTTGCCATGACAACTCGACTTGGTTATCTGACAACTTCCTGTAGTACAAGAACTGCGGGGGGGAGCTTGGGACTGTTGTTTAGGAAGAACATTGCTTATCGATTATCGAACATAAAACTGAAGATTCCCAAACGTCGAGAGTGAGAATAGTAACATTGCATACACACACACACACGAACAAACAAGGCAAACTCTTTTTTTCATTCCAAAACTTTTAGAATGTAAAAGAACAAAGAACATTTATGATGAAGTGGTAAAAAGAGTTGAGAGTTAGAAATTAGTCCGTAGGTCTAAATCCAGCTTGGCTGTGAACAAAACAGCAGGTTATTAGCGTTCTGGAAAACCACACACACACACACACACACACACGTACACACACTCACTCACCATCCTCCAGAGTGGTGATGTTGAGGATTTCACTGCTGTGGTTCCCCAAACCGACTCGCGTGGCGGCTTGTACACTGAGCCGGTAGCGTGCGTACTTGCGCAGGTTGGTCAGGAGCACAGACGGTGTGTGTGTGGTGATGTTCAGAGTGTGTGTGGTGTTCCAGTACTCTACACTGTAGTACAAGATGACTCCATTGGGGACAAGGGGCGGCGACCAGGACACGTTCACCTCGCTGGAGCTAATGCTCTCATAGGCAAGACCGTATGGAGAACTGCCAGGCACTAAAACACACACACACACATGTCAAAACATGGGATGTCTTTACCTCGCACACAGTTACATCTTTAGACTAAAATACCCACCATCCTCCCCCGACAGCATCTGTAGCGTAGGTGAGGTCTGATCTCCATGACCGAGACGTGTGTATCCTTGTGTACTCACGTTGTACAGAGTGTACGGTTTCAGGTGGTGCAGTGTGACACTGGGAACTGTCGAGTTCACCGTATAACTGAACGTAGCGTTGCTGTAGGTCACCTCGTAGAACACGATGATGCCATTAGGTTTCTCAGGAATAGACCAGGTGATGGTGGCAGTGGATGATGTGGTGTTTAAAACAGACAGGTTGTAAGGAGGAGAATCAGGTTCTGGAAGAGGCGCGCGAGAGGAAAAGAAGTCGATCAGATAGATCTTTGTATTCTACACTGCTCTACTGTTGTTTTGGATAGTTTGAATTAGACCTTGTACAATATACTGGACGTTTAGCATTATAAATTATTAAGTCCTTACAACACAAAATAATCATAGTTTTTTTTATGCACCTTGCATTTTTATTTTTATGAAGGGTGCTAATAATTCTCTAGGACACCATATCTTACAGTATGATGTAATGCAATTTAATGGCATTTTAAAAACAAACAATGAAAAGATGAAATGGTCTATTATACAGTGTTCACTCAAAACTACACTGCCAGGCAGGGTCAAATTATTGGGCTGCATCGAGCAAAGAAAACAACTAAGGAGATTTGAAATTACTGAAACTGGGTTAAGAACAATTTACTCACAGGATTGGGACTAAACATCTGTGTGGACATAAGAAAACTACTTGCATTTGCTATGGAAGAAAAAACATTGGACTTTGGAGAGCAATAGAAAAACATCATGTGATCTAATCCAGTCCAGATTGAGCCTATCCCAGAGTGATGGGTGCGTCAGGGTAAGAAGTGTAGGTAAGTAGGGTAAGTGCATAGAGCCCACTGTACAAGCCTCTGGAGGCAGTGTTATGATCTGGGGTTGCTAAAGTTGCTCAGGTCTAGACTCAGCAACGATATGTGGCAATATAATCAAGTCAGCTGACGACCTGAATCATTTTAAGACTTTTTAATCATACTATTTCTTATTTCTATTAATCACATGCAAATGTATTGAAATATATATACAACATCAAATATACATACAGAAACATACGTCTTCTATAAAACCACTAAATTCGTTCATATCATTGTTCATATATACCATCCTCAAGTGTCAGTACAGAGATGTTATCCTCATCAGACCCAGGGCTCTCGCCTGCTGCTGTCGAGGCGGCTACACGCACCTTATACTGTGTGTATTTATCCAAACCTGTAGACACAAATGTCATTTTAGAAATCAAACAAACTGGTCCAGCGTTATGTCGAGTGCAGCTACAGCACTGACCTGTTAGGACGACACTGGTGGTGTTTGTAACCCGATGCTGGACCTGGTGACCGGTCAGGTGATGGACATAGACGGTGTAGTGCGTGATCTTCCCGTTGGGGTTCAGAGGTGGATTCCAGCTCACAAAGATGGAGGTGGAGCTTATGTTCTCATAGGACACATCCTGAACAGAGCTAGGCACTGAGGGAGACAAGTTTAGATCAGTCAGGAATACAGACACTTTTACAAGAATTTATAATAAAGCATAAAATTCTACTATTATAACTACATGAGCCATAAACCCATGGCAATTAAAAATCCAAAAAAATGTAATATATTTAAAGTAACAAATAACTTGAAACTTTACAGGTTATACAGATCCATAAAAACATAAGAACAACAACAACAATAATAATAATAATAATAATAATAATAATAATTACAAATTTGGGTCAAAAATCCTTAATTCATTTAAAGTGACAGCAGAGGAATCAATTTGTCTAGACATTAAGTAAACATGCACAAGTGTAAGAATAGCATGTTAGCTTTTAATCACTATTAAGGACATTAATTAGTGTAGGTATACCTCAGGGGTCAGTTCTTGGTCCACTTTTGTTCTGAATATAAACTGAACATGTGAGCTCAGTTATTAAATCTTTGTGCTTCTCTTACCACTGTTACACCAATGACATGCAAATAAACTGTTTTTCTATTCACATCTCAACTTTCTCAGAAGATCCATCATGTGATATTCGACAAGACATGACTGATCTACATGCTAAGAGCTGCAGCATTCAGTGTAGAATTTAAGTCAAACTCCAGAGAGGGTTTATAGAAGTTTTTTTTTTTAATATTACCATAAATACTGAAAGATAATTATATACACTATTAGCATTCCACACGTTACAACAAGCTCCATAGCTCTAGATTTCAGGTTTTACAGAAATCAGCTATAGGGGGAAATCAGACACAGAATTTTAGGTAGACTTATGATTTCTGGTGTCACTTTACCCTGTTCCGGAGTTTTCTGTGCCGTCCATGCGGCAGGTCCTTCTCCTACAATAGTGAAGGCGGACACGCTGAAGTTGTAATCGGTAAAAGGACTCAGTTTTGTCACCACGTAGGAGATGTGATTGGATGATAAGTTGACAAGCTCTTCAGTGGGTAGCAGAGCTGTGTGTTGCACCATATGAGGAAGCAGGAATATATTTATTTTTAGTTTTTTTTTATAATGTTTGATATACAGTCAACTTAACACATATATAATATAATATAATATAATATAATATAATATAATATAATATAATATAATATAATATAATATACACAATAATTTTGTATTCTGTCTTTTTTTTTCTTTCAGACTAAGCATGAGTATGTTTTTGGTACTGTTGCAGACATATTAATGAGTAATAAATGATCAGGGAGGTCGTGGAATGTTTCAATTACCCTTGTTTTAAGTTTTCCTGGTTTACACAATGACCATGTAAAGCAGACACTTGGTCATAGACATGCTACTAAAGAAAATGACATTTACTTCATTACTGTACGTAAATACATATTGCACATATTTGTACTTTTTTTGAGTAGTTTTATTAGAGTATGCCTTTTTCTTTTACTCCACTACATCATACAATAAATATCTGTACTTTCTACTCCACTACATTTGTACATTGCATTGCATTCCATAACTAGAGTGGTAGTATTTGAAATTGTAATATCACCAACTGCTTCCTATTATGCATAATTGCATGATTTATTTTTGCCTTCCCTAATCATGTCACAGATGTTTGAAATCAGAAGTGGAGACAGTTGCAATTAGAGATGAAACAGCACGTTCACAGTGGGGAAGCAGAGTGAGAGAAAGATAGAGAGAGGGAGAGAGAGACTTTGACTTTAAGGCTACTGTACATTAACATAAGCTCAGTCATTTTGATGCAAGTAAATGTAAAGGTAAGTACTTTTGTACTTTTGGTCAAGTATATTTGTAAATGTAGGACTTTTTCTCAAGTTATATTTGTTATATTGTCTATTTTATTTATTTATGTTATATTGTCAAATACGTGGCGGCACAGTGGTGTAGTGGTTAGCACTGTTGATTTGCACCTCCAGGGTTCAGGTTTGATTCCCGGCCAGGCTCGAGTCCCATCTCTGTGTGCATGAAGTTTGTATGTTCTCCCTGTGCTTGCTGGGTTTCCTCCCACATTCCAAAGACCTGCTGATTGGCTTTCTAAAAATAATTGCTCATAGTGTGTGAGTGTGTGTATGTGTGTGTGCCCTGCGATGGATTGGCACCCTGTCCAGGGTATATCCCGCCCCGTGCCCAAAGTCTCCTGGGATAGGCTCCAGGCCCCTGCAACCCTGAATACAGGATAAAGCGGTATAGACGATGAGTGAGTGAGTGTCAAATATGTATATTTATTATATTGTTCTAAATGTAGGACTTTTACTTAAGTTATATAAGTTATATTGTCTTAGCCAGCCAGCTAATTAGGTTTTTAAGTTAACAAGTTAGTTTTTTGTTAATTTATGTTGTAAATTCATGTTGTCTTGTCAATCTGTCTTGTCGCAGCTAGTCAGCTAATTAGGTTTTTTTAGTTAGCTAGTTCGTTTTTGTTAATTTATGTTGTTTGTAGCACCTTGGTCCTGGAGGAACGTTGTTTCGTTTTACTCTGTACTGAACTTTATATGGTTGAAATGACAATAAAAGCCTACTTGAACTTGATATTTTATAGGATAAAATAGGAAAAAATTGCCTAGCAAGTTTTTCATACATTAGCAAAATGTTAATTCAACACTTTGCTAATAAAAACAATATTTTGACAATAAATACCCAAACCCAAATGGATATAATCCGACTCAGACTGTAAACATTACATGGAGTGATGACATGCAGTGACTTGTCTCCTTACCTTCGGTCCAGCTCGTGACTGCTGTTTGTGTGGAGTCACGTGGCTGGAACGTCATGCCCGTCATTGCCGATCTCGTGGACAGTCGTGGCTCGATGGAGCTCACGATGGGTACCGAGACTGATCCTGAAGTCAGAGGTGAGAAGTTAGTCACAGAATCCAGTGTCACAGGGCTAGTGTTAGCAGAGGTGAGGGCAAGCCAGGGGGGATGGGTGGGTGTAGCAGTGGAGGTCGGCGTCAGGCTGGATGTTACAGCAGTGTTGTGTGAGTTTGTTGTATCAGTGTTGGGTTTTTCAGTGATGGTTAGGCTTGTAAGACTGGAGGAGCTGAGAGTGAAAGCAGTGTGTCCAGTAGCTGTGCTGATGTCAAGCGATCTGGAAGAGCGGTGGAGGGCTTGGGAACTGCCACTGGAAACTCTTGACAACATACCAGCACTAGCACCATTCTGGCTTGAATTCTATAAATGAAAAAATAAATAAATCACAAAATCCATAAATTACAGTACATGAGATCATTTTAAGTGCAAAGGTTTGTATCCACTTAAATATTTCAACAGAAAAAATAATGGGCTGGTGTTTGTTTTATAATTTTATTTAAATAATATACACACCGTTCAAGTCTCTTCCAAACGGTTGGGATGTTGATTCATGGCAAAAGTATTAATATGTAATACCAAAAGAAAAAAGGCATAGCAAACCTCAACCAAAAGGTAGAGATGGCTCAATCAGGTTAGTTTTAGCACATTTTCAAGAACATACAGTATAGTGACTTAAAATGTGCGCTATCAAAAAGTTGAGCAGCACATTAAAAGGTTAAAATGCCAGACCTGTCTCTCAAATTCTCTGTGAAATGTCCTTTTGGGTAAAAACCCTAGCCTGTACAAAAGTGTAGTGATGGATTGCTGGCAGAAATCAACTGAAATTGCACAGCACGAACAAAATGGACTGATGGACCACTCATCACTCCCAGTCAAGTGTTTCTGTTAAGCGCACTCTGTGAGCAGAGCCGTGAGTGCTAAACCTTCACGCAATCTTTTTTCTGCATCTATAACTTATCAATTATTTAATTCTGTTATGAGATTGCCTCAACATTGCTGGGTCTCTAAAAAGTGGGAATTGCTGTTTGTTTTTGTTTTTTTAAACATTCTACCTATGAATAAAAAGCGAATTATTGATCTTTTTGGTCGTTAAAGGACTCACCAAACATAAAAATCCAACAACACCTTTTCATTTGTCAGTATTGCTGTCAACTAAAAGTTGTTACGCCTTACAACCTTACACACACAAATAATATATACTCAGCAAAAAAAGAAACGCCCCTTTTTCAGGACTGTGTATTTCAACAATAATGTTGTAAAAATC
>JAOVVA010000037.1:33954703-33970921 GCA_028565275.1 Leiocassis micropogon
ATTGGCGGTGGAAGCTTAATGTGGGAGCCTCTAGCGACGGGGTGGAATTGGATACTACTAAATTAGGGGAGAAAATCGGAAAAATTCTTATATAAAAAAAAAAAGGCACCTGTTAGCCTTCACCCTCCCCATGTGGTAGCTGTCTTTTGATGGCGGAGACCTGGCTAGGATTTGTAAGATGGCCAAATTAGGCAGTAAAAACTGGGGTAGTAAACTACATTAAAGTTTGGGCTCTCAAAGTAGCTCTCAAAATGACTTTCTACTTTTAGAGATTTCTTCCTGAATAAATAATTCTGCAAACAATGTGTGTAGTCTGTAGACTAGATCCAATGAACACGATGCAGTCTTACGTTGCAGTGAGGCAGAGCACCATTCATGATCTCCTCTGCGTTGAGATCCAGAGTGTGGACTGTCTGGCTTGTTCTGGCATGTTTGGCTTTAACTGCGAACTTAGTGATGAGCCCATTGATGCGTATGGGTAGAAACCATTTCAGTACCACTGAGGAGTGATTTTGAGCAAAAGCCGTGAGGTTCGTCACCATGCCAGGAGCTGCAGGAAAAAAACAGGGACACGTTTGCAAACTTTAAACATTAAAACCATTCAGCACTTAAACACCTACAGGTACAAACTGAATTACTGAAATACTGTATATGCAACATTGCTTACGGGCATCTGAAGTTTTGAAGTACAGTGACTGGCTGAAGGGTCCGACTCCTGCCTTGTTCACTGCTGCAACCTAAAAGGGGTGGTTGGTAAATAATAAAACCATTATTTTAAACTGTACACACACTTTCTGTGCCATATAGTGTTCTAAATAAAAAACAAAACAAATTTATTGCTTTGTTGATTGGGACTTGACAGGTTTGTGAATCCAGGAGAAAAATAACGGAAAACCCACAGGGATCTATCATACATCCATAGATCTTTTTACCAGATAAATAATTAAGAGCTGCTGAATAATTTAATGAGATCAATGGAATGGATGTCTTTGGCAACTTTCCCACAGCCAGTTCGAGTCACTCTGCATGTCCGCTTAGCACTGCACTTTACACACCTTATGTTAAACACAAATTTGTAGCAACTCAGCTGTAAAATACAGACATTACACAGCTACACATAATTAAATAGAAGTGTAAAATCAAGTGTGAAGCTTAACCATTTCAAGTCACACATTTTTTAAAGTGTATTTATATTACTCTTACTCTATATTGCTTATCCTATACAAGGTTTTGGGAGGCCAGGAGCTTATCCCAAGCGAATTCGCGGCACTAGGCAGGGTACATCCTGGTCGGGGTGCCACAAAGCACAAACATGGAGGCTCAGTGATTAGCCCTGTCGCCCTGCACCTCCAGGGTCCGGGTCCGATTCCAGCCTGGGGGTCTGTGTGCATGGAGTTTGCATGTTCTCCCCATGCTTGGTGGGTTTTTCCTCCCACAGTCCAAAGACATGCAAATTATGCTAATTGACCTTCCCAAATAGCCTGTGGAGTGTGAATGAATGATGGAGGGCACAAACATGCACACACTCACTCACTTACTAACTACGGCAATTTAGAAACACCAGTTAGTCTAATCTGCATGTATTTGGATTGTAGGAGGAAACCGGAGTAACAAGAGGAAACCCACCAAGCACAGAGATCCGAGGAGGGATTTGAACCCTCAACCCTGGAGGTACGTGGCCACAGTGGCTAACCACTAAACAAATGTGTGCGCCTGTGATGGATGTGCGCCTCAATCTGTTATTGCTCCTCGCTCCCTCTGTGGACTCACTAGGGGGATGAAGGGATGAAGGGGCGGGGCCGCTGGAAATGGGCACGGATGCAGCATCATCAGCAATAATAGATCTCGGGCTTCTCCCTACGTTATAGAAGCAGGGCAGGGAGTGTAGCCAGGGTCTGGCCGGTCTGGTATCACGCTGAAGATGCGAAGCAGAGTTGTGCGCTATGCTACAAACGTGGAAGAGTGGCATGCGAACGGGGTCATGTATTGCGCCCAGGGACTTGAAAGAAATCGAAACTGAAAGCAGTCGTTTGATCGCAGCTCGAACTCCCATGGCACTCACACTCCAGCACAGCCTTCGGGATCCTGCCGCCGAAGAGGATCCACATTAAGGCCCCCACTCCCAGCTGGAAAACCCGCCCAGCCATTGGACGTTTAAGAGGACTCCCGCCTGAGGCCACACCCAATGGAGACCTGGGAGGGGCTGGCTGGCCAAATTAGAAGTGTCCTTGGGGTACGCAGGAGCTGCTGCCCACGCGGGCCCACTCTGCCACTCTGTCCGCCGCCATCGCTCGCCAGCCTGTGCCCGCATGCCAGCTGGGCACTGCCACCAGATCTGCATGTGCACACACCTTCTTCACATACTTTCCTTCCCTTTCTTTCCGTCGTCCCTCTATAAACCCTTTTCCTTCCCCTTTTTTTTTTAAGTAAATTTATCCTTTTCCCATAAGACCTCGCCTCGTGTCCGTGTTTGTGATGCCGCCCATGCATCAAACCCATTACAATATACTGTGAATCTATATATCTATAGATATATATATCTATATATTATTTTTATTTATATATTGTAAACACATGTGGAGAGGTTATATTATAAGTGACGATCCGATACATAATTGCACACTTCATATTTGTACTAATGCTGGCCAAACACAAGCATTTTAGAAAAGTTTCTGAATAAATATTAGAATAATTGAACATGTGAGTGACTGATGTCACAATATTAATGTGGGCATTTTCATCATTCACCATCACCATCATGTTTACTTAACTTTGAGCATGTAGTATTCCCATCATTATCAAAACTACTATCATTTTCACATTCCGATAGGGGAAACAATCATGTGCTAATGCTTCACATGAACACGGCCATAATTATGCTAATGGTAGCTAATGTTTCTTATTATCAGAGTAACAGGTAGCTTACTGTCTTGAATTCAGTGTACGCCTTTGAGTCAATGAATAATTGACATTCAATCATGTGTGTCCAAATAAATAACACTAGTAATTTAACACTGCATTCAAGTCTTGGAAGTTCTCTATGTGTGATGTGTGTGTTTGTTCAGCTCAATTTATTTTTTTAAAGCACTTAGACTCACAACAGATATTGTCACAAAGCATCTTGGATCTGGATCCAAGTACACAGTAATTCAAAGTAATACCTTAATGTTATAGGTGGCTCCTGGTGAGAGTGTGTTCAGCAGGGTTTCCGGGATGTCCAGGCTCTTCGTGATCTCTAGGAAAGTTGGGTCAGGATGCGGACACACTTCCTTGTATCTGATGACGAACGAGTGGATGCTCAGGTCAGGTGGAGACGGCATCTTCCATGAGAGGAGGATTCCATTCGAGCCCACTCGCTCTCCTTCTGGTTTAAAGGGAGCTGCAGGAACTATGTATATATATAAATGTGTGTTATTATATATTATAAGCGATGAAAAAATGTAAAAACATTTCGAGATAAAAGGTCTTCATCTGTGATTATTTTTCTAAAACATTACATCCTGAAGTGTTTTATTCTTTTTATACCACAGCAATTTTCCAATTATTTAAAGTTTTTCTTTTACCAATAAATGCCACTTTATCAATTCATAGTTACATTTAATGACAAATCCAAGGTATCTCCTGTTTTAAATTATGTTTTTTAAAGTAATATTAGAAGAGGGAGTGCTGTTGCACTGAAGATAATACAACCATGCTGATATTCAGTACAACAGCATGACCTCGAGTGTGATATTACTTTTATATTACTTTTATACTACACCAACACTATTTATTATCATCAGATTATGATTTGTTTGTTTATTTAACCAGTTATTTTGCTCCACCAGCCCATATCCTTCCATACCTTGAGGAACTAACTAACCATGACTTGAGGATCTGGTGACCAACAGCAACCCAAAGTTAGTGTAATTAACAGGTGTTTTAAATTCTTCCCTGTAATACTGAATGTAGCCAAAAGATAAGAAGAATAAACCATTAAGATGGATGATTGGTTTATTACTAATGTTATTTACTTCATATTGCTATTATTTTGTTTTAACTTCTGTGGTTGAACTCTAAATAGTGTTAAAAGGAAAGCTATACAATCCCTCGTTCCACACACTAAGTAGTGCCCATGATCAGGGGTTAGAGAGAGATTTGCGATTCAGCCTTGTGGTAGAAGCTGGTTAGCGCTATGGCTCGCATTAGCCATGGAGAGAACAGTACAGATGGTTGAGAGGCAATTCGGAATGTCTTAGAAGCGATAACTAAGGGGACAAAGTGTTGTTTAAGAAGACATAACATTATTAGATGTTTAACAAGATCAGTGTTTTGAATGTGGGTTTTGGCAGGCAGCTGCTCTCCAGTACTGCAGAGCGTAAATGATTTCTCTAAACTGATTTCAGTTATTTTAGTTAAAGAATAGTTACATTTTAACAAGTATGTCCAAAGTTGCTCAAGTCTGACCTGTTGTTGTGTACAAGTTCATATATGTGTACTGAATAACTACAGAAAAACATTATGCAAAACAAACTATCAAGTTTTAAATGGTTAAAATTGTAAGATCATTAACAAGTTTAGTTGTTACTATAGAAATACTAATGTATTTGAGTGAGCTTATTAATGTAAATCGGTGAGAGTTTATCAACCCTTTATTGCCAAACAAAATCAAGAGCTCAATCACAGCGCGGTATACATTTGTTTTAAGCTGCATTCCGCTGCAGCACTTTTACTTAGCGACTTTGAGTTCTAAAGACAGCAGTAATGGAGTGCAGATTTATTTTATCATTGTATCCACTAATATATCTATAAGTACTTGAAGTTCAGATTATTTTAAGATTTAAAACTGCTAAACTAGCTTCTGAGATTCAAACTCTGGTGCTGGCGGAGTATTTATTTATTTTAACTATTTAATTTAATTGCTTAATTGTAGTCCATGCTTGACAGCAATAAGGATGTATTTTTATGCTTCGTCCACTAGGCGGAGAAGGCATGGTGTTTTCCGGTTGTCGACATTGTCATATCGTGTTACTGTGATCACTCAAATACTGTACATGTGATTGAATATTTGAATTGTTATGCCAGGAATCCTATTTTTCTGTAATAATTTCCTTAATCCTTGAAATATTTTGAGGGTACTTCTGGCATACGAGTTAGTAAGGAGTACTGTATGACAAGACATTCTTGAGGCCACTGGCATTGAGTTCTACTTGTACCAATTTTAATCAAATTAAGGCTCAATAATACAAAAACACTCTTTGCATTACTGAAAGGAAAAAAGCTGCTTGGCTAGCAGACCTGGCGTCCATTCACTAATTATTTCATTCCAGCACTATCGTGTGACTGATCATTGTCTTCATGATCATCATTGCCAGGTCCTGAATCATGACCCTTTCATAAAATGTCTTACAGGAAGATCAGCTTTTAAAGGAGCAGCTAGAGAGATGCTCTGATGAGACACAATGACGAGTATAACACTGTTACACTGTGAGACTTTAGAGGAACTGGCATGGACTGACTAGGAAACTTACACCACTCAAACGCTACCGTTTATCAATAATAAATAAATGTCCTAAAATAAAATAAAAAGTTAGCCAGATTTACCGGTGCCATATGGATCATTTAAAAGTGTTTCTAGATGTGTTGCATGTAGACAAGTGGAGTCAAGTTAACGTTATCATATAGCACATTTTTAAAATGTTCACGCTTCATGTGCTTCATATCAGCGCATTACGGTTTTCTAGCCCAGTAATGACCTCCATCCTCAGCCACAACAGAGCCGCACCAGGCAAGACACAAACCGTGTGTAGTTTATACAGCGGAGATGAAATCAGTTTAAGAGAAGCTAAAGTAAGTTTTCACCTCAATGGTGACAGAGGGGTCTAAAACGGCCAAACATTTTTAAGACACATTTTAGATCATTAATATCAACTGATAAACAGTGACACAGTCACACACACACACACACACACACACACACACACACACACACACACACACACACCTGATTCAGTGGTGGTGATGGAGCGGCTCACGGCAGAGCTTAGCCCTGAGGAGGCGACTGCACTGACTGTCACTGTATACTGGGTTCCTGGAGTCACACTGGACACATTGGCCTGTGACACACACACACACACACACACACACACACACACACACACACACACAGGAAAATAGTGAACATTCCTGTAGATACTTGTACACACCTGGGGACACACACATCTGGGGACAAAGTGAGGACACACACATCTGTGGACAAAGTGAGGACATACACATCTGGGGACAAAGTGAGGACATACACATCTGGGGACAAAGTGAGGACACACACATCTGGGGACAAGGTGAGGACACACATCTGGGGACAAGGTGAGGACACACACATCTGGGGACAAGGTGAGGACACATACATTAGGGGACAATGAGGACACATCTGAGGACGCAGTACGGATATATATCTGACGAGACACTGAGGACACACATCTGAGGGCACATTGAGGACACACACTTATATATTGTGTATATATAGATAGATATTATAAAGTCATAAATCCATTGATGTGGATCAGAACCATACAACTGTAAGTTAATTTATAGAATCAACAAATATTCAACTTCCTCACCTTGAATGCTGAAATACTAGGGCCAAAGCCACACTTTATCTTAACCACAGCACACATAACACCTCTTAACGTGGAGAAAACAATGAAGAAAACAATCAAAGTTTTTCAAAGTGCAGATATTAATAAAAATTAACTAGCTTTAACTTCAGCTTGTCTCTTAAGTGTTGTATGTAAAATGCTCACACAGCTTAACACATGCTTTGCCTGATGTAACTTTATAAGTTCATTGCTCAGGCCTCTGATGATTTCTCATTATCATACCAAGCATCTAGAACAGTTTCCTATTTAACCAGAGGCTGTGACAGAGCCTCAGTCATGATGACTAAACATTTAAAGTGAAAAGACAAAAGCTTAAATGTACAATGAATTGTACCTTTAAAATTCTTATTTAACTTCCCTTAATTGTAGATTTAGAACTTAGAATTAAAGCAGATTTAGACATAATATTCATCCCTAATAATTATTCTTTAGGGAGCAGAAAACACACACGAGCTCGAGCAGGACATAAGTAGGGTTTTCAGTGTGTGACAAAATGACCAAAAAACAGGCAGACCGAGAGACAGACAGACAGACAGACAGACAGACAGATAGATAGATAGATAGATAGATAGATAGATAGATAGACAGACAGACAGACAGATATAGCTATTATATGCTATGTAGTTATTATATATAGGGAAGCTAGATATTATCTATTAAATGGGAAGAAACATGCACAAAATGATAAAATCAGACCTTTACATAAACAGTTTACGCATATATAGTTTACAGAAAAATATCAACATTACCAAACATGTCCAAAAGACCAATAAATCTAATAGTCAGTGATCACATTGTAGAAAATATCAGAGAGTGATACTGGGTTTAAAAGAAGCAGTATGCATCTTTAAATAAAAAGTTCCAAAAGAAAATGCTTTTTGGCTTAGCTAGCAAACTTTGTCCCTTGTCAAGACACACAAGAAATACCACAATTTACAGTACATAGCTTGCTAGCTATTAAACTAACATACTTTGTATGTCCTTTGTACTTTGTAGAGACAGATTTTTTTTAACCATTCTTTTGTTTGTTAAGCCACACAGTGACCTATGAATAAATCAAGCATATAAACATCTGACTTAAGGCATGATCCAGTGAGAAAGTATATTGGTGATACTGAATGCTCAGTGGGTGGAACAGATAAGAGGGAAAATGAGGTTGCTGCTAAACAACCATTTTTAAATTATATCTTTGGCACTTTTCAGCCTTTAACAGTAAAACATCTGTTCCCGTTTCTTTAATTTACTCTACATCACTTAATTTAATTTAATATGAAGAAATTACTGGTGTCTCAAAACTTGTGCACAGGACTATAAATACACTTAACACTAATTCAATATCCCAAATCAAGTGGATAAATCTTGTAGTGTTTACTTTGCCCTTTTCAATTTCCAATTTAAATAACAGGTTAAACTATAACATATCACACACCAAATATTAAAGCAAGATACCAGTTTGACAAGAAAGCAACATGAAAGAACATTAAAGCCTAAACATTTACTTAAATTTTTGATAAATTGAATTGTCTTTTGGAAATTGAATTGAACTGTGAGGTGCTTACAGATTCCTATGTCAATGCACAAAGCAAACAGCAAACACTGTGAAGTGAAAGTCTTGCCAGAAGAATAGACCTACCCGAACGCTGGCGATGCCGACACACAGGCCGAGCAGCAGGAGCTCACTCAGCGGCATAGCGGCGCCTTACAGAATGAGAGATAAACAAAGCAAAGAAACGAGCCAGGCCGTGATGGATGAACTCTCCAGGCTTCACCCAACTACTGCACCACCACGACTAAAAAGTCATTAAACCTTAATGGCCCTGTCTTTCTCTCCCTCTCTGCCTAATCTAAATTCTCTAACTTTCCTTAACTCCGCCCAGTTGATACAGATACCCGAGCACCTGACACCTGGCGCATGAAAGCACAAGATCTCTACAGCTGAGCGCTTGCATTGTAGGTGTGTGTGAAAAAAACAACAACAAACACTTTACCACCATATTGTAATTCATAAACATACAGTATAGCAACATAGCATGTATGCTGTGATCACCTGTACATGTCCATCTGGTGTAGTTATCAGGTTGACAATGCCATGGTCTGGGGTAAGCTGAACCGAATAGCGCTGATCGCATCCAGAAGATGGCAGCCAGTAGAGAGAGAACGAGCGAGGAGACACACTGACCACACGCACTTCTTCAGGAATAGCAGGGACTGCAAGATGCATCCAAATACACATGTACAACATATATAGTATGTCAACATAAATGCAATAATACCACACACACACACACACACACACACACACACACAAGTATTATGCAGGTGTTAAGAAAATATTGTTTGTTATTATTGTTTATTAGTATCAGCAGTAATTTTTCTTTGGTGTTCCTCAAGGCTCAATTATAGGATCAATCTGGTTTCAGCATTTATCTTCCCTCTAGGCTTTATCATACAAAAAAACATCTTAGTTTTACTTTTAATTTGAGACTCAGGTTATTTTCAGTGGCTTCTGATAGTCATGGTGCCCTGCAGCTTTACGTTTTTAATTACGCTTAATAGCTACAAACTTAAATAAGGATTAAACATAAAACCATAGGGTATGCAAACTTTTGCAATGGACTCATTATGTATTATCCACATTAGCTTTGTGTAATGCTTCACTTTAACATGTTCTAGTACTGCCCAAAGTATTTTGGCTTCAACTTTGCCTCGTCCTTTAAATGTGTAATGCCTAATAAAGCCTCAGGTTTAATTTAATATGGAACCTTTTTATATTTTAATTGTACTTTATGCATAAAAAGTCGAACCTGAATGTTAAAATGCATCCTTGACCTTTTTAAGTTCCTGATCTTCCTGATAAGAGCATCAGTTTACAGATGAGTTAAAAATGGGTCATGACATTTCAAATCGTTTATTAAGAAGTGTAACCTGTGTGTACGGTGAGAGTGGCAGCTTTCCCGCTCTGCGTCTTCCTGACCCGTTCCACAGTGACATTGTAGGAGCATCCGTCCTGCAGGCCGCTCGCTGTTTGTTCCTGAGTGTCTGTGCTCGTGCTGTACATCCAGCGGTGTGAATTGTTACTGACTGTCACTCTGTGGAAATCAAAATGCCCGACAGCACCGTCCCAAGCCAGGGTGACGGACGAGGAGTTGAAGTGTAACAGAGAGATAGAGCATACTCCTGCAGGACCTGGAAGGTTCAGCCAAAGAACAGAATCAAATACATGTACAGCAAATACCTTTTAAATATACGACTGAAATTAAAGTCACATAAAAAAAATTTTTAATCAAATTATTTCATGTCACTGCAAGAGACAGTTTTATATTGCAGAGCTGTTGATTTCTCATTTCTTATTGGTCAAAAGCTGGTGACTTATTTCCTGTAATGCACTCATTCTAATGCATTTGTGTTATTCCTTACATAATTTATGTAAGCTAATCACATAGTCCAAGGTGTAAAAGCATTTTATATAAACTAATTCTTGTCTTTGATTTACCTGAAACTCTTTTATAACTAATAAATCAACAATTCCTTCATCTTTAGTAAATGCTTTAACCTTGTCAAAATCATGGAGCTGGAGCCTATCCTGGGAACATTCGGAAAGGCACGATGCAAACATTCACACTCATTCAGACCTCAGGGCAATTTACTGGAGCAGGTAGGGAAGGGGAACACCAAGGACCGACTGATACCAAATTTGATTGCAAAATTGGAATTGTGATTCTGAGTGTATATCCTGATTCTATTTTTTTTTTTTTTTCAGATTCTCTTACAGAACAGCACAGTGGTGTAGAGGTTAGCACTGTGGCCTTGCACCTCCAAGGTTTGGGTTCGAGTCCTGCCTCGGGTCTGTGTCCATGGAGTTTCCCTGTTCTCCCTGCTTGGTGGGTTTCCTCCGAGTGCTCTGGTTTCCTCCCACAGTCCAAAGACATTAGGACAGATTAGGCTAATTGGAGTTCCTAAATTGCCAGTAGTGTGTGGTTGAGTGTGTAAGTGTGTGTGCCCCAAGATGGATTGGCACCCCGTTCAGGGTGCACCTGGGATAGGCTCCAGGCCCCGTGACCCTGTATACTGGATTAAGTGGTGTAGATGATGTGAGTGAGTGTTACAATGCTAAACAATCTTAGCCAATTTTCGCTCCTATCACAGAGCATGCGATACTGCCTGGTAGAGAGTGTCCACCTGTAAGATTATACAGAATGATTTAATGGTGGTGGTTTAAACATGCATAAATGAAAATTATATTTGGAATTGTGATAAATCGATTTTCTCCCATCTTTATAGCCTGGCTGATCCACCGTTGCTTTTGAGAGCCACTTCACCACCCCTCAGGTTATCAGCGATGTATGTATAGTTTTTGAAATCCTTCACACTTTAATTACAGACGTCCATCTCGGATGGAGTCGAAGCTCGTGCAAGAGTGCAACGCTTACTAGTGGAGGTGTTCCGGCTGACACTCTGGCTGAAATCTTCCCCGAGGAAGGACTGGATCTCAAACTCGTAATCACTCCCTGGGATGAGGTCATTTATCTTCACGTGGTTGCGATGAACGATGACTCGGTGAGGAGGAGAAGTGGCGGCGCTGGGACGGAAAAACAACTGCAGGAGGAGAGTGAGTGAGTGAGTGAGTAACAGGGATTAGGGCACTCCTGAGCACTCTCTTGTTATGAAGATTAGAAAATGTGTGTCAAAACTCCCTTTTATTCATTTAGACAAAAAGAATATAATCAGTACGTGTCTGAACCAATTATTACCAATTATAAGCAAATTATTCCTGAATAATGATACAGAAACAGGAAACCTTCAGCTACTGTTGGGCCCTTGAGCAAGGCCCTTACCCCTCAACTACTCAGATGTAAATGTAATGTTCTATTTCAATAAGAGGTAATGTGAATTCCAGAAGAAGGTAATGTCTGGTTAAAATTTGACAACACACGCAAGCTTGCCTTTTGTCTCTCGCCGTGTGGTATAAAGTGTGTTTGGGGTTGTGTATTATTGAGGGCCTCAGTAACCTGAGCAGGTAAGGCTGTGAGCTGTTGCTAGGCAACGTTTCAACTAAGGGCAGTTAGTATGAAAGTTTAAATAGGTGTCCTGCTTGCCCCCCGAAGCTCTCTCAGTGTAACACACACACACACACACACACACGCTGAATTTTTTTTTCAGGAAAACCTTTACACTTCTTTCAGCTGAGTGCAATAAAATGTATAGACTGTTACTTTACAACAGTGAAATCAGTACTGTACTTTCCAGTTACAGATGTTTCTTTATTATTAAAAGTAGGAAAAGTGTTTTTTTTTTTTTAACTTTTTTAATCAGGCATTTTTTCCAAGGATACAGCACCCCTGGAGCAGATGAACGATGACTCGAGGGCTTGAACGATGATGCTGGGGCTTGAACACCCGACCTTCTGATTAGTAACCCACTGCATTAACCGCTTGGGCCACGATTTAATTATTTTATTTTCTTTTTTTACCACTAATTTCCTTTAATCTTTAATTCACAGCAAGTTTAAGGCTGTTTCAATTTTCCATACCTTGGAAATACTGGGCAATTCAAAGTTTAAAAATATAAAGACTTTTTTTTGTTTTTGTCATTTTAATGGTGCAAATCAAGGTCATTGAAGTTACCGCATATCCCTTAATTGGGAAAAAAAAAACATTTATTTTTATTTTATAACTTTTATTTATTTATATATTAAGTTATTTCTTCTTGGGTTTATGCAGCCATTTTTGCATGACTGTGCACAAAAATATTAATTTTATTTATATTATAAATTTATATAAACTTTATTTTGTACATAAATTGTTGTGTTTTAAAATGAATGATAACGTTGGTTCTACCTGACATATCTGAAAACCCAAATGTACAGTTTAAGGTTTTTTTTGTTTTTTTTAAACAATTATTGATCAATGCTGTGTGACCAATGGGTCCATACCACTTGACTTTTAAGGGTTGTTTAACTTTATCCTTTCTTCAATGGATAACTGAAACATTTGGAATTTATTTTTTTCGAACTTTGATACTTGAAGTATTTCGATTAGTGCCCTATAAAGCGATATAGTTCCTCATCCATCTAGGGCAACATACAAGAAATAATGCAAAAAAAAAAAAACAGAAATATACAAATCCCGCTGAAGTTACCAAACATGATTCTTCACCCAATTAAACTGTAAATCTGTGTTTAAACTAAGACAACTTAATGTATATTTAAATCATTTATCAAACCCATGTCGACAGGAATGCAAATTGCCGAGCTTTCTAATAGAGAGAGTTTCTGATTTAGACTTTAAACTTTTTAAGATTTTTCAAGTGTTTTGTAATTAAACCCAGAAACCGAAAAAGTTTTCTTTGTTTATTTCAATGCTCCCGTTGGTATGATGTTTTAAAATAAAAGCCTGGTGGATGTGTGTGTGTGTGTTCGTACCCTGTAGCCAGTGACTTGTCCGTGCGGTGGTGTCCAGGTGATGTACATGGCATTTCCTTCCTGTTCAATAAAGCTGATGGCATCAGGAGGCGCTGGAACTGCAGCATAAATACTGATGAGGAAGAAGAACAAATGCAAATCACCTAGCTCAATGTGCGATTTCCATGTACAGGATTTATGGGTGTTTACATGGTTTACAATCAGTGCCACAAGTATTGGCACCCTTACTAAATATGTGTTGTTAATTGACTAATTCACACAATAAGTTAAAGAATGACATACAATGTTTTTTTTAATCAATAGAGAGTAAAGACGTAACCAGGGAAGCTTGGAAAATTTTATATAACTTCACATCACATAATGTTTTGTAAAAAGTCAATTAAACATTCAAAACAAACATGATCAAACCAGGTAACAAAACTTATTAATGGTCAGTTAATTGCTTAATTATAAAACAAATCATGAATTGTTTAAACAATGAACGTCATTTTGTGGTTTGTATTCTTGGCTTTCTGTAGTTTCTTGTTTCATCATTGCATTAATGTAAAGACCGAAATCCTCCATCCTACAAAAAAAAGCCCAAAATCTATTTCTCACCTCCATAAGTTAGATTAAATTAGAGTTGACATTGTTCTACATCTATACATCTATACATATAATAAAACTGTAAAGTTGCCGTGTCTGAATGTTGAAGATATTTGTGGAAAATTTTTTTTGGGGATGTAAGATGAGTAATAGGACACATCATAATGGTTTTTGGAATTTATGTCTGGTGTTTTTGTGCGTGCATCACGTTAAAACTACTACAAATTTTAATGGGTGTTTCACAGGTGTATTTAGCCGAGCTGGGGGGAGAAATATCTTTTGTTTCATCGCAAATCGGCCCACAAGGAGAGAAGATACTGTATGTTACTTTAAAATTTAAATAGAAAATTAAAACATATAAAAAACCAGCAAAACATGCCAAATCTATAAAGAGTTAAAATAAAAGTTTAAAAAATAGTAACGATACACAATCTTCTTTCTGATACATGATCAGTGAAGCGAAACTACTTTCTGTACAAAACTAAATGTGTTTGATGGACTTTTGGAGAATGTTGAAGGCAAGAAAAATTAGATTTAAACTTTGTTCGCAGTCACCCCACAAGTCACAAAGTTTTTTTCATAAAATGATCTTGTTTCATGGATACCCAAACACAACACGTTTTTCTTATGCCAGGTTACTTTCAGTGACTCGGTAGAAGAACACAATCAATGCACGAGTTTGCTCTATTTTTATTAAATTCACCAACATATTCCCGATACTAAATTACACATTTACGTTGGAACAAACACAACTTCAGGCGGATTTCTCTATTGTGACAAAACTGTAGGAGATTTTTTCGCTAAATCACACAAAAGTTACACTGATGTAGGGCCAGGTTACACATGGCCTTATGGCATCCTAATAATAGTGAAAAATGCAGAGGAAACGGGGTCAAAATGGGGAAATGTGCATTTATCAGATTCATTCTATATTAAGTTCTTCCTGTGTCTTTACTTCGGCCAAAATAAAAGCATGTCAGCTCCATGTCAAGAGAGACAATACTACAGTATATCCTTACTAGTTTCTACTGCAGTCTGGTCAAGTTCTTACTGCACTCACCTGTTTTTGTGGATGTAGTGGGGACATGGCTCAGTGTAAAACAATTTGGACAAAATTCATGCCATTTGTGATTTTAACGCCCTTGTGATGCAAAGACGAACCCATGCAGGAAATATTCTCTATCAGCTCGCAATACTTTTTGCTCTTTTGAAAAGAATTCTTAAAGCTGCACAAATAGATATATCTCATTTTGCTGTGAAACTGTTCAATATAGAATAATCTCATGATAAGAAATAGTGCATAACTTTATTCAAGATATTTTCAGTTGCTAATTTGTGTGTGTGTGTGTGTGTGTGTGTGTGTGTGTGTGTGTGTGTGTGTGTGTGTGTGTGTGTGTGTGTGTCTTTACTCACACGTATTAAGAGTAATTGCAGTGGGAGGACTCTCTCTCTCGCCACTCACACTCCTGATCTCGACAGTGTAAACAGTCCCAGGAGGAAGATGATCAAAGTTAAACCATCTGATAAGGAAATAAATCACTAAATTTATCATTTATACAGAGAATCTAAATCAGAAAAACAAACCAAGCAGAATGATTGATGTCTTTGATTTCTGAGTTCAGACCTCTTTTCAGAAACACCGAGCTTCATCTGCAGTTTGTAGGTGGAGTTTCCGAAAGACAGCATGAAAGCGTTACACACTCCAGGACCCTCGCTCCAGCTCACACACAGAGACGACCCTGTCCTCCGCTTGGGCACTAACGTCACCAGGCTCGGGTCTAGTGGCGGCACAAGTACCATGTTATGACACTATATGACATTTTTTAATAAAAAGTATGCATCAAAGTATCAAGCCGGTGGATGTAATGTTCTGAGATATTTTAAGAAAAAAGAAGAAAGTTAAAATAATGATTTTTAAAAAAAATCTTTTTTATATCTTCATCAGACTGTACATTTAATCAAAAAATATAAAAATGTAAAAGAAATAAAAGATCTCAGAAAATCTCAGAAAGTGTACTGACATAGGTCATGATGTCATACACACATGAACACAGATGTGCACACACACACACACACACACACACACACACAAACAGATGCGCACAAACACACACACAAACACAAGCACACATAAACAAATGCACACACATGCAAACACACATACAAACACACACACACACACCATTTGATGTGTGTGTTTATGATATTGTGTGTGTGCGTGTGTGTTTATGATTGTGTACTCGTGTGTCTTTACAGAATGTACGTGTGTGTTTATGTACTGTATGTGTGTGTGTGTATACATACAAGCTCTGACAGTAAGGAAAACAGGTGCACTGTCTCTGAAAGACTCCTTCTCTGTGCGCACTGAGATGTTACACAGCTTCCCTGCAGTCACACCCTGAAATAACACTCGAGTCTCTGATACTTTCTGCACCTGCAGGACACACACACACACACACACACAATATATATATATAAAAAATATGTAAAAAGTAGGAATCTGGGCCTCCGAGTGGCGCAGTGGTAAAGCGCTCGCCCTATCATCCGGGGAGCGCTGGTTCGAACCCCGGGTGA
>JAOVVA010000037.1:34023535-34037599 GCA_028565275.1 Leiocassis micropogon
CATATATCACACACACAAACACATACACACACACACACACACATACACATACACACACACACACACACACACACACACACACACACTCTTTAAAAAAGTAACTTCTTTACTTTGGACCGTTAGGCAATCCTATCGTTTAATCAAATCCGTTTCGACTCAGACAAACAGATAGTGATTACCCTGCTGGACATCCACACCCAGCCACACAGGGAGTCATGGGAGGACAGGTGAGGTTCAGCATTAGATTCCTACAGGTGAGTTCACAAGCCACGCCCACACCAGAAGGCCCTGCTCCCTGAGGACCCCTGCAGTTGTAGTAGACTTTCCCATTTGGACAATCGTCTCTCTCTGGTTCTGAATAAAGAGAGATAAAAAATGAAGAATAAAGTAAGAAGAGGAGTGTGTGAGCGTTTTCAGTTGCGATTTAAGACCATATTTTAAAACTGGAATCGAACAGCGATAAGTGTTTATTTAACTTTGTTGTGGATTGAGTGCAAAAATGAAAAGGTGAAATTTTTATTATTTACCTCTTTCTTCAGGTACACACTCCATGCGAGCATTTCTGCACAGGCTTAAAAAAAAAAAAAAAGAAAGAAAGAAAAAAAAATGTTTTCCTATACTGTGCTCACCCTAGGTAGCATTTTAGCATTAGCAAAACATTTGAACTCGCCACACTGAAGCACCAAAAGCTTAAACTCTTAACCTTTAAACCACACTTGACTTTTACCACATGCTATAATACAGGCACTCGAGACAACACTGAAGTACCACTGAAGTACCACTGAAGTACCACTTTTACCCAGTACAATTCAGAAATTTGTCCCCCCAACACTCACACACACTCACCAAGGCCCAGAGGAGCTGAAGGACACTTCTCCTGCCTGAAAGACTGAACCCATGAAGTAACAGTGACACTGGGATCTAAACAAACACACAATCCCAAAGTGACTTTCCAGCTTATACAAAAACCGGCCTGTGTCCCTACAAATGTGTGTTTATTCGGCTCACAGCGGTACACAGCGCTGCCGTGCATGATCGTAGTACATCTCGTCCATGCAGCCACATCCCTCGGCACAGTCTCCGTCACACACTTCACCACTGCTCACTGACTGGCATGTTCTCCCACAGGACGTGGTGCACGGGTGGTACATCATTCCCCCTAAACAGACCATGCCTTCAGACACACACACACACACACACACACACATATATATTCTAGTAATATATTCTTTTAATTCATATTCTTATTACCTTATTGTATATATATTCCAATATTCCAATTTTAATTTAATTGTTCTCTCCAATTTCTTTTTAGATCATGGGCAGTCGTTTAAGAAGTTTACTGCATATTATACTTTGTATGGGCATGTATGTGACAAATAAAATTTTAATTTAAATTAAATTTGAATTTGAGCTTCCCACAACTGTTATCATTATCTCATTAGCAAGCCTTTAACTCGGCAAGAGCAGACTTACAGTACATCAGTTACCACAAGCTAGCTGGCTTAGCGTTAGCTTATCTAAAATACTAAAGTGGCTAATGTTAACTTGTATGCTAAAGTTACTTTGCATTTGATTGAACTACGTCAGCAACACCCGACACGTCATCCCGTGTTAACTCCTGCATTTCTAGTGGTTAAAGTTAAACTACAACGATGCCAGTTAGCTGGTTAGGTGAAGTGATTAATTATGTATAATTTTATGGCTTAATATCATTTTAACTGATGAGTTACATAAAGCATTCCCGCCTCGCGGTCTGTTTGTATGGGGTTTGCATGGTTTCCCTGTGCTTGGTGGGTTTCCTCCAGGTGCTCTGGTTTCCTCCCACAGTCCATGGGAGATTAGGACAACTGGCATTCCCAAATTGTGTGTGTGTGCTTGTGTGCCCTGCAATGGATTGGCATCTTGTCTAAGGTGTATCCTGACTAAAAACCCACCCCCTCCAGCTATGCAGACCCAACCCTTATTGTTTTTTATTCCAGGCTGCAAATGTGTTTATGTCTGTTGTAAAGCCCTATGGGCATTAACTCACTTTTGGAGCCAGCTCCCAGTGGACATTTGAGGAACTGCATGTTTTAGCACTTCTATGTTGGCTTATTTTTTTCAGGACAGAAAGTTTTGCCCCTCGACCATAACTCATATAAAGTTATTTTAGAAGCACAAATGTAATTTATTGATTAATGTATTGATTAAATTTTGTTACAAATTTTAATTACACTCCAATCTATTAACTAATCACTACTAAAAGTCAAAATAAATGAATTATATTTTACATGCTACAAAATTATGATAATCTGCTGAACTCTATCTGGGTGTTAATATCAGACCTTACAACTCAGACTCTAATATCCAAACATTAATGAAGGCATTATTTCCAGAGGTGGAAAGAGTAATAAAATTTTGTACTCAAGTAAAACTACCGTTACTTCAGTGAAATTTTACTAAAGTACAAGTAAAGTTACTATTATAAAAATCTACTCAAGTAAAAGTAAAAAGTAGCTCATTAAAAATTTACTCAGAGTAAAAGTTACCGAGTTACATTTTTTTTACAGCGGGGATGGGATGGGGGATTTTAGTGTTAACATGATAAAGCCGTAGCCTTTCTTGTGCTTGAAATCAAAGTGGTCGCTTAAACATGGCCAGGGGTTCGCTTCATAAGAATTTGATGGCATTTCGCTTCCAGCTGTGTCTGCATCACTGGCATCTGTTTTGTCCGTCTCCATCGTTCTTGTGAGTTTAGGGCGTTTCTTCTCCACGTCCATCAATCAATCAGTACAGTGGTTTCCTACTGTAACCACTGTAGGTGCAATTTTTTTCCTTCCCTATTGCATTATTATAATTTTTTTCATTCAATTATTTTTCCTCAGTAGATCTGCTTTAAAAAGTAGCAGTACAAAAAAAATCTACTCAATTACAGTAATGCAAGTAAATGTAATTTGTTACTTTCCACCTCTGATTATTTCATACTAATCTTTGTGCACGTATTCATGACCGTAAATGGATTTCACACTATTGAATGCAGGTGTTTACTATTTGATTATATTTATGGTTTGCTAAAAAGCCTCGCAAAGTAAATGGATGTGTTTTTGTTTGTTTGTTTGTTTGTTTGTTTGAGAAGCTAAGATTATGCTTTGTAAATCTTGTATAAGTTTGTGTAATTGGCTTGACGGTAATTATGTAGTTCAAGAGCTGAAGAGGTGAAGTTATAAACTAACCGCATTCTGAGACGTGTGCTCTGAAGTAAATGGTGACGTGGTGTTTGGAG
Source organism: Leiocassis micropogon (assembly GCA_028565275.1). NCBI lineage: Eukaryota > Metazoa > Chordata > Actinopteri > Siluriformes > Bagridae > Leiocassis > Leiocassis micropogon. The sequence continues at coordinate 34,026,801 of JAOVVA010000037.1, forward strand.
CAGATGTAGGCGTAATGGGCGAGAGCAGTGCACAGGCAGCCGTTGCCACAGCGACAGGCTTGATATCGGCACTGCTGGTGGTACACGCCGGGACTCACATAGGCGTGGCATGCAGCGAACACATCTCCAGTCAGAACATCGCACAGTGACGCATAGAATCCTACAACACAACAGGAAATTGTCTTAGCAGGGTCTGTCAACTTTCTTATAAAACAACAAGCAAAACCAGACTGTATTTAGACTGCTGTCAGATTGCAGTTGTATTACTTAAAGCTGTACTTTTTTAAACCACAGCTAATTTTAACTGAATGTTGGTTGCTTCATCTAGTGATGCTCTCACTCCTGCATTGTGCTTGATTACAAGATTTTATTCGTGCCATTGCTCTGATTTTTCATTTAAAAAATACTAACTACAGTGTGCTTCATTCCACTGCTCCAAACTGGATCCAAACTTTTTTGTTCGTTTAACAGTTGAGGATAAATTGTTTTAATGACATCCACAGTCGTATCAACATAACTAAACCGGTTCTCTCGAATATTTTAGGGAATCAGATTTGCAATAAATACGATATATGGATGATTTTCATGAATTTACTACATTCTAGTCCAAATATCTCCTGTACAAAATGTAGACAAGTTGAGATGGCTATGTCCACTATACGACTACATGCACCGACCATTTTGTTGGTTCATCTCACAGGGGTCGATGACGGGGATATTAACAGGGCTGATACAAGCTGAAGACACTTTCCATGCGTTGACGTGCAGCTGCGGCGTCCCTTCTATCATACCAGCTGGAGAGCTAGTTAGTGCACAACACAGATCATTTACTTACTGTATACACACACACACAAGCCACAACGTTAATGTTGATCATTAAGAAGTAGTGACAAACAGAGAGTCGCTTACAGAAAGTCATCTCTCAGGTTGCCGTTAAGTGTTCCACAGAGTCCGAGGGTGCCGCCCGTCCATGTGCTCTCCAGCTTCAGGTAGATTCGCCCACCATGCCAGTCATAATGCAGCTTCAGTCCAAAGGAAGCTCGCAGGCCGACGAACACGGATGTCAGCCTGCGCACAGACACTACGTCTAACAAACACACATAGAGTACAAACGCATGAGCAACAACAATCCACACAAGAGCAAAATAAATATCGGGATGAACATAAAATCTAATCAAAAACTATTCCAAGTGTAAACATTTAAAAGCAAACATGACATCAAAGGCAAAATACCATTAAAAAAAGTGCACATTCTATTCATGAGACAATGTGCTACAGTGAAGAAAGGAAGGGAATTATCCAATATTAACTATTAAAGAAAAATCTCCTTCAAGCCGACATAAAAGGTGATAATCTTACCATCTTTGTAAGGTAGACTGACCACCATGCTGGCCCCAATAATGACCGCTCCTTCTCTGTTGAGGGTCACCTGCCTGCTGACGTCTTCGTCCACCACGAGAGTCACTGAGTGACTGCAGGAATCTTCATGAGACTGGCACAAAGAGCAACATTAAACATTATGAGTGTTTACAAACCTTCATTGTATTCATAACATTTTATTTATCCATAACTGGTACAAAGGGCATTTTCAAAGATGATTCGAGAGTCGGGTTCAACGATGGCATCTTTGTACATTTGATTGAAAACGCTTATGTGAAAGGGTAGTGAATATCTAATAGTGTACTACTCTAACTGTACCGTGATTATAATTAATATCTGAATCTAAACAGTTTGAGATACTGCAGCATAATTTCTCATTTTGTTTTGACTTTAATAACTGCCCTTCTGTTCTATATATAGATATATATAGCGCCTTCGGGTTCATGAATTGCATTTTGCTTGTAAAGTTAAGATAAGATAAGTCTTTATTAATCCCGAAGGAAATTGTTACTTCAGTAACTGCATATTTAAAAAATACAAATACAATAGGATAAGAAGAAAATTAGAAAATAAAAATAAAATACAATGCACTATAATTTCAAAAAACAGATATAAATTAAAAAAATTAAAAAACTAAAAGAACTACTGACTGTACAGAAAAGTGCTGAATTGTCTCTTTTGTGTATTGTACATGTATATTATTGCACACAGGATATATATTGCACATAATATAATATTTGATATTGCATATAGAGAGTAACGATAATAATGATATTGCACAGCAGGTTTTGCATGTGATATTATTGTGATACTAATATTGCACGATGTATCAGGGCATGATAAAGCTCTATTGATTATGCTGTCATGACAGCTCCCGAATGAAGGGGGAAGAGAGAAAAAGACAAAATTGATAAGATATGTGAATATAAAGCTAATACTATGTTAAAGGAGCAAGTGTCCATAGATCCTGTTTATAAATTATTGTAGTTATGATTTGGCATGCTTATCTACTCGCAAATAATCAATGCCTATACAGTCTGTCTCTTGTTTAGTGAAATGGGTGGACTGGAGCCAATATGTAATGTTTACACATATGGTTTCCCATTTCAAAAGAAAAAAAAAATGTCTGTTCCAACTGGCACCAAAAATATTATGTGTTCTTTATCAACAAAGACTGCGAAAAAACTATTTTAATACAAAAAAATAAGTCAGGCAACTCATTATGCAGTGTTTTTACAGAAATACATCAGAAATAAGATACAGATTAATTGACACAAGGAACGAAGAATCGGCGGTGGAGTAAACCATGAGTGTCTGAACTATGAGTGTCACGTTGATTTCATCAGTTTAATCAGTCTTGGCCCTTTAGTCAACTATCAAGTGTGGCTTCTGCTTAGTTGGGAAGAAAAACATATTTAAAAAAAAAGGTATTTTAATGTATTTTATTTTATTTATTTATTTATTTATTTATTATATTTTGTATTTCTTATTTTTATTCTATTTATTTAAATTGCACAAACACAACAAACTTCTTTAAGGACTTAAAATATATACTGTATATATAGCGGTGTGTTATAGAATCATGGATTTATATATTTATATATATTTATAAATCCATGATTCTATAACACACCACTTTTAAAAATCTTTCATAATGAATGACCAGTGTGGTGGGTTTAAGTAGAGAAAATCCCAGTTGTTTATTAGTTCATACACACACTTACCTCTCCACATGCTGCGTATTGCACCGTGACCGTAAACTTGGTGTTGCCGCGGCTCTTCGCCAGTACATATTGGCATTTGCCCATATGCATGTAGATACGCCCATCAAACGTGGTCACGTGACTGTCACCTGTCACTGTACACTCCGCTACAGTTTAAATACACACACATACTCAGGCAAAGTATTATATGATTGCTCTGGGTGTTCAAAAAAGTCATGCTGAGACAAAAGTATGGGGTTTAACCCACATGAAAAGGAAAACACAAAACAAATCTTACAAGTGCAGTTGTTTTCAGTGCAGTTCCATACTCCTCCCATGCAAACACTGAAAACATAATAACAGGACCACTTATAAAATCTGTTGTTGTACCAATGCAAAAAATTACAGATTATAGAATGTACATTTTTAAATGTTTTATGGTTTACAACAAAACTATACATTTTTTAATTGACTTAGGAGAAATGTAAACATTATTGAAGAGATTATTTCATAATTAACAAGCACTGAACTAAAGCATGTGCTGTACGAGATGCGTATGGGAATGGAAGAATGTACCCTGACGATTCCATTACTCCAATTTTGACAAATGTATTATTAAGTAATGTTGTCAAGGTCATGGATGAACAATATCAGTATATAATTAATTATGCATATATATATATGCATATATATATATGCATAATTAATTATATACTGATATTGTTCATCCATGACCTTGACAACATTACTTAATAATACATTTGTCAAAATTGGAGTAATGGAATCGTCAGGGTACATTCTTCCATTCCCATACGCATCTCGTACAGCACATGCTTTAGTTCAGTGCTTGTTAATTATGAAATAATCTCTTCAATAATGTTTACATTTCTCCTAAGTCAATTAAAAAATGTATAGTTTTGTTGTAAACCATAAAACATTTAAAAATGTACATTCTATAATCTGTAATTTTTTGCATTGGTACAACAACAGATTTTATAAGTGGTCCTGTTATTATGTTTTCAGTGTTTGCATGGGAGGAGTATGGAACTGCACTGAAAACAACTGCACTTGTAAGATTTGTTTTGTGTTTTCCTTTTCATGTGGGTTAAACCCCATACTTTTGTCTCAGCATGACTTTTTTGAACACCCAGAGCAATCATATAATACTTTGCCTGAGTATGTGTGTGTATTTAAACTGTAGCGGAGTGTACAGTGACAGGTGACAGTCACGTGACCACGTTTGATGGGCGTATCTACATGCATATGGGCAAATGCCAATATGTACTGGCGAAGAGCCGCGGCAACACCAAGTTTACGGTCACGGTGCAATACGCAGCATGTGGAGAGGTAAGTGTGTGTATGAACTAATAAACAACTGGGATTTTCTCTACTTAAACCCACCACACTGGTCATTCATTATGAAAGATTTTTAAAAGTGGTGTGTTATAGAATCATGGATTTATAAATATATATAAATATATAAATCCATGATTCTATAACACACCGCTATATATACAGTATATATTTTAAGTCCTTAAAGAAGTTTGTTGTGTTTGTGCAATTTAAATAAATAGAATAAAAATAAGAAATACAAAATATAATAAATAAATAAATAAATAAATAAAATAAAATACATTAAAATACCTTTTTTTTTAAATATGTTTTTCTTCCCAACTAAGCAGAAGCCACACTTGATAGTTGACTAAAGGGCCAAGACTGATTAAACTGATGAAATCAACGTGACACTCATAGTTCAGACACTCATGGTTTACTCCACCGCCGATTCTTCGTTCCTTGTGTCAATTAATCTGTATCTTATTTCTGATGTATTTCTGTAAAAACACTGCATAATGAGTTGCCTGACTTATTTTTTTGTATTAAAATAGTTTTTTCGCAGTCTTTGTTGATAAAGAACACATAATATTTTTGGTGCCAGTTGGAACAGACATTTTTTTTTTCTTTTGAAATGGGAAACCATATGTGTAAACATTACATATTGGCTCCAGTCCACCCATTTCACTAAACAAGAGACAGACTGTATAGGCATTGATTATTTGCGAGTAGATAAGCATGCCAAATCATAACTACAATAATTTATAAACAGGATCTATGGACACTTGCTCCTTTAACATAGTATTAGCTTTATATTCACATATCTTATCAATTTTGTCTTTTTCTCTCTTCCCCCTTCATTCGGGAGCTGTCATGACAGCATAATCAATAGAGCTTTATCATGCCCTGATACATCGTGCAATATTAGTATCACAATAATATCACATGCAAAACCTGCTGTGCAATATCATTATTATCGTTACTCTCTATATGCAATATCAAATATTATATTATGTGCAATATATATCCTGTGTGCAATAATATACATGTACAATACACAAAAGAGACAATTCAGCACTTTTCTGTACAGTCAGTAGTTCTTTTAGTTTTTTAATTTTTTTAATTTATATCTGTTTTTTGAAATTATAGTGCATTGTATTTTATTTTTATTTTCTAATTTTCTTCTTATCCTATTGTATTTGTATTTTTTAAATATGCAGTTACTGAAGTAACAATTTCCTTCGGGATTAATAAAGACTTATCTTATCTTAACTTTACAAGCAAAATGCAATTCATGAACCCGAAGGCGCTATATATATCTATATATAGAACAGAAGGGCAGTTATTAAAGTCAAAACAAAATGAGAAATTATGCTGCAGTATCTCAAACTGTTTAGATTCAGATATTAATTATAATCACGGTACAGTTAGAGTAGTACACTATTAGATATTCACTACCCTTTCACATAAGCGTTTTCAATCAAATGTACAAAGATGCCATCGTTGAACCCGACTCTCGAATCATCTTTGAAAATGCCCTTTGTACCAGTTATGGATAAATAAAATGTTATGAATACAATGAAGGTTTGTAAACACTCATAATGTTTAATGTTGCTCTTTGTGCCAGTCTCATGAAGATTCCTGCAGTCACTCAGTGACTCTCGTGGTGGACGAAGACGTCAGCAGGCAGGTGACCCTCAACAGAGAAGGAGCGGTCATTATTGGGGCCAGCATGGTGGTCAGTCTACCTTACAAAGATGGTAAGATTATCACCTTTTATGTCGGCTTGAAGGAGATTTTTCTTTAATAGTTAATATTGGATAATTCCCTTCCTTTCTTCACTGTAGCACATTGTCTCATGAATAGAATGTGCACTTTTTTTAATGGTATTTTGCCTTTGATGTCATGTTTGCTTTTAAATGTTTACACTTGGAATAGTTTTTGATTAGATTTTATGTTCATCCCGATATTTATTTTGCTCTTGTGTGGATTGTTGTTGCTCATGCGTTTGTACTCTATGTGTGTTTGTTAGACGTAGTGTCTGTGCGCAGGCTGACATCCGTGTTCGTCGGCCTGCGAGCTTCCTTTGGACTGAAGCTGCATTATGACTGGCATGGTGGGCGAATCTACCTGAAGCTGGAGAGCACATGGACGGGCGGCACCCTCGGACTCTGTGGAACACTTAACGGCAACCTGAGAGATGACTTTCTGTAAGCGACTCTCTGTTTGTCACTACTTCTTAATGATCAACATTAACGTTGTGGCTTGTGTGTGTGTGTATACAGTAAGTAAATGATCTGTGTTGTGCACTAACTAGCTCTCCAGCTGGTATGATAGAAGGGACGCCGCAGCTGCACGTCAACGCATGGAAAGTGTCTTCAGCTTGTATCAGCCCTGTTAATATCCCCGTCATCGACCCCTGTGAGATGAACCAACAAAATGGTCGGTGCATGTAGTCGTATAGTGGACATAGCCATCTCAACTTGTCTACATTTTGTACAGGAGATATTTGGACTAGAATGTAGTAAATTCATGAAAATCATCCATATATCGTATTTATTGCAAATCTGATTCCCTAAAATATTCGAGAGAACCGGTTTAGTTATGTTGATACGACTGTGGATGTCATTAAAACAATTTATCCTCAACTGTTAAACGAACAAAAAAGTTTGGATCCAGTTTGGAGCAGTGGAATGAAGCACACTGTAGTTAGTATTTTTTAAATGAAAAATCAGAGCAATGGCACGAATAAAATCTTGTAATCAAGCACAATGCAGGAGTGAGAGCATCACTAGATGAAGCAACCAACATTCAGTTAAAATTAGCTGTGGTTTAAAAAAGTACAGCTTTAAGTAATACAACTGCAATCTGACAGCAGTCTAAATACAGTCTGGTTTTGCTTGTTGTTTTATAAGAAAGTTGACAGACCCTGCTAAGACAATTTCCTGTTGTGTTGTAGGATTCTATGCGTCACTGTGCGATGTTCTGACTGGAGATGTGTTCGCTGCATGCCACGCCTATGTGAGTCCCGGCGTGTACCACCAGCAGTGCCGATATCAAGCCTGTCGCTGTGGCAACGGCTGCCTGTGCACTGCTCTCGCCCATTACGCCTACATCTGCTCCAAACACCACGTCACCATTTACTTCAGAGCACACGTCTCAGAATGCGGTTAGTTTATAACTTCACCTCTTCAGCTCTTGAACTACATAATTACCGTCAAGCCAATTACACAAACTTATACAAGATTTACAAAGCATAATCTTAGCTTCTCAAACAAACAAACAAACAAACAAACAAAAACACATCCATTTACTTTGCGAGGCTTTTTAGCAAACCATAAATATAATCAAATAGTAAACACCTGCATTCAATAGTGTGAAATCCATTTACGGTCATGAATACGTGCACAAAGATTAGTATGAAATAATCAGAGGTGGAAAGTAACAAATTACATTTACTTGCATTACTGTAATTGAGTAGATTTTTTTTGTACTGCTACTTTTTAAAGCAGATCTACTGAGGAAAAATAATTGAATGAAAAAAATTATAATAATGCAATAGGGAAGGAAAAAAATTGCACCTACAGTGGTTACAGTAGGAAACCACTGTACTGATTGATTGATGGACGTGGAGAAGAAACGCCCTAAACTCACAAGAACGATGGAGACGGACAAAACAGATGCCAGTGATGCAGACACAGCTGGAAGCGAAATGCCATCAAATTCTTATGAAGCGAACCCCTGGCCATGTTTAAGCGACCACTTTGATTTCAAGCACAAGAAAGGCTACGGCTTTATCATGTTAACACTAAAATCCCCCATCCCATCCCCGCTGTAAAAAAAATGTAACTCGGTAACTTTTACTCTGAGTAAATTTTTAATGAGCTACTTTTTACTTTTACTTGAGTAGATTTTTATAATAGTAACTTTACTTGTACTTTAGTAAAATTTCACTGAAGTAACGGTAGTTTTACTTGAGTACAAAATTTTATTACTCTTTCCACCTCTGGAAATAATGCCTTCATTAATGTTTGGATATTAGAGTCTGAGTTGTAAGGTCTGATATTAACACCCAGATAGAGTTCAGCAGATTATCATAATTTTGTAGCATGTAAAATATAATTCATTTATTTTGACTTTTAGTAGTGATTAGTTAATAGATTGGAGTGTAATTAAAATTTGTAACAAAATTTAATCAATACATTAATCAATAAATTACATTTGTGCTTCTAAAATAACTTTATATGAGTTATGGTCGAGGGGCAAAACTTTCTGTCCTGAAAAAAATAAGCCAACATAGAAGTGCTAAAACATGCAGTTCCTCAAATGTCCACTGGGAGCTGGCTCCAAAAGTGAGTTAATGCCCATAGGGCTTTACAACAGACATAAACACATTTGCAGCCTGGAATAAAAAACAATAAGGGTTGGGTCTGCATAGCTGGAGGGGGTGGGTTTTTAGTCAGGATACACCTTAGACAAGATGCCAATCCATTGCAGGGCACACAAGCACACACACACAATTTGGGAATGCCAGTTGTCCTAATCTCCCATGGACTGTGGGAGGAAACCAGAGCACCTGGAGGAAACCCACCAAGCACAGGGAAACCATGCAAACCCCATACAAACAGACCGCGAGGCGGGAATGCTTTATGTAACTCATCAGTTAAAATGATATTAAGCCATAAAATTATACATAATTAATCACTTCACCTAACCAGCTAACTGGCATCGTTGTAGTTTAACTTTAACCACTAGAAATGCAGGAGTTAACACGGGATGACGTGTCGGGTGTTGCTGACGTAGTTCAATCAAATGCAAAGTAACTTTAGCATACAAGTTAACATTAGCCACTTTAGTATTTTAGATAAGCTAACGCTAAGCCAGCTAGCTTGTGGTAACTGATGTACTGTAAGTCTGCTCTTGCCGAGTTAAAGGCTTGCTAATGAGATAATGATAACAGTTGTGGGAAGCTCAAATTCAAATTTAATTTAAATTAAAATTTTATTTGTCACATACATGCCCATACAAAGTATAATATGCAGTAAACTTCTTAAACGACTGCCCATGATCTAAAAAGAAATTGGAGAGAACAATTAAATTAAAATTGGAATATTGGAATATATATACAATAAGGTAATAAGAATATGAATTAAAAGAATATATTACTAGAATATATATGTGTGTGTGTGTGTGTGTGTGTGTGTCTGAAGGCATGGTCTGTTTAGGGGGAATGATGTACCACCCGTGCACCACGTCCTGTGGGAGAACATGCCAGTCAGTGAGCAGTGGTGAAGTGTGTGACGGAGACTGTGCCGAGGGATGTGGCTGCATGGACGAGATGTACTACGATCATGCACGGCAGCGCTGTGTACCGCTGTGAGCCGAATAAACACACATTTGTAGGGACACAGGCCGGTTTTTGTATAAGCTGGAAAGTCACTTTGGGATTGTGTGTTTGTTTAGATCCCAGTGTCACTGTTACTTCATGGGTTCAGTCTTTCAGGCAGGAGAAGTGTCCTTCAGCTCCTCTGGGCCTTGGTGAGTGTGTGTGAGTGTTGGGGGGACAAATTTCTGAATTGTACTGGGTAAAAGTGGTACTTCAGTGGTACTTCAGTGGTACTTCAGTGTTGTCTCGAGTGCCTGTATTATAGCATGTGGTAAAAGTCAAGTGTGGTTTAAAGGTTAAGAGTTTAAGCTTTTGGTGCTTCAGTGTGGCGAGTTCAAATGTTTTGCTAATGCTAAAATGCTACCTAGGGTGAGCACAGTATAGGAAAACATTTTTTTTTCTTTCTTTCTTTTTTTTTTTTTTTAAGCCTGTGCAGAAATGCTCGCATGGAGTGTGTACCTGAAGAAAGAGGTAAATAATAAAAATTTCACCTTTTCATTTTTGCACTCAATCCACAACAAAGTTAAATAAACACTTATCGCTGTTCGATTCCAGTTTTAAAATATGGTCTTAAATCGCAACTGAAAACGCTCACACACTCCTCTTCTTACTTTATTCTTCATTTTTTATCTCTCTTTATTCAGAACCAGAGAGAGACGATTGTCCAAATGGGAAAGTCTACTACAACTGCAGGGGTCCTCAGGGAGCAGGGCCTTCTGGTGTGGGCGTGGCTTGTGAACTCACCTGTAGGAATCTAATGCTGAACCTCACCTGTCCTCCCATGACTCCCTGTGTGGCTGGGTGTGGATGTCCAGCAGGGTAATCACTATCTGTTTGTCTGAGTCGAAACGGATTTGATTAAACGATAGGATTGCCTAACGGTCCAAAGTAAAGAAGTTACTTTTTTAAAGAGTGTGTGTGTGTGTGTGTGTGTGTGTGTGTGTGTGTATGTGTATGTGTGTGTGTGTGTGTGTATGTGTTTGTGTGTGTGATATATG
>JAOVVA010000037.1:34037699-34055338 GCA_028565275.1 Leiocassis micropogon
TAAAAGCAAATAAGGAGATTCCTAAAATTACTGGAATTGGTTCACATTATTAAACCTGGGAAAAAAAAGAAGTGCTAATTAGATAGATAGATGGATGGATGGATAGATAGATACTTTATTGATCCTGAATAAAATTTCGGGATAAAAATAAGGGAATAAAGGGAATGAAACAAATATGTGCAAATATAGGGGAATGAGGATGACTATTAGTGGATAGACTACAGGAAATTGAGATGTGCATGGAGTTATAGCCATGGAAAGTGACAGCAGTGCAAAAGTGAATGGTGCAAGACTCACTCACTCACTCACTCATCTTTTATACCACTTTATTCTGTATTCAGGGTCGCCGGTGACCTGGAGCCTATCCGAGGAGGCTTAGGGCACACAAACATACAGTATACACTCACTCACACACTCATTTACATAGTACGGGCAATTTGGGAACGCCTAATCTGCATGTCTTTGGACTGTGGGAGGAACATGCAAACTCCATGCACACAGAGATGGGAATCGAACCCAGACCCTGGAGGTGCAAGTGCTAACCATTGCACCACCGTGGTGCAAGACTGAGGCAGTGAAAATTAATGCAGATGAGGAGATAAATAAATACGACTGTAAACAATGAGTATGTTATTAGTGACAGGATTTTATTAGTAATTAGTGATAGTGATGTTTTTACTTTATTTATTTATTTTTTGTCTCATGTACATCATTTTTGTAGTTCCCAATTTAACAACCGCAATATTTGGCAAAATTGCGATGGTTGCACCAGTTATGTTGCTTGTTCACATACAGTAAATGATACCTGGTTGTCTGGCTCATCTAGTCTTAATATAACTTGGCATGCCGTATCACATTAGTACTGTGGCATGTTTACTAATTTGGCAGCCATCCCGGCACACTGAAAACATAAAAACTGTGACTACATCTTCAAGTATACATCTATGGAATCATTCATCTAATGCAGTTGGGCTTCTTGAACAGCAGAGGGCCTAAACTCTCAAGCTCACAGCTTTTAATTTAAATGATACTGTAAGTGTTCATTACCAGACTGTACAGCCCTGCTCCAGAACATGACCCAAAGGATAAGCAGTGCCATGATACACACACGGACACTGAGACACCGCTATACAAGTTCCATTCTGTAGAATCATACCTGGTGTGAAAATAGAGGGGGAAAAATTAGAGACACTGAGATATTTCCAGCAACATTTCTGAACCCTGAGATCCAGTTCTCTAGAACTGGTAAATTAAACTACAGTTTCTGAAATGATTTAAATCAGACCACGCAATATAGGTCACGAATAATGTTAGTAGGAGAAAGATGAGGCTTATGTTGCTCTGGAAATCATTAATATGAATTCTACAGCATTCAAAATCTAAAAGAGGTTTAGCCTTGAATTATATGTCATGTATACGTGTAATGAGATTTATCCTATAAGAATAAGGAGTATGGTGTAACACTTACCATCAGGGCAGTAGCATCCATCCAGACAGTGCAGGTTGGTGCCCAGACACTCTTTTTCAAAAGTGCAGGTGGGAGGGCAACAACTGATACAGTCTCTATGGACAAAGCTATCTTCACATCCATCTGCTATAACGCATAATGTAATAATATTCATTATAATGAACACTCCTGATTTTGCAAACATGCTGATCCAAAACTGAAAGATGTAAAAAAGCAAGAACTGATGAATATATCCTATGTTTCTGCTTTTGATTTAATACTTTTACTGATACTTTTACTTGAGCATCCTCCCTTCTGCTAATTTTGCCAAATATGTGTGCAAATTGTGTGCTTTTGCCGTGCTTTTGTGCATGGTCAACTTCACACGAGTTTATTGGAATAAATACGACCGGCGCTAACGTAAAACCGGGACACGTGAATGAAGAACGATTGACATTTCCAGACTTCAAGCACAGTACGGTGATGAGACTCAAGCAGCAGTACAACATTTATTTTGAATGGTGCGAAGAATTTTAAAGAAGGTAGTACATCGGCCGAGTTGACTCGGAGCGCACTGCAGTCGTTCGTGTGCACATTAATTGAGTGGAACACCTGATCCTTGGAAATCGCCAACTTGCGAAAGGGACCCATCTGTCCGTGGGTACTGTACACACAATGGTTCGCCAACACAACTTGCACATTAGAGGAACTCAGTTGGGAGTTACTGCCACATCCCAGTACAGTCCTGACCTTGATCCAAGTCATTTCCACATGTTTTGACTGTTAAAGGAGTTCCTGGGAGGCCAGCCTTTCAGACAGGCAGTCCAATGATTGCTCAGGTGTACAGAGACAACCTTCTACCTTGATGGTATCCAAGCACTAGTTAACCACTGGGATAAGTGCATTAGTGTATCAGGGGGTTATATAAAGATATAAAGGGAGCATTTACTCTCATACACAGTAAGTGTGTTCTACATCAAATGAGCAAAAAAAAAAGAACTTTCATTCATGAAAAAAACTCAGGCCAATACTGGCTCAAATATTGAGTGACGATATCAGATTAGTGAACCCCTTGCTTACACAGATTCACATCCCTGGATGGGATGGACTGCCCTTCACTTATCTGTTTAATATTTAATAATAAATGGAATAGTCTAGACTGACCACATGTAGGGAAGCTGTCTCTCCATTCTCGTACTGGATATCCAACATGCGAGCAGGCCCTGGTGTATTCGACAAGCGTCCGGCAAAATGTTTCTTCATCATGTGACCTGGAAAACAAATACACTTTACAATGTTACAAAACTATATGGTGAATCTTTAGAAATAACAGTATTAAACTTTATTTTTTTTACTTGCATATACTTCAAGGTGCATAATTGGACCTTAAGGGTTTCAGAGAGGTATACAGGTAAATGATAAAACATGCACTAAAATATAATTTTGTGGTTTGAAATTTGTGGTTCTCTGTCATCTCAGTCAGCAGCTGATCCTGGAACTAATCTCTAGATCTAAAACTGCTCTTCTTCACATGTACACATACTGTACATACTCGCTCATACTCATTACATCACTCAAATAGTCTTGTTAAAAATTGGACCAGACCAAAAACCTAAGCTCAGAGTCTGCATGATGATCCCTGTAATCCCCAATGATCCCCAATGCAGCGGCAACGGGCACTCAAGCAAAAGAACTGAATCACGTACCTAATTATACATTTAGGCATTTGGCAGATGCCCTTATCCAGAGCGTCTTACATTTTTATCTCATTATACATCTGAGCAGTTGAGGGTCCCAACAAGGACAACTTGGTGGTCGTGGGATTTGAACCTGGGATTTTACGAACCATAGTCCAATGCCTTATCCACTGACTACCCCGGAGAGGATCACGAGCAGTGAAAGAATGCAGCCTGGTCTGACGAATCACGTTTTTCTGTTACATCATGTGGGTGCTTGTGTGCTGCTTATCTGGGAAAAAGATAGCACCAGGATGCACTATAGGGAGAAGTCAAGCCAGCAAAGGCCACGGACATCAATCTAGAAAACTGACTGCTCCATTGCTACCTAATACTGCATATCCCATCGCTTTGAATGCATTTCAGTATTTAACATTTAAATGCACCTTTCAAAGTACCTTTAAACTCTTTATACGTGGAGTACTGTGACACTCGACAAATCAAATTTGAATTATGAAAAAATGATATCATGTTGTTTTGCATGTAATGCTGCATACTATTAAGTGTAAACACATGCAAACATGCACAGACACGCGGACCGTACTTACACACACAGGTCCGACACACAGCTGGCAACAAATGGATTGGGATCTATATTGTCATGGCAGGAGATAAAAGGAAAGTAAAGCAAAGCACTGCACTTCTCAATGGCATCCTGTGTGAGAGACATAAAACAAAAAGGGTATAAATAGCACACCTGCTAATACAATAAAAATGTCTACATATAAAAAAGCTACATATAGCAACACATTTAAGATTATTATAACCATTTAGGCCCCACTTTGTATTTACTCTCCTCAGTTGAATGTATACTATGTGTTTTATTAATGAATAGTTTTACTGCAAGCGTTTGGCAATTTCTATAATGATTAACTACCTACATCAAAAAAGCACTGTTAATTACATTCTGTATGTGCTAAAAGAAAATTGAAAATACTCTTTAAATGTACAAATAAAATAAAATAAGCAGATGTTTACCTACATTTCTAATTACTAATAATTGCCATGTCACTATTGTGCTTTGGTGGTGTAGTGGTTAGCACTGTCACCTTGCACCTCCAGGGTCCGGGGTCAATTCCCGGCTCTGTGTGCATGAAGTTTGCATATTCTTTTTGCCCTGTGCTTGGTGGGTTTCCTCGGGGTACTCCAGTTTTTTCCCACAGTCCAAAGACATGCAGATTAGACTGACTAAATTGCCAGTAGTGTATGAATGAGCGTGTGTGTGTGTGTGTGTGTGTGTGTGTGTGTGTGTGCGCCCTGTGATAGACTGGTACCCTGTCCAGAGTGTACCCGCCTCGTGCCCTAAGCCTCCTGAGATAGGCTCCAGGCCCCCGCGACCCTGAATACAGGATAAAGCGATACAGACGATGAGACGAAATTACATTTTGAGTGCCTGGTGTATAAGTGTTTGCAATTTGGGGAGGTCATTTAGCCTAATCTGCATGTCTTTTACGTCTTTTCTCTTGTCTGTGAGAGGAAACCAAAGTACCCAGATGAACCCCACCAAGCACAGAGAGAACAAACTCCACACACACTAAAGGCATTTATCGAACCCTCGACCGTGGAGGTGCGACGCCACGTACCTCCTTGTCATATGTAAGCTTACACTGAATTTGTTTAAAGACCTGACAAATAAAGGTCATAGAAATCACTAGTGCCTCAGGTGAGAATATGTACTAGACCTACTGGAGTTAGCTTGCTTCGCTAATCTGCCAAAAAGCTAGTGGGAGGTAACATGTAAATCATACATGCATTATTTTAGTTCACTTTTATGATGACATACTGTACAGTAGTTGTATAAGCATTTACATTTTGGACTTAACCATCACACACACTGCCGTCATACACTTACATCTATTTCAGATTCAGATGAGCATGGTCCAGGAAAGTCATCATCTATAGCAGGACAGGGCGGTTCATGGGGAAGGTCCACAATCCAGCTGTTCCCAAACTCGGCCACATCTTCAGATTTTATACCTAAAAGGAAAGAGCAAATAGCCTCGGTAATTTTAAGCTTTACTATTGGTAATAAAATAAAAAATCCTTATTTCTTCCTAAAAACCTCTTCGATATGAAAGGTTTGGTAGCAAACTGACATAAATCTATTTTTTAAGTTTAAAGATTTTTTTTTTTCTGATAAAACAAGAAGTATTACAAACTGCTAGAGGATATTGTGTGCATACTTTCTTTGGGTTACAAGGGTGATAAAATGCACAAATGACAAAGTATTTTGTATAAGCATGAATTCTGAAATTTGCAGATTTGCACATTTTTCAAGTTCCTCCAGCTGTGTTTTATGTTAATTTAAGTGATTAGATAGATAGATAGATAGATAGATAGATAGATAGATAGATAGATAGATAGATAGATACATATATAGATAGATAGATAGATAGATAGATAGATAGATAGATAGATAGATAGATAGATAGGGTAGATCGATCCCAAAGGAAATTCCAAATTAATTTAAAGTGGTAATTTAATTTAACTAAAGTAAATGAAATCTCTTTTTCCAAAAAGTGTTTGTTTGTTTTTTTTGCACAAACAAAAAACTTTTTAACTCTCTATAACAAAATGTTTAACCTTATTTAACAAGCTTTAAATTTCCACATTTTAGATAAACCACTACAGGTAGCTGGCTCCCCTCTACCATCTTCAGGTTCACTTCGGTAGTTGGCCACAGCACTTTATCATAGTTGTACATAGTAGTAGAATATTTCACATATCTTCAGAGCGGTGTTCTTTTATATGTGTGCTTAATTTTCTTTTAAAAATATTTCCGGAAGTGCATCATGGCTCCCAAACGCACCGACCCAGAGCAACTGATAGCAGAACACTTTCTCCAAATCACTTGAATTCACTCATGGCTTTGCACAGCTTGTAGTTTCGTTTTACTGATCACATGACTGGAAGAAGTGATGCGATTGGCTTTTAAGGAGGTTTCAGGTTTTCCTTGACAATCTGGCAGCTACCTTTTGTGGCTTATCTAAAACTTGGAAGTTCAAAGCTTGTAAAAAAAAAATGTTAAAAAGCAGTTTTCAAATGAAATGTTGTGTTATATATGACTTTGTGTGCCAGGGGGGAAAAAATGAGCCAAAATAAAAATAAAAGTTCAAAAATGGTGTTTATTTTTGTTTTGCTGTCCACCAGTTGATGTAGAGATTCACTTCCTTTCTTAGGGTGTATGTAATGAACAAATATATTAAATAATTTTGATCAATTCTTGTCCAATTAAAGGATACTGTGTTGTTTTTTATTAGTACTAAACACCTACTGCATTGCTAAACACTAAGTCTAACCGGCTACCTGATGTAATTAATCTGAACTGGTCGCTGATAGATATGATAAACGTGTCTCAGACTGTTTGTCTCACCGTAGCTGCTGCTGAAATCATCTGATCCGTCATCATTGTAGTTTCCACACAGGCCACAAGGACGGCCTTTGTGCTCCTCTGTCATTTTGAGGTAGACGCCAGAGCTTCCATCCCAGGCTAGAGAGAATCCAAACGTGCTCTTCACCAGGATGTAGTCAGCGAGCCGCTCAATAAAGACGTTATGAACCGTCTGGGGCAAAGTCAGTCTATAGCAACAGAGAAAAAAAACGGGAATATGATAAAACTGCTGCAATGCATCAGCATGTCATCACTTTTACATCAAATGAAACATCTTAACAACAACATTTTGCTAACAACATCTCAGTCTTAATAATACATCGTAACAACTTTTAATGTATTGTATTGATTTCTGTGTATATTCACTTTCCTTTCTACATTTTTATATATTAATTTATTAATGAATTCATTAATACGTCTAATTTCACTAACCTCTGTTCCCCCTTCAGCACCCGGTAGCCTCTAATGTGGATCTCCTCCTCGTTAGGAAAGAAGAGACTGAGAGAACGAGAACAAGAGTACACTGAGCCACGACAGGAACGGCTGTTGTGAACCTGCCATTCAGAGAAACAGAGGGAGAAAGTCAGGTAGAAGAATAGAGAGGCAATCTGAGGACAGAAAGAAAAGCCAAAGCATTGAGAAGTACACTGTCAGTGTAACTATTATAAACAATGTCCAAATGTTTATAAAAAAAAATAAAATGAAATAAAATGAACGTGAAGTGATTCACTAAACTGCTCTGTCAAAAGTGACTTGTTTTATGACGCCAGTCTTCCCCTGTGTTATCATACACTGTAAGATGCTCTCTGGAGGGGCGTGGCTCAGCAGTAGCTCATTTACATAGACACAGAAAAAGTGCGTTTGGAGGAGGAGTGAAATTTAAGGTATAAATAAACGCTCTATTAACATTAACATTATAAGCATTAACACACACACACACACACACACATTTTGGAGGCGCTCTGAGAAACATGTTAATGTGTTAAAGAAATAGTAAAACACAGGAGCTTAAAGTGAACTGAAAGCTCTGTTTCAACCAACAAGGTACTGTAACACCATCTACAACTCACCCACACAGTATACCGCGGCTCTGCTGAGTGACAGTCTTTGGCCAATATATATGAACATGTTCCAGGGAAGTAGTAGTACATTCCATCAAATGTCTCAAAATGGTGCTGACCCCACGAACGACAAATCCCGTCCCGGTCCTGCCCGAGGTTGGGAACTGAAATCGATAAACACACAATTCACAGATATTTAATCAAGCTTGGTTAATTAAAAATAAATGTCAAACAAACATAGTGTATATGCTGTGCATACTGTAAGCTTATTGGAAATGACTGTACATACTAATCTCTGGACAAGGTTTGCAGTGCACTAGAGCTTTTTTATTTTTATTTATTTTATTTATTTATGGGTTTATTTTTTTGGGGGGTGCAGACAAATGAAGTTTCGAACTTGTGTGTGTGTGAGATCAACTTTAAGGTATTACATACAAATTAGTATCTCCACATCACAATACATTCCCTACTGATCTTCTGAATGTTAATTTTATATCATCTCTATATACTATGGAATAGGCTCCATCTGGGCTCACATGACCTTTTTCCATCGCTCCAAGCCCAATCTTTATGCTCTCTAGCAAACTGAAGGCTTTTATTCTTCCTGATTAGTCTCACTACAAGTGGCTTTCTTAATGACACACAGCTGTTTCGTCCCAATCTGAAATTTCTAATTGTTTTGGCCAGGCAGTGTAATTATTAATTATTATATTACATTGTATCCATTAATTTTGATGAGTTTTTACTCATTTTCGGATTTTTTTTAAAATTAGGAAAAGAAATGCATTGTTCTAGCCTTTTAATATGTCCTTTTTGTTTACCGTAACGCATTTCAATGATTGATCTACCCCCTTCACAGAACTAGAAACACTTTACATAAAAAAACAAGCACTAATTGGTATAAATTCTATGCTACAAAGAACATTAACTGCAATGATTAATTATACACTGCAGATTTTATATAGTGTATATTTAAAACATTTCGTATATTTTCTTTTTTATTGTTGTTTTTTTTATTTTGTCACAGCATTTCACATCTCTTTCATGACTGTACTCTAATCTACGACAGAAAATGCATAAAAACTATATTACATAATAAAAATGTAAAAAATAGTGTTTAATTAGAAATATGGTCCCAGTGCACAATATTTCTGTGCATTTAAAAATGTATTTCTTATATTAAACTTATACTATAAATTAAAAATTGAATTAATTCTGGATAAATATGTAGAAAAAGTAGTATTTCTCTTAAATAAGTAACAATTTCCTGTTTTGTTAGTACTCTTTGTACAATCTACCCCTAGAAGTAAACATTCCCAAAAACCTATGATACCATTTAATTAATATAATTAATTAATATAATACATTTAATTAATATAATTAAGTCTGTTGTAATATGTTTCTTGTAACATCTCAATAAAATGTGTATTTATTGATTAAGATCTGTGGTACCAAAAATCCTTCTAAGAAACACGTTTCCTGTCTTTATCATGACCTGTTATTGCCCTGGACACACCTGGGTGCTTTATGGTAGGTCTATACCTGGTTAATTTAACATATGTACAGAGGCTCTTTGTCAGCAGCACTTAACTCCAAGCACATTTGTAACCCAATTCCAGCAAATTCACAGAAGAAATGAAGCATACTTGCTGGCCACAGATAAAAGTGCACTGTGTATTTCGTCCGATTAAGTCGTTTATACTGACCTTACTGTTTTACAATTCTGATTCATTTTAAGATAGACTACACTGTAATGTGAGTGCATTAGATCTCATTCATAATGAATGATAATACTGCTTTAAGGAACTGCTTGACGAGGTTATTACATCACAAAGAACATGTTCTTGTATTTACTGATTCGTTTATACCATGAAATCTCAAACAAAACTCTTGCTCCTTTATGGTTTTAGAACAATGTTCCAGTACATAAAGGTAAAATAATATATTGTATTTTAAGCCTTTAACACTGGGATTATCATTTTATTTTCACTAGCTAACTCAGAGCAAGCGTTTAGAAAGCGTTTATCTTACATAATTTTAGCATCTATAGGTTCACTAGTTTTTGACTCAAATTTTAAATCAATGTCACAAAACTCTTGATCTGCAGTTGTGTAGCGTTAAAATCACTATACCATGACCACAATATCCCATCACTACGTACGTAAGCAATCAGTTAGCCATACCTGTTGCTCATTTCCCTAACATCTAGTATAATTCATTATCTTTGAGTTGTGCAGTTGTTCTTGAGTGCAATTCCAACTTTTTTTTCTACATTTACATACTTTTCCCATTTATGTCATTTTGATATCCACAGGATCACAACACTTTAGTACATTCACTTGCTTTTAAGCTGTAAATAGTTTTAAACATCATCTGTATGGACTCTATATGGACTTTATAGATTTTCTTAGGTATGCATGTTATTTCAGAAAGTTCTTGTTATAGACACGCTGTTAAACATGCATCATCAGTCAAAAGTTTGGACACACTTTCTAATTCAATGTTTTTGTTTAGTGATTTTTTTTTCCTGCATTCTAGAACAATAATTAGAAAACTATGTAATAACACATATGGAATTAGGTAATTAAGTAACAACACAACAATAACCGTCAGTTGTTATTTTAAAACACTAAGGTCAGCTGTTCCGGAACAGTTCGTGCAAGTACAGTATTGTCAAATGCATTGAATTAGAAGGTGTGTCCAAACTTTTGACTGGTATTGGAAAGTTAAAAACCATACCATACTCATGTTCAAAAGAAACACTGATCTTACACCACCGCTCATAGGTTTGGGATCACTTTCTAATTCTATGTTTGTTACTGATTCTTTTTACTTTATACAAAATACACAATAATTTACTTTGAACAGTTGATTTTGAGATGTATCTGCTACTCATGATCTGCAATAATCTGAGATCTGCTCTAATCTGAGGTGCTGTTTGTTAATTAATGATTTCTGAAGCTGGTGACTCTAAATGAACTTCTCCTCTGCAGCAGAGGTCAGTTTTGGTCTTACTTTCCTGGGAAGGTGAGAGACAGTTTTATCATAATGCTTGATGGGTTTTGCAAATGTACTTGACACAATACTGTTCTTGCAACAACTGTTCCTATCTATTGTTGACTATCGTTGTTGTTGTTGTTGTTGTTACATAATTTCCTAATTCCATATGTGTTACTTCAGGCTTCAGAAAATCAATCACTAAACAGAAACAAAGAAATTTGCAAGCGATCCCAAACTTTTGAGCGGTAGTGTATATATCTTGCATTTTTGCAATATCCAAAAAGTTGTACTGTTGCGAAAACCTGAAATCTAATTCAGAATTTTTTTTCTATTTGCCTTGCTACATTAGGGACACAGGTAGCGTAAAATTATAGTCATGCTCAATAGAGCGTTGCTTTATCATGGATCATCTAACTCACATCAAAACCTGTGGTTATGTCCAGCTATGTCCATCATGTCTTGGTATCAAGAGTAAGGTAAGCATTCACCCCATTTAGACAGCGCTAGCAGAGAGAGAACCGTCAGAATGCGTCAGCTTGATGCAATGCAAGCAGAAATATATTTTAAAGATGCTAGGAATACCATTTCCAGTTTAATTTCCAGGCCAAGAGTGACAATGCCAAGACAAGAAAAAAAGACTAATTCGATGGTATCATTTAAGAGATCATACAGAATTCTGCTACTGCTGCTGCTGGTACTCCAGGGTTACACGTGATACGTCGCTGGACTATTCAATTACTTTCTGGCCGCAGCTGGGCATGCAAGGGGGACGTATCATGAACCAGTGTTGACTCTACGTCGCTGCTAACGTCGTCTGAATTTCTGGCGCTAATGGACACACAGATTTTTATATAAAATCAGACTTTCTTATTCATTTGACAGAAATTAATTTAAGAAAATTTACATATGCGTTGTTTATTTGTCCATAACTATATTTAATATTGTTCAATTCCTGTGCTGTATTTTACAAAACAAACATATATTAAGGCTTATTGCTCCCCAAGAAGACACTACAGATAGTACTGTATATTGATGATGCATAAATATAGAGTTTATTTCTTTGCATATCAGTTGCAGAATTTAAAAAGGGAAAAAAAAAATTCTTTTTTTCTGAATTACACATGAGACATTTGTATACTTGTATAATGTCTAACAAATTAGCTGCAACAAAAGCTAAAACAAATTGAATAGTGCAGGTCAAAAGATGTACTTTTACAATTAAAAGCTTGTATTTGCTTTTTTAACTAGTTATTACTATGTACGGTATATACTGTGTTAGCTAATAAATTGGCTCATGTGCAATATCTAACATTAATATTCTCCGAGCAGCTGTTCTGGGCTAACATGAATTATTTCCTTTGGTTCATTTTTACAAATGATTTTTTTCTGTAGTTTCTGCGTTTTTTTTTAGGATTGCTTATAGCAGCGGCAAACAAAGTTTAAATACCTTTTGTTAAACAAATCAATCCAGAAATGATGGGGAGTAAAAATAAATAATTAACTAATAAATTAATAAAGTTTTATAATTGTTTTTGACAATCATCTTATTTTAGTCCCGAAGGAAGCAGCACAGAATAACGTGCTGTAGGTATATTTCTCAGTGATCTATGTTTGACTAAATGGCATAACACACTATTCAAGCTTATTTTTTAATCCTTCAAAATCAAATTACAGTGCCTAGGTTCTTCCATAGAGGACGTTGTCTAGATAGTGTGTATTTTTGCAGCTTTTGTGCTGTTCTGTTCTGAGGGCAGCATAAGGACAGCTGTCTAAGGTTCCGCATTTGGCTAACATGCAGTATCAAAAGCCACGAACGAGAGTTGAAAACTTGCAACTGTTGCATTTAAGTCTTTTTTTAAGAAGTAGAAGCCTTCAGAGTGTAATGTGCAACAGAAAATCTGCTAATACCAAACAATGTCAGGACATTTTCTTTTGCCAAGTTTTGATGTATTAGTATCTTGTGATAATGAATAGACTAAAACAGAGAAGTACGGTTGATGTGGAGGATGGAGTTCATAAAAAGAGAGAAAAGTACTCTATATGAAGAATAACTTACTTTAGGTCAATATCAGACTTTAAACATAAGTGATGCATCATGGGTAAACCGATGTTTATACTTATAATGACAATGCATATATATATAGTATTAGAAAAATACCGCACTGGTATAAATCAGGAGATATAAAAGCACAAAATTGTAAATTACATTTAAATTTTTAATTTTTCATCTTTTTTTAAGTTCTTAAATGAGTCATGTTCTCTATTGACCTCTTTAATCCAACTCAGCTGTATTTGTGTAGCACTAATTAATGATTAGCATTGTCACTTTGCACCTCCAGAGTCAGGGGGTCAAAACTTGCCTCCACTCTGAGTATGTGAAGTTTTCATGATCTCCTTGTGCTCCTTGTGTCTCCACCAAAGATACATGGCCTAGGTTGATTGCTGTTTCCAAGTTGCCTGTAGTGTGCGAGTGCATGCGCTTGAGCCCTACATTGGTTGATACCCCATCCAGGGTGTTCCCTGAGTGAGGCTCCATGCCCCCAGTGACCCTACAACGGATAAGTGGTATAGAGCATGGTTTTGTGTGTGTGTGTGTGTGTGTGTGTGTGTTACTCACTAATCTGGCAGCGGTCTCCCAGAGCCTGAAACTGTGAGCAGTCACACTGCCCGCCGTCCTGACACCATCCACCATTAAGACACCCGCAATACTCTACAAATACCAGTCAGAAACACACAAACACATATACGCTGAACCACAGCACCACTGCAGCTCTTTGACAGGGTGAATATATTTGTAACAGTTTTACTACATTATCTTACAGTACTGGTGGTTGTACTGTTGATGTGGTTAAATAAGATAATATTTATTCTGTAAATAATATTTATACTGCCTGGACAAAAAAGTCACCACTCCAGTGGGGTCAAAGTATTTATCATCATCAAGTATTGAAAACAGTTATGGAGATTTGAAATGGCTTAAGAACTGTCTAACACAAAATTTAAATTTGTAAGGACTTGTCTGAATCTTCAACTTTGTAAAAAATAAATAAATAAATAAATAAATATTTAAACACTAACACTAAGAAATCAGAGCTATGCTTTATGCTATGCAATCTGGAAAAAAAAGCATTTAAATTTGGGAGCATAAAGATTGGGTGGCACAGTGGATTAGTGGTTAGCACTGTCGCCTTCCACTTCCAGGATCGGGGGGTAAAATTCCTGCCTCTGTATACATGGAGTTTGCATATTCTTCCCGTGCTCGGTGGGTTTTATCCAGGTTCCCCAGTTTCCTCCCACAGTCCAAAGACATGCAGATTAGGTTAATTGCCCATAGTGTGTTAATGAGCACGCGAGTGTGTGTGTGCCCTGTAATAGATTGGCACCCAGTCCAGGGTTTACCCCACCTCATGCCCTAAGTAGGCTGGTTTAGGCTCCAGGCCCCACAGCCCTGTATACAGGATAAAGCACTATAGACGATGAGTGAGTGAGTGAGCATAAAGATTGGATTTTGAAACAATATAAAAAGGTCCTGTGGTCTGATGAGTCCAGATTGAGCCTATTCCAGAGCGATGGTGCATCAGGACACAGTGTTATGATCTGGGGTTGCTTCGTTATGTGGCAATAAAATGAAGTCAGCTGACGACCTGAATGTACTGAATGTCAGGTTCTGGGAGCATGAGGAATCATTTGCACACATGTATTCACCATCATACTGTGCACTGTAATCAATTTTTTGGCATTAAATAATTATAGAAAGTACATTTTAGAGATGACTAAACCATAAGAAGCATAATACAGTATATAAGCTCCCTTAGTGTGGCCTATGCAACTATGAAACATCTTCTTATAAACCTATTCTGAAATTCATATTTATATTTCCCTTAATAAAATTCAACATTAATTATATAGAACTTTTAACAGTGGCCCAAGTTACAAAGCAGCTTTTCAGAAATCCGGATATGGCTTTAGATCCCTAATGCCAAAGGTGATGGGGGTAAGAAGTAAAAAACGCCTGAGACAACATGAGGGGAAAAAAACCCAGAGAGGAAGCAGACTCAAAAGGAAAGCCATCTCATCCTCTTCTGAGTGACACCCGATCGTGGGATTAGGAGTTATTACTCTCGCACAACTGTACACTACAAAGCCTAGCAGTGCCAAGTGTGCTGAAAGGATCTTCAGTACGAGCATCACGGTCATTATTAATTTCGGCTTTAAATCCTTTTTTTTTTATCATTAGGCCATAAACAGAGGTCTATCTACTTTAAACCTTTAATTTTAGTTCTGTTTACTAAACCTATGACATAGTGATGATGATCTTAAACCCTATTCAGACCGGATTAGTTTTCTAATAAAGAGTTCATTACATCCTGTAAGACATTTTGCGCTTCACTAGACACTCATCTCTCGCAATATTAAAAAAAAAAAAGGGTGTGAGAGAAGCTTTGGTTGGGTTTTTGGATTCGCATCACAGTTAAGTCCTGTTTTTTAAGACTGTAATGTACTAATGATCAGGTGCAAGCCTTAAACCAATACATTTTAAACAATATTACATTTCAATTTCAATTTTTCAATTTGTGCACCAAATTTGTGCTTAAATTTTAAAAGTAATAAAATAACATTTATTGTGCTTTTAAATGGCAAAAAACAGGCAAAATCAGAAAATTCTGGTTCTTAGATAACTGAGAAGAATAAATAGCTTTTGCCAGGTCCTTTGATTTGAAGAAGAACGTCGTCTCCTAACATATGACTAAGGCCCTTAACTCTATGCTCACTAGAGATGCATGGCATCCTCAGTGCCAGGCCCAAGCCTGAAGAAATGGGTGGATAGTGGCAGGAAATGTATCAATCGTAAAACCTGTGCCAATAATGTGTGAATCGAATGATCTGATGAGGAGGGGGAAAAAACTCAAGGAAAAAAAAAAACACTTTCAGCAACATATGGCTAAAAAGCATGAAGTTGAGTTAACACACTAAAGTTCATCTACAGTATATTTCCAAGTGTAATCAATTTGCTGTCAGCACTGTATGCACAGCACATCTTCAGTGAATGAGTTTGTGAACGTGTGTTACCTGAGGATGCATCTCGAGATGTATAATTACGCAGGACGCTTCGATGGAGAGCTGAATCAGACAGCACTGCACTGACGGCCTGCGAATGGAAATGACGCACAAGAAACAAGAAACATTCTTTTTTTTGTTTCGAGCTAAACGGATGTCAAGGGGTCATTTTTCGATTTGTGGAGTCAGATTAGTAAGACTGAGTCAGTGTTTCCTTAAAATTGTGTGACGGCTACAGACGTTTGGGAGTTGGGCTCTTAGTACTGTTGCATTTGTGCTAAGTTTACAAAGACAGCTTTGTCAACATTCAGAATAGCTAAGGACTTTGTGTGTATGTGTGTATGTGTGTGTGTGTGTGTGTGTGTGTGTGTGTGTATATGTGTGTGCGTGGTTTCTCCACTCTCTCCCTAGACATTTTCTCTTAGGTGTACTCACCTCCTCACGGAAGAGATCTCGTTTCTGGCGCAGTGCATTAACTCTCCTTTTAGGAGTAGCACAAAGAGAGCAGTATTAAAAGCACAGTGACGGTGGGAGCGCACCATTAGATCTACTTAAGATGCCACACAGAAACATTAATGAAGGAGCGTGGTGATGCTGAAGAACAAGTCGCATTTCAAGGCTTCATGCTATGTATCACTGACGTTACAGGCATAACTTTTTGATAGCTGTGATAAACCTTATAAATTCAATTCAGTCATTATGCTTTCTCGCACACACCTACAGTCCCATGAGAGCTAATAGATTTCTTATTCCCTAGCTGGAAAAAGAATGTTATGTCCTCAGGATTGGCTAAATAACACAAAATGTAAAGAACATCTCAAATTAATCTTTTTTTTTTTTTTCCTAAATCTTAAACATCTTTAACAAAGTTTTTCTCTTTGTTTTTTTTTTTTTCTAGAACTTTCTTTTCCCTGACCTTTACTCAGTTCATGCATCATTTGAAAGCAGTATAGTTTAATTCTGCAAGAAAAATATATATAGGCTATAACTCCTTTTTTTTTTTCTTAAATACAAATTTGTCTAAAAGGTAATAAATTAAATATATAAATAAATATTTAAACAAATACTTACCTATTCAAGTTATTGTCGGTTTTTGATACCTGGCAAAAGAATCCTATTGAACAGGAAAATAAGTCTGTAACTTTACAATTAAATACATTTATATTTAAAATAAAATAATAATAAAAGAAAAACTAATACACAAGTGAACAAGTATGAAATTTGCTCGCATTTAAAGCAAAAAGATAATAATTCTGAGAACTTTTATTTCAATTTAATCCGCGTTATACACTTCAATCAGCCTTCAAAGATAAATTGTATCTGTGCTAACATGCTAATTAGAATTAACCCTCCCCTGTGGTGTGTATTATAATAATAATAATAATAATAATAATAATAATAATAATAATGCGTCAGAAACGCGGCACCAGAGTCTGACCTGGAATAAAGACCAGTCTGAGGAGGAAAAGCGTCCAGAGAGAAAACAGCTTCACTTTCCGCTGTTCGTTCATCTCAGGGCAGCGTCCGTATGGAAACAGGTCAAAATTATGAAGCCATTTCCTTCCCCTTTCTCTCGTCTTTTTTTTTTTTTTTTTTTTAGTTAGTTAGTTTGTTTTGTTTGCGGCTAGTTTTGAGGGAGCAGAATTAAAGACACGATGTAAATCAGGTTCAGGCGCGGGGATGAGGTTTAATCCTGAGCGGCGCGCCGACAATTCCCATCTTCAGCTAGACTGGAGTCTCTCTCTCTCTCTCTCTCTCTACCTGCGTGTGGGTACAGCGTCCATCATAGTAACCCCAATCACCCTCTCATGGGTGGAGTCTCTCCCTCTACCTGAGTGCAGGAACATCATCCATCATAACCTCAGTCACCCTCTCATGGGTGGAGTCTCTCTCTCTCTCTCTCTCTCTCTCTCTACCTGAGCACAGGTACAGCATCCATCATGGGT
>JAOVVA010000037.1:34062011-34076663 GCA_028565275.1 Leiocassis micropogon
GACCAGTAGGTGGTGCCATCATCAATTAACATTGAAAACTAATTCTAACAATACTAACACATAATAAGATATAGTCAGGATAATAATATTAGAAAACATCTGGGCAGGTTTTATTCAGCTTTGTGGCACAAATAAGATTAAAATCAATTTTTGACGGAAAAAAAAAGCACAGAGAGAGAAACGTTGAGAGGTTTCACTTTACTGTCAAACACCCAGTCTTTTTCTTTCATGTGTATTGACTTACAAGGGGAATCAAGTTCCCTTAAAGAGGAACAAATAGGTGGAAAATGAAAATTGAACAGGGAGCCTATACCTGAGGGAGGAGTAATCGATAATGTTTAGACAGCAGAACAAGACTTACAGGCAGCCGATCAATACTGGGAGAAACGCCCTCTCTCTGTCTTTCTCTCTCTCTCTCTCTCTCTCTCTCTCTCAGCCTCTGATTTTCTGTGAGTGTGAGTGTGTGTGTGTTCTACTGACCTTATAGGATCTGATCAGGTCTTTATTTAAGGCTTTCTCCCTAGTGAGGTGAGTGTGCAGTAATTATAGAGAGAGAGAGAGAGAGAGAGAGAGAGAGAGAAAGAGAGAGAGAGAGAGAGCTTCAGTACAACCTAAACCTGTTATCACATAAGCTGTATTGGTTGTGGTATGATTAGATTTAGATTTCCTGTTACCTCTCAGTTGTTACACAAGAAAAACTAAGAGGGAGAGAGAGGAGAGTCAGTTAAAATCAGTACAAATCAAGGAGAGGAAAAACAATATAAAGTAAATAGTGTAGATTTGTGAATTGTACATTGAACTGTAAAGTATGATATATAGATTGGAGGCTAATGAAAAAATCATTAAAATACATTAGAACAAATAATAAAATATCATGTATTTAGGTGTCTGTTGTGCTTAGGATTGCAATGCAATTAGGCAGAATTTCACTTACTATTTCTTTTTTCAGTCTGTATAAGAAACCCTAAGAAATATATAACTGTTATAATAATCATTGGCATAATAATGCATTACTATATCATGGCCTAATGACCTTAAATCTGAGGGGAATAAGGC
This sequence comes from Leiocassis micropogon, assembly GCA_028565275.1. Classification (NCBI taxonomy): domain Eukaryota; kingdom Metazoa; phylum Chordata; class Actinopteri; order Siluriformes; family Bagridae; genus Leiocassis; species Leiocassis micropogon. The sequence goes on from JAOVVA010000037.1 coordinate 34,063,068, forward strand.
AATAGTAACAGCTTTATTAAGGACATATGAATGCATCTGAACATCATGGTGGCCTCAGGGTCTCCAAGCAATTAATATGAAAATGAATATGTTACATTATAGTATATTGTAGGTAATGCATGAAAGTTGCCCCGGTAGATAAACACAGGTAGATAAACAGGGCAAGTTTGAGAGAAGGACAGTGAGATGGACATACATGAGAATAAAAGAGAGCAAAAATGAAGCAATTAGTAATTGCTCAGAAGAGGATGGTGTTGCCATGGAAATAATGAGGACGGTTTGAATCGGACGCAGCGGGTGACCTCCAGTTTGGCTGATTGTTCATTTAAAGACACATAAAGGGACACAGTTTATCAACAGCTGTCTGATTCATCACTGTCTCTGCATGTTATCTGTTCTCAGACCAGAGGACATCCTCAGCTGAGCCTGTTTCTTAGCTAACACACACACACACACACACACACACACACACACACACACACACACACACAGTTCAGTGGTACAAAGAACACACTGCACCTTCATTTTCAAGATTTCACCAGCTCATTTATGCCTCTATGGTATAAACCTGAATCTCTTCATCCACTACCCCCCTCTCTCTCTCTCTCTCTCTCTCTCTCTCTCTGTCTGAATTCATGTCTCCGTCTCATTAACGCACAGCTCAGACGTCCTGTAGCAGGTGACAGGGAGAACTAATCACTCTGCAGATTAAAAATAAATGAAGAGAAACGTGTTTTAGAAAAACGGCAGAGCGCAGATCATAAATCATCCAGGCTGGAGCGAGATCCCTCCCAACTGTCCACACACACACAGGCACACACACACACACACATACACATCACACATCACAGACAAATTACATTACAGAAATCACATTACTGCAGCCTTTCGGGGAGGACGAGTGAAGGGGAAAGAGGGAGAGAAGGAGACGAAGCAGCACAGAGATGAGACATGGCCTGAAAATGACATAGAGTGAAAACACTGGAAAAGAATCACCATAGTCCATTGGATTTGAAATATTAAAGCTATTGAGCTTGTCCATCATTCGCAAATGAGTCATCATGCATAATCTGATAATTTTATACATATTTTGTAGCAATATCATATTTTTGTGATTTCCTCATAGAATAATAATATTATGCATATTTTACATTCATGCATAGTGAGCGATTAGGTTTCTGATTTCTTTACAAATCAGACAATGATTAATGGTTCATAAATCAGACTATGTTTAATAATTTTATACTGTAGTTAGTCTATAAAGATTGATGAGGTTTTTATATTTATCCAATTCTTTTTGTCTTTGAATTTCTATAGTATGTGCTCTGTCCCATCTGTCAACTGTAGTCAAGTGGTTTTCTTTTCTTTTTGTATATTTATAATTAATTTTGGTTAAATGCATTGCTTTTTTTATTAGTTCATTAAAAAATGGAAAGATGACAAAAAACAACAACAAAATTTTTTTTGAACTATAGAACGGTTTAAAAACAACAGCAATTTGGTAGCAATGAACAAAAACTACAATTGTAGAAAGAAAAAGAAAGAAAGAAAGAATATTTCTTCATTAAACAATACATTAAATCCAGGACTGAGAATGAGTTTGAAATGGTGCCATAAACTAATATGCTAATTAACATGTTCTTGGTGGTCAATTAACAAAATTTATTTGCCTATAATTAACATTATTTACTGGATTAGTTGACATTAATGAACTGTACATAATATAGGAAGTGACAGAACAGGAGTCCTTACCTCATCTGTCTAAACATGAATAGTATGCCTTCATTTGCCTGTAATTACAAAGTATTAAATTGATATTTTATACAGTTTTTGTATGTGAACCTGGTATTTAATTTTGATTTAGCACTGTACACAGGCCCGTATCCAAACAGATCATAATAATATTCATGTTTAACTTAATTAAGTTTTTTTTTTTAAGAATTTAGATTGTTTTATTGTTGTTGTTTTTTTTAAGAATGCATAAATAAAGTGTTTTATTGTTTGTTTGTTTGTTATTGTTCTTTTCATCCTCAATTTTTGTTCTAAACACAGCAGGTGAAGTGTACTAGGCTGCAGATTCACATATGGCCGCTAGGAGTCACTCTCTGACTGCGAGAACACAATCGTTAAATAACGCGTTTATTTGCTAATATTTCACAAATGTTTACTGATTTCCACATTTTTCAACCAATAAACCTATTATTGTACAAACATGACACTCTCAAAACAATAAAATATCCCACCTCAGGAAACACACACACACACACACACACAGTCACTGAGAGACTTTACACACTTTCACCTCACAGTCACCTCAGCCGATGCTAACGGTTTGTCACGTTTAATCACGTTAGAATTCGTTTTTTTTTTGTCGTGTTTACTTCACAGTTTTTAGTTAATAATTAAAAAAAAAAATCAGTGTATGAACAGAGACATTGTATAATGTTTAAAATTAAAAACTAAAATTAAAAGCCTAAAAAAAACAACCATGTGTATTTACCAAAGCTTAGCATAGCCTTTTTTGTAGCGCTATAGCGCATAACATAACATAATATTTTCCTAGTGCTTTGTACAGTACATGTATGATTAAGAGTGTCTTTGTGCACCCAAAGGATGTAAATTTTACAAGAAAATATGGATATTAATATACATAAATACTGTATAATAATTCACACTCGTTTTGATCTGTGACGTCATAATAAGGAAGAGGTCCTAAAGAAGTCCTAAATCGTTGTTCATAATAACACTTTGTCTTACACAAAAAGAATAATTATTACATTTTAACCTATATAAATTCACGTTAAATAATAATATGGAATATAGTAAGCAATCTAGGGTAACTTGTGGCGCAGACAAGACTAAGTAGTTTGGGACGAAGCCGCAATGACCTGTTTATTGATAGGCAGGGAAAGTGGAAAGAGATACCTGCTGTGTGTGTGTGTGTGTGTGTGTGTGTGTGTCAAACAGAAAGAAGGAGAAAGAGGCAGAATGTATGTGTTTTTGTCCATGTTTTGAGAAATAGCTCTTGGAAATGTGTTAAAGAGAATGAAATGGAAGTAGAACAGACAAAAAAAAAAAACACCTCACAAAAAGCACACAGGGAGACAGGCAAGGGAGGAGAGGAGAGGACGAACAAGAAAGACCACGTTCCTTTGTTCTTCTTTTTCTTCACTTGGAGGGGGCTCTTACAATAGCACCGAATTTGGTTTTGTAGCACACACACACACACACACACACACACATACACAGAACTCGCCCTCTGGGGACGGCAGCATCATTTGTGCCTGTGTGAATAAGTGTGTCTGTAGGTGTGTTTTCTGCAACGCCTTATTCATTTTCTCTTTTTTTCCCTCCTTTATGAGTAATCACAGGCTTGTTCACTGCAGAGTTTGTGAATCTTAAATCAAACACACATACATATGCATGTGTAATGTCTATTTCCATTTCCACTTTCTGTAAGCCAAGTAAATCAAGTTCAAGTAATCAACCCTGATCTCTCTCTCTTTCTCTCTCTCTCTCTCTTTCACACACACACACACACACACACATCACTTTCACATAATTATTAATATGCAGCTACTAAATCCTAGTCTATCCATAAATCTAACAATAACTCTTACTGTAGTAACCAAAAGCAAACCATTTGACTCCTTGTTTTGCTCATTTTACTTTGAAGAAAAGCTGCTGGTATTTATATATAATTTCAGTTTTCCTTGAGGGGAGAACTGGCAGATATTCCTAATTTGTCCATATATTTTCTTCTCACTGGAAAATTAAAAAGCCCTCTCACACCACACTAGACACAAATATTCAGCTTCAGGTGCTTATAAAGACACAGTGCTCGAGCACCATCTCTCTAGATCTCTCTGCAATCCCTGTGAATGTCCACTCATCCTGTAATAATTCCTTTAATTCAGATAATCCATGAATCTCCTCGTGTGCTGATCCACATCCTCTCAGTATTCACTTATAGCATTACCTTTAGGGCACTGAGGGAAATGGAGAGAGAGAAAGAGAGAGAGAGAAAGATTACCACACACAGAATATACAGTGACATTTACTTGTAACGATTGACCACGTCTCATAAACCCACCCTCACACAAAAAGCAAACCTTTTTTTGCAGAAAAAATCTGGTAGCACCTTATTTAACAGTACTAATGTATACTTATATATATATATTTATATATATATATATATATATATATTATTAAATAATCACAAGTAATATTTCAGCTATTGAATATTACACAGTGGTATATTATTATTTATTGTAAAACTACAGTTCAATAATTACTCAGAGTCTAACGGTTAAATACAGTATGCACAGTATTCCTCCAAGTAAGACTGAGTGCACACTTTTCATGTTTGAAATGTTAATTTAAAGGGCATGTGATAGTCAATACTGAGCAGACACAATACGCCTTATACCGCCTAGATTTCCTACTGTATATTTTCTTCAAAGCTTGTCCTACCTGCAGTGAACCTGAACTGAAAAGGTAACTAAGTGCACACAATGTGACTAAAATCACCTTTGTGGGGAAAAAAAAAAAAATCAATCAATACAACTACAAAGCAAGCACAAAGATTAACTTAAGGATCTGCTGAAGACGTGCTGTGAAGTAGCTAAAATTATAGGGATGATGTGGCTAATATGACTGAGAAGGTATCTGTAGAGCGCCACACAAAACTGGAAAGCAATTTGTGCACAAACGATATATACATGAATTGTAGAGGTTACAGTAAATTACTGGCACTTAGTTGCAAAGTGCAAAAATTACACACTGATAGTGTAAAAACTGTACTTACTGCAAATTTCTGTAAGATCACAAAACAGCTGAAAATCAATCCTACATTTTTTTTTTCTTAATTCAATTTTAGTCATTTAGAGAATAGGCGTAAATTAGAAGATATTCTTTATATTACACATATTCAAGCTTTTCTACACAGGTTGTCTAATAACCTTATAGAAAAAAGATTACTGTAGATGATTGTGAATTATTCATTGTTATTCAATTGTAGTGTCACTTTATTATTAAAAAAAAATGCTAGACCCAATAATAAATCAAAGAAAAGCACTGGAGATAACACAAGACCATGTGCAAGACTATGGATAGTGAGATGGAAAGTAGGAAAGAAGATGTCCAAAAATGGCAGGATCCAGTAAAACTGATCGATAATTTGATCTCAAGGATTCTCAAAGGGAAAAGAAATCTTAAAAATTGGTGAAAAAAAAAAAAAAAAACGGTGGGCCTTTATTGCTGTAGGGGTTTGTAATGCATTGTAGTGGCTTTGAGAGTCAAGGAGACCGTATGAAATAGAAGTATGCAAGGTCTCCAGGCAAACCGAGACTTACAAGGGGTGTTCAAGTCAAGCCAGGACATTTTTAGAGAATGAAGGCATAAAAGCGATTGACATTACGATTAAAGAAGGCTTTATGTCCATGAATGACGATCCTGGCCAAGGTGACTCATAGCTCCCTGCAGTCATTCCCGTAAACATTCGGCGAGTGTAACACATGATCCTTGAATATTGATGGATAACTTGTTGCCAGCTTGTGGAAGAGACAATTCTGTCTGTTTGAACTGCACACACAATCATTCACCAAAACCACTTTCACATTACAGGAACTCGGCCGGGATTTTATGGTATTTTTATTTTATGGTATAGTGTTATTTTTTTTATCACTATGTCTTAAATTATATCTGGTGTTTGTATATTACTTACTACGCATCTATTATTCATGTAATTTATGCATTTTCAACTTGCACCAGGTGTTATCTGTAAGTACTATATCATTACCTACATCTGCTCTCTGCTAAAATCTATACATGATCTATACTTGATAAGCTGCAGTTTTTTGTCTTATTATGTTCAAGACAAAAAATAAGGAGAGGCTGGTGATTGAATGACTTTACCGTTGTTATAAGCGATAACAGGAAGCATCCTGCTTCTCAGCCGTTCCACAGCATTAACTGTAAATATAAAGGGATAAAACGTACACTCTGGCATTATTTAATACATAAAAAAGTGTACTCATGTGAGAACACTTCAGGATGTTCAGTTATAGAACAATAATCATCTTTGAGGTAGTAAGAGTAACTCTGGGCTGTAACGCTCCACTGCATCATTGATTATTTTCCTATAATATTAAGCCCTGCAGGGTTTTATTCCTCACTTACTACATACCTAAATACTATGTTTACCATATTGTAACATAAAGTGTGACCCATAATCTTTATGAGGAGTTTTTTTTATCCCCAAGAAACCAGATATGCACTGCTGTCTAAGCTTTATTCAATCCATAATCCTTTAACCCTTTACCTTTCAAGAATATTTTTTAATCCTGTTAAACTCCAGGATCCATCAGTAGTGTGTGTATATTTACATTCCATACATGATAATGAGCTTTCTACTGTAACTGCTTAAGTTATTTAAATTATTAAATAATTATATAAATATGTTATAACAGATACTAAGAAATATGATTAAATGTGAATAAATAATCAGCAAGGTTGAACAATTTCTATATGAGACATTCATCAGTCAATTCTGAAAGATTCATAATTTTCCAACAAGGATGGTCAATTATTTAATTCGACCTGACGGAAAAATCATTTAACTTTAAATAAAGGATGATCACTAGTTTTAGGGATTTTCATGCTTAGAATGTATGCATAAAGCACAAAAGTCTCAAGATCCCTTTCCTTCCTCTTGTTGTATAAGGCGTAAATGTATCTTCAAAAACCCCAACAGGAAGGATTTTCATGCACTGAAAGCTATTTATACATGCATACATAAGCACACAAACACACACAAACACACACACACACACACACACACACACTGTCCTGCGAGAGAACAGCATCCATGTCAAATATGATACCTTCACATATTAGTACACCTACCCGTGTTGATCTCCATGGCAACGCTACCTGAAGGCCTCGTGACACGCATGGCAATTGTAATTCCATGCTATTCTTAATATTTCCCATGCTTGCACTCTCTCTCTCTCTCTCTCTCTCTCTCTTAGATGAAAACAGATAAGGAAAGAGAAAGACAGAAGAGGTGCGTGAGAGAGATTTACTCTCTTCCCCACTAATGGAGAGAGAGATGTGAGAATAATATGATGTAGAGGAGCAGAGACCTTGTAACTATCGACCAGGTCACACACACACCTTCCTGAAAACCATATGACTCTTTGGGTTAAGGGTCAGGCCAGGGGCTGATGGGAAAACGGATTTATATACCACAGGGTCCTGCTAGTACCCATTACTGTAACTCATTCTGTGTGTGTGTGTGTGTGTGTGTGTGTGTGTGTGTGTGTGTGTGTGTGTGTGGGTGCGTGCTTCCTTAAAACACATTAACAGTAAGGGTGAAAAATGATGATGTCATCTGCAGGTTTCAGTTCATAGTCAAATCCCATGGCCTGAACTGATTTGCCTTTTATTGACCGCATGATAATCAGCTGAATCACACTGAGGCTCATTTACGTATTACACTAGAGATTGTGATGTCATGATATAGATTTGCTGAAATAATTCATACTCATAGCCCTGTTCTTGAGAAAAATGTTGAATATATATATATATATATATACACACTGTGTGTGTGTGTGTGTGTGTGTGTGTGTGGCTTACTGTAAACATTTATCACAGCATTGTTTGGATTCCTGGATTTTGATCGGTCAGGAGGAGTTAATTAACCTTCTATTACAGCACCTTGGACAGCAGCACAACTGCCAATCCAGGGATTATATTAATGCTTAATAATGTTTCCATAACAACAATTCATTCACAAAGACTTGTATGATTAAAGTTAAAGACTGTGTCATTGTAAATATGGGTATGTTTTCTTTAAGGACACATTAATAAGTATGGAAGGAGTCTTCAATGTCAGCACTAAAGCCTGAATGCCGACATTAAGTCTGTACACACCATTCCCTAAGAGATACAGCCCCTCATTTCTTCACAATTCATCTCCAGGTCAGATGTTTAATGCATTTTAAAAGTATTTTTAATGTGGGCTTAAGGAATAGATCTCCAGGCTTCCTGAAGGACTTTTTTGTCTCTCATTTTCAGTCTTGTCCCTGTACCTGAGCAGTTTCAGAGGAATGTTTTTTGTTTGTTAAGCCACACAGCAACCTATGAACCATTCAAGCATAAAAAAACATGCATGAACCAGTGAGAAACAGGTGCAGATGATGACAGATAATCAAGCTGGTGATTAATATACCGCTGATGCTGAATGCTGGTTGGAACAGACGAGAGGGGAAATGAGGTCGCTGCTGAGGTTGTTACATAAACAACCAGTTATAAATGGTATCTTTAGGCAGTTTGCAGCATGTTACAGTAAAACATTTGTTCCCTTTTCTTTAATTCAATCTACAATGTTTCACTTCAGTTAATATGAAGAAATGTGTGTGTGAGTGTGTTGGAATCAAGAAATATGCACAGTGCTGTATTTACAGCCCAGAAAAAAATACTCAAGTATTATATGTTATTATATTTTTCCATGCGATATGACTACACAGTATATAGTCTAGAATTTTTTTAATACAATACAAACTGCTCTTGTGCAAAAAGGATAAAGTAGTTTTCTAGGAAGTGCTGTTATAGGAAGATATGCACTTGTAGATAATCTTGTTGCTGTGTGTGGATTATCTACAGAAATTCAGTATCCATAAGCAAAAAGCAGTTAGAATTCTATTGCACAAATGTACCGCCTTGTGTATAGTGTACACTGAATACAGGAATGTTGAACATTTCCTATTGTAACAGAGCTGATGATGTTACATGCGGAGATGATTTCCTCCTTTAGTGCGGAGATTGTTCTGGACCGATTCTAATAGACTACCGACTTTAGATGATGTCAAAGATTGATTTGATTAATTTTGATGCCATCTTGGGCATCTTGAGTTAGAAGAATGGAAACATAAAATTTTAAGGAAACATGCCTGAGGATCCAGATTTTTAGGCCACCCTGTAGACTACTTACAGAGTAATCTGTAAACACAAAATGAAGCAAGACAAAGCAATGTAACTTATAGATACAAGATCAATTATCAAGGGCTGATGTAAAATTCTTAAAATTATAAAGGCTTCATTAAAACTGAAAGCCCTCTCTTTTCTTTTTATAAACTCTGCATTGTATTGTATTCTGAGCAGTTATTTTTTAGATATATCTGTACATGCTCATAAACTCACTCTCACACCTTCTGAGCCTATCCCAGGGATCTCGGGGCACAAGGCTGGGTACACCCTGGATGAAAACAGTGAAAACACCAGTTCACCTAATCTCCATGGCTTTGTACTATTGGAAGAAACCCAACACTGCAAGCACAGGGAGAACATGAAATTCCATACACACAGATTCCAGGTGGGAATCGAACCCTGGATCCTGGAGGTGCAAGGCCACAGTGCTAAACACTACGCCACTCTGCCACCTACTCGATCAAATCAGATCTGGAGTAATAAATTTCACTAACTTCTTACTCCCAAATAATTTTCCTAATTTTGTGTCTTCTAACAGAATGCATCTATAATGTATTTTTATTTTTGGATTATTTATTTACATATGTTGCATTTTTACCATGACATCCTTGTTTCGCACTCGCACTTCATGATAAGAAGTAAGACAGAGAGTGAAAGACGTGATAGAGATGGAAAAGAAGGAAGGAAGTTGGACAAAAGGACTAAAAGGGGAAGATTACTGCTCAGACACGTTCTCTAAAGCACTGTAATGTAAACACTCTTAAAGATCCAATTATGTCCCTTAATTATGTTCCTGTGCAATTATATTCCACTAAGCGAACATACAAAAGACGTGCTCATGTGGGTGCCACCCCAGTGACAAAGCATCTGTCCCATAAAGCCTTAGTTTAGTACCCTTATTTCTGACGAATGATGGATGCTGTGTTGGTTTAGAACATACACTCATAAATTACACCCAACTTTGCATATTCATGCTATTCACTCACTTGCTAATACAGTTAATTTGCATCGCGGTTACCTCCTGTTGCAACGGGGGTTCACGCCCAGTTTTCCTAAATAAAGCAGGAAGAGAAAAGAGATAAAAAAAAAGAGGACAGAAGGGGGGAATAACTTGTTGAGGCCTACTTGACAGGAGTTCAGAATCAAGAATCTGTGTCTTAATGGGCGAACTAATCACATCCAAGGCAAAGCCATCTGTTCAGATAAGAAAAGAAAGAGGGTTTTTTTTTTCCGTAAGCGTCTGTGCTCATGATTATGAATAAGTCCGTGTTTATGTGTGTTCACCAAATGAGAGGGGAAATTTAGATGAAAAATAGAAACAAGAGAAGTAGAGACAGAACATGAGAACGAGCTCTCGTTAGGTAAAGTGAGAGGCTGCGGGGGGAAGGGCCTGATGCGGAGTGGCGAATGAGCTCGGCGGTCGTGTGAGGTTGGCACAGTGCCATCCAGTCAGCGCTGGCGCTAGCGAGCGAGTGTAGGCACGCGGGCATCAGTGAGAGGAAGGGAGGAGAGACAGAAAGAGAAAGAGTCGTCAACCAGCTGCCATCACTAACAGAGAAGTGATTTGTGAGGTTCAATGAACGGATGAAGTTGGGAAAAGTTCCGGATTTCATCAGACCCTAAGAAGTGTAAGTTTCAGATGTTGGTGTGTGCACAACGTGACGAGAATTTTAGTGCATTGCTAATATTCTTTGTGGGTTTTTTTCAGAGATGGACAACATCGTTTCAAAATAGGTACCGGGATGATGTTTCCATCGCCACGAGATCTCCTCGCGTGGTCTGAGTGCCATCACGGATCCTCTCCGCAACGCGCTAATCGGCATCTCTGGCACGTGGCATTGTTGTATGCGTAGGTATTTCTCCGCACATCTTTGCGTTGGCACCGGGCATTAGCACTTGCTAATGTTCGGCGGAGTGCCAGGATCTCCGCTGTGCCGTCTGGTGCCAGAATCATGGCATCGTTTCAAGAATGGCACGGTGCCAGCGTGTCTCCGCAGCGATGGCTCCTGACACGTGCCGCTTGGCAAAGACAAAGAGCCCGAGGGACAAGAAACAGAAAACAAAAGAGCGACAAACACTCTGATCCGACAGCTTAATTAACACCGGTGGAGTTTGTTGGGTTAATTAGGGTGACAGATTTGGTCGTGATGGAGGAATGTGGCAGCAACGGGTGTGAGAATAAAAAACGATGGGCGGGTACGGATCGGTGAAGGAATGCCGGCGAATGCCAAGACTGAGTGTCGAGCGGTGCCCTTGGCAGTCTGGTGCCAACGCTGTGTAGAGGGATGATGCTGTGTCATTGGCGGATTCATTCAAGGAATCTGGAAGCAGTTTATAAATGGGGGAGGAGACAAAAGGAACTGGGAGGAGAAGCAGGAAGGCCTTGGATTTATTACACAACAATGATTCAGCAAAATGGAGCCATGATGTTCTAACAACTACTTTTTTTTTTTTATATAAAAACAATGGATGTCTTCTGTGGTAAAACCTATTACAAATTATTATGAAGACACATGATGGACAAGATGGACCAACTGGACAAATGAATCGCTTCTGGAGAAGCAGAGTAACTTGGGACATCTACGAAGTTCTCATGATGTCTTTGAACACCAGATGAACCTGTGCTCGGGGAAACACCGTGAACATGCAGACACTCTGCGATCCTCAGAGATCCTCAGCCTGGATGTTCGACATGGATTTGGTGTATGAATAATGCACATTTTTTTTCTCTCCCCCTATCTCTCCATCGTTTTCCCAAGCTCTTAAAAGGCAGGGATTTCTGGACGTCGTGTTAGGCTGCTGCATCGACATCATCTTCGCATCACTTCCATGGTTTCAGGGCAACAATTTATTTTCGGAATTTTGTCGGCGAATCCCCCGCTCTGGGCGACTCGATGAACAGACGTTAACGAGGTCGTGAAATTAAGCAGGCTCGTTCGTCATGCCTGAAATTTCTTTTTGCTTTTATTTTGGGGTAAATCGGTTGAGCGGGATTTAAACGTGGATATGCTAATCCTGGCGCGTTAATGAGGTTTGGATCATCAGCGTTCTCGTCTCAGCTCGGTCGGGGATCTTAATTTCACCTCATCTTCATTATGCAAATGGATTTAAAAAGGAAAAAAATTGGGCGAACAAAAACGGAGAGACAACAGATAAACAACAAGCAGAAAAAAGAAAATGGTGCTCTGACTTGAAGCACAGGCGAGCTTTTTTTTTCTTTTTCGTCTATTCAGGAAGACCAAGATGGACGATAAATCCAGAGGATACTTGTGGTCTTTTTTTTTTGTCCCTGGATATTGGGGACTGTTGCACCAGTTGTGTGACGAAGGGACAGAACAGAAGATGGAATTAACCAAATTAAAAGGAGGGAGAGAATGGTTAATATCCTGTGCTTAATCATCGCACATGAGATTGGCTGTATGCGTGTCTCATTTGCATCTCATTAAATTGCACCTGCTGAAACGGGGGGAGGAGGAGAGGAAAGCTGCCGGGGGGACAGGAATAAGGCAGATCTTCTGGGGATATGGGTTAGAGCTAAAGGAAAAAAAAAAAGGATCAACCAAATGTAAAACTGGGCCTCTTTTTGTCTGTTTCAAATCAATTTTGTATTTTTTATTGTTTATATTAATATTTGTGATTCTTGTGGGTTTCTTTCTGTTGTTTCTTTTTTTTTGTGGAACCTGTGACATAAGATCTCTACTCTGGACATTGCTTCCATTGCTGGAAAAGAGTTTTGTCTTAATCACAAAGAACAAAGAACCCGAAACAAGTTTCCTGTGATCATATCAAGATCACGTCTCATAATTCCACATGAAATTTGATGTTAAGGAGATGTAAAACCCCTGATGTGTGGCTTGTGGCCGGCGCGTTAATGTATGCGTGATTAGTATGCAGCTCGGTGCGTTCTTTAATAGAAGTCTGGGTGAACACTATTGTCTCTAATACTAAAATGTGCCATCTGCCCGGCTGCTGAGGCTGGCCTTTCTCTTTTGTGATGAACACAATGGGCTATTCTGCAACTGGACGTCCACACATAACTAAAATAAATCATGCCTCACTCTGCAGGCCTGAAACACCCGGAGCAGGGAAGAGGAATCTGCGAAAGCACTTGACTCATCGAAACAATAGTGATGGTGATAATAATAATAATTATAATAAAAACATATACATATATATATATAAAACACTACAAAGTCTGGTATGTTTTGTAACTATTTTTTAGTACTAAGTATTAAAAATGCATGCACTTCTTCAAACGAAACATCTTAAAACAAAAGAATGACCAAGCAGCACTTGTGACCTTAATGCAATTACGGCCTGACGGATGTATTTAAATGTGTGTGTAAACAATGAGCCGGGAGAAGTGTGTGTATGATAGAAACGTCTGCATCGATTACCCGCTATGAATGTGAGATGTTTAATCTCGTTAAAAATCTCATGCCTAAATTAGACTCCCTCAGCAGCTTTTTAAATTGGGCTATCCATCATGCATAATGAAGAAGTGACAGTACGTGTATGTGTATATGAGATGGAAAGTAAGAAAAGGGATGGCGGCGGTGGTGGTGGTGGTGGTTGGGAGGGGGGGGGGGAGTTGGGTGTGCTAAT
>JAOVVA010000037.1:34086584-34097050 GCA_028565275.1 Leiocassis micropogon
AAACCCCATAAAAATCTATCCTTTTGCTCACAATTAAAGTCTGCAATAGTCTTTGTGTCTGGACAAACACTTTGTCCAATTTAAAAAAAGAAAACATTTATAAGATTCAATGACAACGCAAACCAGGTTGTAACATTATCAATACTATCTTTTTTCCTTTTTTTTTTTTTTTTGGATATCAATTTTTTTTTTCTGTTGGTATGCATCAGAACCTTTTTTTCCCCCAAACACCGATGTTCAGTAGCAGAAAATGAATACATGTTGACCTGAGAGTAGACAACATTAAAATACATTACATTAGTTTAGTGAGCCGATATTAAATTATTTTAACACTTAAACGGTGGTAAAACTCATTTTTTGTGTAAGCGTATTTAAAACAAAAGAACAAACACACTTTTGGTTAGTTAGTCATTAGGTAATTAATTATAAAACCATCTTAGGTTCTACTCCAGTCCTTAGCTGTGCACACTTCAGTTTCCAAACAGTGTTTACGTAGTCTCAAGTGTAAATTGACCAGCATATTGACGTGAGAAAACATTCTACTGACACTTTTTTTTTTTTTGGTTACAAGCATTGGAAACATAAGGGATATCCTACAGGATCCAGTCTGTTTAAATGTCTTTCAAACTATCACTGTTTTCTCAAGTTATCTTCTATCATTGTATGCTTTCTTTCCCAGTCATCCTCTTTTTAGTACCAACACAATAGGTCTGCAGCAAGGCAGATAAAATTACAGCTATAACTGCAATAGTCTGAATGTAGCCTTTGGCTGCAGGATACTATGTGGACTTTTTCTCCTCTGCTGCTTCATCACTTGTGTAACACCCACTAGCAGAGTCTGTTGTTTTTAAACTACTTACATTGCCATTTAGGCTTGAGGTAACAGTTGAGTGTAAGGAAACTTGTATTGAAGAAGAAGAAGCTGGGGTACAAGCGGATTGTGCAGCCCCAGATAAAGCTGTAGAAGTTGATGGAGATTGGGAACGCTGATCTGTTGGTCTGGACAAGCAGGGGATGGCAGAAGGACTCTCTGAAGCAGACAGCTTGGGCAAGGACTTTAAAGGGGATATTGGGTGGCTGGGAGGGTTTGGCTGCGAGGTAGATGAGGGACTAACGTGAGGTAAGAGGCGAGAGGCATGCTCTTTGGCATTCAGGTGCTCTGCTGCTCTTTGTCTGTGCTGACGATACTCCAGGTGCTGGACGAGCTCTTCGTTCCCATTGAGAGAGATCTCACAGGCAAGGCAGTCATATAGACAAACATCCTTACCTCCTTCTCTAGATGTCCCTTTGGAGACAATACATTGGCTGGTGAGGAAGCTATCATCCAGCTGCTTAATAGTGCCAGAGGAGAGAAGACTTTCTCCGTCTGAGCTGGCTTGCTTCTCTTCTGGTTTGAAGAAGTTCAAGACAAGGTCTTTGTTATAAGCCATGTCCTGAGAGTATGTTGTAGCAGAGATTTGGCTAGCTTTTGGTTTTTGGGATTTCTGCAGTAGTTGCTTTTTTTGGAGCTGCAGCCGATGATGCATTAGTGCACCCTGCAAATTGTGCTGATATTGTTGGAGAATGGAACCTGGGGACAAACCCATTAAAGCTTGTGGCAGGACTGGGCCATACTGAAACATGCTGTCCATACCAAACATGGGCTGCAGAAAGCTTCCGGTGAGAGCTGTGGGAATCTGAGGTGAGAACATCGGAGGGAATCCTGGCATAAGACAGGGCAGGAGGGGATTTGAGAGCAAAGAAGCCTGATCTGTGTTTCCTGCTGCTTGCAGAGCCTGGAGCTGACCCAGATCAATGTTGTAGTCCTTAACAGGTTTTGGTGTAGATGCAGCTGGTAGTAAAGTATCTTGTTTTTCCTTACTGATAGAAGAGTTTGAATGAGTAGCACTGTCAGTGGAAGCCCTTTCAAGCTTTTCAGTGTGATTCATGCCATTTTCAGAGTTACTCTCTTTGGACAGCTGGAGCTGCAATTCTGACTCTAATGGTTTGGAGGGCAAGACAGAGGTGTTTACACTGACTGACGTTTGGTCCTTGGCAGCTGACATGGATGAACAAGATGATGTCATAGGTTTGCTGATCAGTCCATTTGAAGAAGGATCATTAGGACCTAAACAAGGTAATAAAAATTACATTATTAAGAGTTCGGAAAAAAACACAATGTAGAAAATTCTTTATATTTCAAAGTCTTTGTTGCATTTTATACTAAAAATTGATTCCATAAGAAATGCTATATTTATTCAAACACAGTACCTGATTTTGTTGAAGAAGAGCTTGTTAATGACTTGCTGCCAGTCCCTGGTAAACCAGTAATCAGTAAGTTTGCATACTGAGGAGTAGTGTGATTGGAGGATCCCGGACTCTCCGCAGACTGTGTTTGGACAACAGCCATGATGTCATTTGCCTTTTTTAGATTATTCATCTCCTGGTCAATCATCTGATGACGAACACTTGCAACATCAGTAAATTCCCTGTCTCTGTCTATTTGTCCCCCAAGAGCTTCTTTTACTTTTGCAAGATGCTGCTGGGAGAAGACATGGTCCCGCACAGAGAGACAACCACTGTACTTAACAGAGCACAGAGTACATTCTGTTTTGGGCCTTTCTTTACATGTACTCTCTGTGCCAAATTGCTTGGCAAGGCTGAGCTTAGCTTTTTTTCCCTTGGCACGTGCATTCTGAAACCACACCTGTACTACCCTCTTGGGAAGCCCAATGTCATTTCCCAAAGCTTCACACTCCAACATGGTTGGGGTTTTGTAGTCACTGAAGCAAGCTTTGAGCACTCTCACTTGCAAGTTGCTTAGCTGAGTCCGATAGCGTTTTTGACCAGGCCTATCGTCAATGTTTTGACTGTTGGATCCGCCTGGACAGGGGGAGGCAGGGTCAGCTAAGCTTGAGTTCTCACTATAATCCAAAACCAAATCATTTTCATAATCCTTTGCATTGAAACTAATTGCAGGGCTAACCAGCCCCGAGGACATTTTGTCCTCACTTTCTGAAGAAGCCTCTCTTTCAAAACTACAGGACAAATTATCATTACTATTGTGTTTTCCCTCAGAGTAGTTTTCTTCATCAGTAATAGTTTCATTAGGTACTGTGTTGACAGAAGTACCTTTATGGTTATCTAGGGAGCCACATTCAAAAGACATCTGGACTGAGGTGGATGACGCTTCCAAGGCAGTTCTTCCAGTTATTAAGGGCTTTGGACTTTGATCCTGATCATGTGAAGACAGATCCCTGCTTTTACAAGTTGGAGAGTCGGGATCATTCTGCCCATCACTTGTGTTTGGCATCTGTAAACAGTTCGAAAAATGTAACAAATCCATTTTCATTTGAGAGAACTCCTGGTCGTGGGTCATACTAGCTGCTGGCAGGCTGAATCCTGCATTCTTTGCTTCATGCCAGTGCCGTGAACGTATATGAGCATCAAGGGCAGTCTGTGCCTTGAATAGTGCACGACAGAATGGACAGCGTCGATGGGCTTGAGCGGGGCCCAAACCACGAAACTGACCTTTTCTTTCACGAGCTCGAGTGTTCTGGAACCACACCTGAACCACTCTTTTCTTGAGACCTACTTCCTGGGAAATATGGTCAAGCATTTGACGTGTTGGATTGGAATCCAAAAGATATTTCTGGTATAATATCTCCAGCTGCTCAGGGGTGATGGTGGTCCTCATTCGCTTGTCCCTCTGGGATTCATCCCCACCGTGCTCCCAGTCGTTTTCCACGGCACTAGTTCCTGATTTGGGCTCAAGCCTTCTCTTCAAGGAGTTTATAGTTGAGTCAGAGATGGCTGCAGATGTAGGTGAATTGAGTGATATCTGTGGAAAAGCTCCAGAAAGCACCTGCCTTGCCACCAGAGGATTAGTTGGGTCAAAAAGCATAAGAGGCAGATCTATGGAGCGGTCCAGGAACTGTGGAGGAACAAAATGATTTTGAGCAACAAGGAAGTGCATTTGCTGATGCTCTTGCCAATGTTCAAAAGATGGGAAGCTCAACTTGCACTGTATGCAATGGTAAGGAGTCATCTGCTGCACCTGGCTTAGGTGTTTTTGCTGAGAAGAAGGACTTGCTGAATTAATTTTAGAACTGTCCGAAGGAACTGGGCTTGCCTGGGTCACAGGTGGTTTATGTTGTTGATTTTTATCCACAGGGGATGGGGAACGAATTTTAGGGCATGGTTGTTGATTCTCTTCATTAGGATGGTTTGTCTGAGTATATGTTCCTTCAAACTTTGAACTTTTAAGACACTCTTCAGGACCACAAGATGCTTCTGTTATTGACTGAATATCTTCAGTAATCGAATTAGAGACAGTATCAGGGTCTGAAAGCTCTTTGTTAGTAGCATTTCCATCTGGGATTTGCTCAGTACAGTTTGAGAGGTCAGAACTGGAGGGTTGTGGATTGTGGCTTGAGGCGTCACGTGGACTATAAGGTTTAGAATCCAATAAAGGCTCGTTTTGAAAACTTGACACTTCATCGTCATCTTTATAGCACACCTTCTTCTGATGACTGATAAGATCAAAAATACGTTGAAACACCATGTTGCATTTCTTGCACTCATAGCTGCTGTTGGCAGTACGAATATACCGGTCATTAGAAAACTGTCTTTGTTCGCTGTCTTTTGCTCCCTCTCCTTGGGTCTCGTAGCTTTTCCTGGCTTTCTGACGGGCATTTTGAAACCACACCACAATGACACGAGTGGAAAGATTGAGTAAATATGAGAGTTGTTCAAATTCATCATCTTTAGGATAAGCATTTGCATCAAAAAAATCTTGAAGAACCCTTAACTGGTAGTCACTGAACCTAGTCCTTGATGATCTCTTCCCTCCTGAAGACTCTTGTCTTGAAAGCTCAGGAGAGGATGGCCTGGAATCTACTTGGACCTCTTCTAATGTTGTGATGGGTGGGTTATTGAAGTTATATGGGGAGTCCTTATTGCGCTGGCGCTCCTTAAATAGTGTATTCCTAAACCAGTGCTTTATAACTTTATTTGGTAAGCCAGATTTGTTGGCCATCTCTTGGACTTGGTCGTCATTTGGGGAGTTATTGATGTCAAAGTACTGCCGCAGAATTCTTAGTTGATCGTCAGTGATCCTGGTTCGAGGTCTTTTACCCTGCTGTTGCAACATAGCAGGAGTTAACTGCTGCTGATAAAGCTGGGCTAAGTCAGCTGTGAGACCAGGTTCAACGGGTGGAAGATGTACAGGTAGTTGAGAAGGCAAAGTCGGCAGGGGAATGGGGTGCATGAGGAGTGGGGGGAAAAGTGGCAAGTCAATGGGTAAGGTGATTGGAGCTAATGGAACTTGGGGAGTTGAGACAGTAGGAGGAGTAACTGTGGTTGTGGAGGGAGGAATGCATGACACGACTTTCTGTTGAGCTGGATCTACTGGAGGTTGTGGAGGTGAAGCAGGGGAATGTAAGGAAGGAGAAGTGTCAGGAGATGAAGAAGTAAAAGGAAAAAGCTTGTCATATTGTTCTCTGTAGTCTTTGGCAAATTTCTCTACGGACTGTATTGGCAAAATCGATTGGTGAACATGCTCTTTATGGCTCTTTAGTATCAATGCATTTGAAAAAAGCTTCCCACAAGACTCGCACACCAGCTTCCCATCAGAGTCTGAATGATGGACCTCTTTGGCATTGATCTTCATCTGTCCATTTGGCACAACCTCAGACAGTGTTGTCTGATACTGCTGCTTATTTTCATTAAACTGCATGACTAACTCGAACCCTATGTTCTCCAGTAAAGCTTTTGAAACATTTCCAGGTGCATCATGAGCTACCCTTGGTGGAATTAAATCTGTAAAGAATTCTCCACGATCCTCATCGTCAACTTCGTTCTCAACCTCATTATCTTTTTGTGCTTTGAAATCATCAATATTATTGTGTGAGATGGTTTTATGCAACGCCTTCGTTTCTTTATTTCCGGTTTCATCTGTGCCTTTGTGAATCTGAGAATCAGAGGTGAGGATCTGTCCGCCACCTTGTTGAGGAACAGGAACATTGTCCTCAGGAGTCAGAAACACAGACTGTTGAGTCGCACTAACTGCAACTCTGTTCGGTGGCTGTTTACAAGAAGAGGTAAGGCTTCCCTGCTGGGACGGCTCGGAACAATTTTCAGGTGCAGCAGGCTTTGATTTGCTAAGGTTTAACTCTGAGCCTGTTAGGTTTAGCTCAGGGGTAATCTGAAACTCCCCTCCTGGGATGAGAAATGGAAGCAGAAGCTGCTGTTGCTGCTGCAGTGGAAGGAGAGTGTCTGCTGTAATGGAGAAATGGTGAAGAAGTGCTGGATTGAACAAATGGGACTGAAGAAGTGCTGCTTTCTTTTGTAGCTCCTGCTGGATCTGTGCTTGGGCCTGTACTAATTGTTGTTGCTGTAATTGCTGCTGTTGTAATAACTTATGCTGATTCGCTGTTGACGCTACATCTACCACTGGTTTCTTTTTACTCTCCTCAGGATGTGAAGGAATGCTTATAATTTGGCTTGATGATACAACATTGTGTTCATTGCTCTGTTGGTGCTTTAAGTGAGTCTGGTCAAGAGCTGAAGAAGTACAAGTGGCATTGTTCATAGCATTTGTAGGCTTCAAAACCGTTGCATTATCTGAAACTACTTTATGAAGCAATGGGTTTCCAGAAGTTGAGCTAGCGGCTGATGAATCAAGTTTGGCTGCACGAGCTTTGGTTTGGTGTAGTACAGATCGCATATGAATCTCTAAGGTGGAGCTCTGGCTATACGCTACATTGCAAATGCTACATTTGAAGGGTTTGTGGTCAGCGCTGCTGCTCACAGCCTCTGGCAAGGCAGCTGAAGAATCCTGCACTGAACGCTTTACTTTGTGCAAGTGTGAGACAGAGTTGTAGTGCACCAAGAGTATGTTCTTTTGTGTGAAAGATTCCTTGCATACGGTGCATTTGAAAGGTCTTGATGGATCCAGGAATTTTTCTGTTGAGAGGTTTGGCCCTTTTCTCATAGGCACGACTGAAGGCTTTGGACTGAGTTCAGCATCTTCTCGTGCTAAGTTCAATACACTGTCAGGTGGGCTTATTTTCTCATCCAGGTCACTTTGTTCATCTTCTTTCACCTTTTCCTCCTCACAGCTTCCCTGCACTTCATCGAGTCCTTGGTCTTCAGAAGCTAAGAGGTCTTCGGTCATCAACAGACTCCCACAGAGCTGTTGCAGCTGGATCTCACTAAGCTCAAGATGACTAGTCTCTAAGTGCTTCTGCAGGGCCTGTATTGTTCGAAAGCTGCGTTGGCAAAGGCAGCACATAGTGGCAGCCCTGATGGCATGGTATTGAGAATGCTGTTGAAGCTTTTCAGCGGTTTTAAAGGCAAGGCTGCATTGACTGCAACGGTACTTGTAGACATGGCGATCAGAAATCGGCATTTGAAGTCTCTGGCTGTGGAAGTGGTTGACGTGCGTTTGGAGGGCACTGGATGATGTCAAGACTTTATTACAGCCTTTCTGCCAGCAAGGGAAAGCAGCATTGTTTTCCTTTGTGGATTCTGCATCTTCCAAGGGCTGCTTTTGTGGTTTTGCTATCTCTGGTCTACATGTGGTAACTCTCTCTTCCTCATCTTCATCTTGTTCTAATGAAACATTTAAAAAAGAACAAGCATGCCTCGATGAGAGAGGATCTGTTCCTGTTACAAATTCTTAAAAGTACAGAAGCAACAAACGCCCCCCCCTCCCCACCAAGTAGGCTTTTTTTTGTCATGTCAACCATATATGGTTCAGTACATAGTGAAACAAAACACTGTTTCTCCGGGACAAAAGTGCTACATGCAAGATAAATTAACACCCTAAATTAGCTAATTTTTCTAAGAACCGTTCAAAAAAACGACATAAAGTGCACATGCAAAATTTTAAAAAATCTTGTGTAAAAAGGAAATCCCTCGATCCCTGCACTCTCGTTCTATGCTTACAGCTAAAACACAGCTTCAAATGTAAAATGCAATTTTCGTTTTCCAATACGCCTGACCACATGAACATTTCAGAATAAAAGTGTAAATTGCAAGAACTGGACATAACAGCATGCCTGTGGTGCTCTTCAATATCTTTTTGCTTCCACTGCCTTCTAATAGTGAAGCAGCAGCAATGCTTGCTCTTAATTACCAAAACTGAGATTGGACTGCTACTTACCATCAGGTCTTTTTATTCCATTGCAGCTGGAATCTGCCTTGGTCTGCTGGGTATTAGAGTCTGGCACGTGTAGGAACATCTTCTCCGGCAGCACATCTGAAGCAATCACCTGAAAAAGACAGAGAAGAAAAAATCTTAAATGCTTTTCCAGGCACTCAGATCCTTACCTGTGATTTATAAACCATGTAACTATGCTTTTACTTCTTTAAGAACAGGAAAACTTCTATCCATAAGACTGTACTGTAAGAGATCACTTAACAATTCCATAAAACCTTCAATAAAAAAAAAAAAATCATCTAGAAAAGAAACCTGCGTGATACAGTAACAAAATGTAATCATTCATTTCATTACTTATAGAATAAGGCTTGCTTACTCTGCTCATCATGGTACCAAATGTACCCAACAAAAGGCTTACAATACTACTGAAATTGCTGTGCAATAGTCTCTGCTGCATTGTAGGAAGCCAGACAGTATCGTCTTGATTTAATTGGCATGCCATTGAGTGAATGATAGCATGTGGTTAAAGATGTAGTCTACAGTAGGAAAAATGCTAGACAGTTTTTTGTACAAAACAGCAATCTTTAGTCCTTGTGTCTGACGTTCTGTTTAGTCTGTTGCTTTATGTCTCTTTATATAGAACCAAATGCTGCAACTCTTATTACGTATGTAAGTAACTATTGATAGGATGATCATTATAGCTGATAATCAGTCCATTCCTTGTGCATTTCAAATGATTGATGATGAAAAATGCCAACTGATTTTAATCGCTACAAAGCGGTTAAGTGGAAACACACAAAGTCTGTGGAAGTCGGTGCGTTTAGTGCTGATAAATGTGAATGCTCACAACACTGTGGTTTAAAACACGGTACTTCTGAATTTGATAGCTGTGTCATGTTTGTAACGTTAATATATTGAGTAATAGACGCTTAGGGGAGTGATCCTAGATGATGCAGGTTTGAGTAATGTTTTCCGGGCGTAGTAATAGTGGACGGTGAGATTGATTTTCAGAAAGTGCAAGACGCATTGCGCTGTGCGGTTAAACTGATTATTAATCGATCATCAACTGTATTAAACCGACAATCAATTATGGAACTCCCATTACTATATGTAACGTTATCATATATAACAGGTACAGTACCAAACGTACGTGACATTTAATATCCGGGATTAAACCTAAATCAATTTTGACTAACCACACTAGTAATTTTTTTTTATAGTTCAGGAAGCTATACCAGTAAACTATTTAAGTTATACCATATGTAAGAGATTTTATGTGTAGTTCCTTTATGCACAAGGACATTTTTTATCATTTTATATTTTTTATAACGGTGGCTTAGTGGTTATCACTGTCGCCTTGCACCTCCAGGGTCCGGAAGTGCATGTTCTCTCCGTGCTTGGTGGGTTTCCTCTGGGTATTCCAGTTTCCTCCCACAGTCCAAAGACAA
Source organism: Leiocassis micropogon (assembly GCA_028565275.1). Lineage (NCBI taxonomy): Eukaryota > Metazoa > Chordata > Actinopteri > Siluriformes > Bagridae > Leiocassis > Leiocassis micropogon. The sequence continues at coordinate 34,096,176 of JAOVVA010000037.1, forward strand.
GCAAATTAGGCCAACTGACATTTCCAAACTGCCCGTAGTGTATGAATGTGAGTGTGTATGTGCGTGTGCCCTGCGATGGATTGGTATAGACGGCGACGATGGCGGTACGCAAAGGTGGAGTTAGCCGAATTGTTCATTGATGATTGGAGAAACAAAATCGGTGAATAAGATGGAGTAAAACTAAACCAAAAAAAATCTAAACATATCCAATGGGTATTCCAGCACACAGAAAACTTATCGATGCTGTTACACATCTCACGCTGTAATCGTAGCCCCATTGTTTTCTATTGTCATAACGGTCACCGTTCCAGTCCCTCGAGTTAACAGAAATTGATCTATAACCCCTATTCTGTTCGCTTTCATTTGGACCAGGTCTTGTTTTTGAATGTGCAGTGAAAAAAAAACAAAAAAAAACACCCGCAATTAGACATCACAATAGACCTGTGGTCACGAGAGCAACACTTAACAGAGTTCACAGGTTAAGTGTACTAGGAAGCCCTTCCTAGCATACAACAATGCCTTTAGACATCTCTAGTCCAAATAGGCCTATCATTTACCCCCTCGGCTTTAAAACGCCGAAATCAATGCATCTGTGAGGTAGAGGGAAATTCAGCCTGAGAGCTAGGGAGGCACACAACAAAACAAAATGGCTGCCATTATCATCACAAAGCCCACCATTTCAGCAAGATGCTTCATTAGAGGATAGAAGCCAAGCACACAAACCTTCTCAAGGTCACATTTAATTTAAAGCGCATAATTGGGGAGCACAGTTCGTAACAAGAACCACCTAGCACTGGATCAGGACTAATGAAGCTCAATTATTTTCATTACCCTATCTCATTGGAGGAGGAGGAGGAGGAGGAGGAGGAGGATTG
>JAOVVA010000037.1:34105827-34119201 GCA_028565275.1 Leiocassis micropogon
TAATGCATTTTTTGGACGCCTTCAGCATTCCTTTACAATGTAGAAAGAAATAAAAATCAGGAACGATGATGGAGTTAGAAAGTGACCCCAAACTTTTGAATGGTAGTGTATGTTCACAAGGATATAAAAAAAAGTCGCTCTGAATAAGGGAATCTGCTAAATGCTGCCTCCGGTAAATTAGCTGTTTCTATAGAAACAGTAAAATATAAAAAGCCTTATTGACTTTTCTGATAAATAAGCCTTAAATAGAAGACAGCAAGCTCAGTACAAGAGTGAAGAAACAAACAAATACTTTCTAGAACCAGTTAGCTTATCAACGTTAAGTATTCACATCCTGAAAGAAGAAAAATTGCAATCAAAGTGTTTAGACATACACTCTTAGAAATAAGCTTCAACAAGGACAGTTAATGGTGTAAACTTTCTAAATTCTAAACATGTTTATACTTGAAAGCTTTTGTTAAAACTTTTGTTGCCTGGTTCTACATATAACCCTTGAAGATTTCCGCATCGGGACAAGCAGAACGACCATTTAAGGTATTTGATTTTTTTTTAATAGTCAACTACAAACACGGTCACGGTTTAAAGACTTGAGAAGAATTTACCTTGTATAGTCTTAAGCTGGCCTTGTGTCTCGAGTTCATTGTGTGCAGTTTCAGCTTCTCCAAGCTATTGGCCTCGTAACAACATGCGTTACATCTCAGTTGCACCTGGACACCCGCGGCGACACACCTGAGCATCCACTCCTCCTCTTCTTCGGGGCTTCCATGGCGTCTGCTGGCTTCTTGAAGGTGTGCTGCTAGTTGGTAGCGCTGCAGATGTTTGTCTGTTTGGCAATGCAGCTGGAAGTTGGCTCTCAGAGGCGTGGCGTAATGACATAGCCGACAAAGGTGGGCATCACCGGTCGTGCCTCTCCAGTCAGCATCAGGAAGCGAGCGTTGCATGGCCAGGTGCTGACTAAGAGCAACCAAGCTGTCTGAGGAAAAATGACCACATAGTGCACATTCAAAAAGTGCCTCTGGGGGTTCTTCGTCTGCTGACTTCCGAGGAGACTCCTGCATGGTTTCTCCACCTGGTTGTATCATGCTGGTGGGGTCGGGAAGCCTGGTTTGAGGCTGGCAGTATGGGTAGAGCTCTGCAGCATTTTGCCGGTGCTGACGCTGCATATGAGCCAGGTTCTGCTGCAAAAGGAGCATGTTGTGTGTGTGCTTCTCACTGGTCATGTGTATGCGAAGGTTCCTAGCTACATTGGTTTCGTAGTCGCATACTTCACACCGCCATGATGCACGTCCCTGCACTTTAGGAGACGGGGAAGGGGACGGTGTAGAGTGCGTGTGAGTCATGGGGCTAGGCTGGACCGCTGGAGCATCAGGACGTGTCTGTGACTGAAGATTCTGCATGTTGTTGAGGTGTTTATCTGACTGCATGTGGATGCTCAGGTTGCCTTTGGTGGTGGTGGAATACTGGCACACCTGGCAACGAAAAGGCTTGTACCCGCAGGTGTAAGTCTCCCCTCTAGCCAGACGAGGGTGGTTTTGCCCACTAGCACAATATGGACACAGTCCATCGTCAGAGTCAGGGTGTTTCTCTTTCATATGAGCCTCAAGGGTCTGCTGGTACTTATAGTGCCAATTGCATTTGGGGCACTTCAGTGTCTTGCAGGAGTTGCGTGAGTGTGTCATATTCACTTGGCCAGCAAAAGAATAAGAAGATCCCTGGCTGTTGTCCCGCCCAACAATAAAGTCTTGTTCACACCCAGCTAATAGATTTCCTCTAGACCCAAATTCCACCTGTCCTTCCTCGAGCTGAGATTTGGTAGTCTGGGACAGAGGTGGGGTGACCGTGGGTGACTGACAGTTGCTATGGTTACTAGGTAGGTTAGAGTTAGTGACATCTGGCGTGTTGTCATTGCACAGCTTGCCATTTGGTTCTTTTGCCATGGCACCACCCTTCTCTGACAGGTTATTTGGTTCTGTTTCCATCGCACTCTCTAGGTTTGAAAGTTCTTTTGGAGTAGCGACTGTGGACGAGGTATGCACAGTAGAGGATACCGCAGCAGGGCCGTGGCAGTTAAAGCTTGTTCCACACTCTAACTCAGAGTCTGTGAGAGATTTGGTGTTGTTCATAAAGCTGGTTGCTACTGTGACAGAGTTGGGAGATTTGGGATTGCTTTGGTTTGAAAGAGCCGGTTCAGTAATGTGCCCTTGTCTACCACTGCTGCTAATACCGCTCACAACTTCCTCTGCAGTGGAAACTACCTCTGAACTCAACCTCTCCTCTCCTTCTCTGCTACCTCCACCATCATCACTGCTCCTCTGTGGGCCCTCTCTGCCCAGGGTTGAAGGGTCTTTGGCAGGGCTCAGCACTGAGGTAGGAAGGGGGACTCTGGGTAGAGAGGGCTGAAGAGGAAGTCCTGGCTCAGAGATCTGGAGGTGCTCCCTGTCCTCCTGACTTTGCATGGCCACCTTGTTGCGCCCTAAAGCTGTGGTTGTTAATTGGGTTGGCACGTTGCTAGTTTTTGGTTCTAGGAAGCTTAGGAGTGGGAGGTTACTGGGGCCTACAGGCTGCAAGATGGCACAGGTGTGCTGGAGCAAAAGCAACTGCTGTTCCTCCGGAGTAACCATGATACCATGCAGCTGTGAAACATGACCTCTAAAAGCATGCACACGACTGAATGACAGACGACACAGAAAGCACACCAGGACAGGTTGTTCTTTGCCAAGCAGTGCTAGCTCTGCTCCAAAAGAACCCGTTCTGGAAGGAGCTCTATCTTTGGATTGGCAGGTCAGCAAAGCGCGAATATCACTAGACAGGTGGCACCAGTTCTTAGGGTGGAAGACATGGAAGCTTTTTAAAGTAGAGCTTTGGGAAGAAGAGTAATGGCATGAGCTAACAAAAGATGGACGAGATGAGGATAGAACCCCATTACATGGCAGCTGACTTTGGCTCTCTAGGATACAAGCGGACCCATCAGCCTGGTAGATGATCTGGCATTCTACCTCATCAGTTTCATCACCCCCCTCATCATGTTCGCCTTTTATATCTCCTCTTCGCTCGAAAAAGTCACCCACAGGACAAGCATCAACCTGTTTTTTAGCGATCCCCTCTTCCTCTTCGTGTCCATCTGCAAAAGCCCTCCTTTCTCCCTTGCTTTGCCCCGTCGCTTCTTTCCCCCACTCGGGTTCACCCTGGCTGGGTGGGCTGGCTGAGTTCAGAAGAGAGGTGTTCTCTCTCTGTAGGAGTAGTAGCATGGAGGATGGTGGGCTGCAGATCCCTGGAGGCTGGTTTACACAAGGGCCAGAGGCTCCGTCTTCTGAGACAGAGTCACAGCACTCCATCCTTCCAGTTACTGGACATTCTCATCCCAGCCTGACCTATACAGAGAGAAAGAGAGGCGAAGATGCTTGAGTTACAGTAACCGCTTTTAGTATTGACACAAAAATAACATTTATGTGAGGACCACTTTAGATGTAAACATGCTATACACAAAATGTATGTTATTTTAACAAAAGCTGATGTGTAAAATCAGGGGTCTTCCTATAACAGAAAATGTGACATAGTCACTGTATATGGACAGAGATAGAGAGAGAGAGAGAGAGAGCATACCAGTGATCAAGGAGACACAAAACACTATACTGCAATCAATAGCTCTTTGCAAAGCTGCATATCTGAAAGCTGAATATTGCATGAGGAAAGTTTCTTGGAATTGCTCAAATCTCTTCACCGAATACCTCTGCCTGTCAATTCCCTTACATCTGCCACCTTCAGTGAGTTGCCTTTTAGGAAACACAGAAAAGGGGTTCATCTTAAAAAAAAAAGTACAATTCTTAAAGTTTCCTTTTTGTCCTCCAGAGGAATCCATAAAGTTTTTTATTTAAAACCTTAGAATGAAGTGTAGTACCCTTAATTATCCAAATGTACCCTTTAAAGAAGACCTATTATGCAAAAAAAAAAATTTGGACACTCACATGGCTCTCCAATATATGTGTGCAAAAAAAATGCCCTGGTTTTTTTTATCCCTTTTCTATTTTTGTATTGCCCAAGGCTTAACCAAACCTGGTTTTGTGACCTCATATAAGAAAAGCCCCTCCCTCTTTTTAGCTTATTTAAATAGACAATGAAACAGTTCATTTGTAGGAGGAGGAACAAAATAAAGTCAGCATTAACACACACGCAAACACATTTTGTGGAAGCTCTGAGACCTGTGTGAACTTGTTAAAGAAATAGTAAAATGTGAGCCCTTTAAAGAAGCCTTTTGTTTACATTAACCGGATTTGAATGTTGTAGCAACCCTAATTACAGTAATTAGGACATTCTTACAAACTAGTGTTTTATTAAAAAAAAAAAAAAAAGCTTTTGCAAAAGTTCTCTAGGTCTGATAAAAAAAAAAAAAAAACCAGCTCAAACCCTGTTCTATGATTCTGCATAGACCCTTTTAAGGACAACCGAAGACATTTTTTTGAACTGTATTCTGAAACATGTTTTTTTTTTTTTCTCAGGCTCTTGGTTTTACAGTGAAAGTTAACGTGCATGTTGATGTAGAAGTCTGTGGGTACTTTTATTAATGCATGTTCATTTGTGTGTATACACACTCTCACGCACTCACACACACACACACACACACACACACACGAACGTAAGGGTAGTTGCTCAACCCTGCAGTAAAACTGCAGATTGTGCTGAGATTCAGAGGGTTATATTGAGCTCCTTCTGATCCTGGCTGCTGGAGAGGGTTAAAGTGCTTATAGGAAAATCAATAGTTTAAATGCTAAGCAACTTACTGGAAGCGGGAGCAGGATGCTAGCACTGTGCTACGGATGTGTTAGCCGACTGAAGCTCAATCCATTCCTCGATAAAGTGGCTTCACGAGGCAAAACATGCAGTTTCCCAGTAGCGAAGCTGAATGCTCACGTGGAACATGCCACGCAGATATTAATCGTGAGCGATGCGAATGTCAATGATTCTCTCCGTATGCATGAGAAGCAGTACTGATTTGCAAACAGACATGTTCATAATCCTAAGCCTCTCTCTCTCTCTCTCTCTCTTGTTCATAACGACCGAATTTGAAGCATGCACGGGCATGAAACGATCGTACAACGATTGTATTTGTTTAACGTTAACAAAATAGGCAGAAGTACAAATCCTGCTGCCATGTCATGTTTCAGAAATGAGCTACAATCAATATTAATACCTGTAGCAGCCAGTGTATACTCAAGTGTTAGTAACCCCTATGCCCTCCATCCCCCTGTCTGTTTGGACAGCTGCCCCTCTGCTTCACGCTTGCCTTTGATCTCTGATTTAATGCACCATTTCCATTAGAAACACTAAGTCCATCCAGAAGACAAAAGAGACTTCAAAAAAAGTGAAAGAGACCAGAGAGAGAGAGAGAGAGAGAGAGAGAGAGAGAATAGCTGGGACTATAGAGAAAAAAAAAGCTTTTACTCCATTTGTAACAACAAAAAGATTGTAATTCTAGATTTTAGACATTAAAGGGCCAAACAAGGGACGAGACCTGAAAATGGAAAGCTGCCGTGTTTCTTGGAAGACACGCCCAAATATGAACACGAAGGGTCAAAAGGACTGAAACGGGAAATGAGAGCATGAGGATAAGAGGAGACTCTGTGTCCGAAGCTGTCCTGGTTTAAGTACTTTAATTCGTTCTTTCTAAGTTCTTATTCAGGAATCAGATCGATATAAAAGAAAAACGAAATCCAGAAAATTGCAAGTATGATGTAAAAAAAAAATGGAGCAGAACCCAAATCTTTGCAGTAAACATAGCTATACTGATAATGTTGGCATTTTCCGAAACTCCAACAAGAGAAAGAGGAAATACATGAAGTACAAGAGGGCAAGTCAATACAACCTTGGAGTGATTTCAGAGGGAAGAGTTTTTTTTTTTTTTGTCCTTTTTCTATTATTGTATTGGCCAAGTGAAATACAACCTTGCATTTTTGATCTTGTATTGTATTACTAACTTTAAGCACATCAAGCGAGGTTAAGAAAATGCCAAAGCAAAAAACTTTAACGTGAGTTATAGCTAACTATATAAATTATATATATATATATAATAACAGCTATATAAATATATACTTAGTTAGCAGCTCTTTCATTTTGTTAAAGTTCCTCCTGTCTCATGCTTCCACACTTTGTAAAGTCAAATAAACCATCAAAGGCTTGAGTTCTTTAATTGGATCCATTGAAATGAAGGAACTTTTTCCACAATGTCTTTTACTCCTCTAGTGTCGCACCGTGCGCACCGCACCGACACAGTTTCCTGAAAACTCTGAGCGGAGCATTTGTCTGAGATTTTGTCCCGTCATCAAAGAGACTATCTTTGTGCATGGTATTAACTACATTACACCACACCATTTCAACAAACACCAACACCATGGAACAGTAATATGAGAACCAAATGCAACAACAACAACAACTTAGTGACGGCATATAACGTTATAATCGGAAAACACGGGGAAAAAAATCATGTATCATGTACATGCGAATCATGTATCACCACAAAATCATTTTTTAAACAGAATTTTTATTTACATGCGTTTGCTTTTGAGGAGGCAAATCCTCTATGATCCTACAGGTGGTGCGCTCTAAACTATTTACTTATTTTTCAGCCGCACAGCGTCCTGTGTGGTAGGAGAGAATGAATTATGTGAATTAAGTTTGCTTAAAATTGTAAGAAAAAATATATATAATATAAAATCGGGACATTTATAAATATATTTATATATTCTTTATTACCGTTACACAACACTCTACAGCATGTAAGAAACAGTAGTTAAGCACTGATTAAAATACCAGTCACTGTCTAGACATTTCTTAGAAAAGATAAATGTTCTTTTGCAGTATACTAGAAATCCATTTCATGTTCATATGTATTTGCATTTAAAGCGAAGAAACGTCATTGTTCCTGTACAATCCTACAGGTGGCGCTCTTGTCTATTCAGACATTGGTTTTTGCACGTAAAAGCAAAGTTTATTTCTACTGATAGAAATTATTACGGTGAATAACATACCAGAGATACCTGCTACTTGGTAAAAATTTTGGTTTTTAAGTTTTATTTGATTATAAGTTACATTTTGTACTTCAATGCCTTTTAAGTTATTTTGTATTGTTTAACCCGGGTATTGTGATGGTATCGTATCATTCTGGGTGGTCACATGATTTATTCATGCATTTAAGGAATGAAAAACATGATTGCATCGATTTACGTATACCGTCTCTGTCTCTGTGCACCCGGACTAACAAGCTGTCTTTATTTTTGTTGTCATAAAGTTGATTGAACACTAATCAGTCTACAAAGCTCAGAGCCATAAATCAGAATATATACATATCAGCTCTTTATCATTAGACCATCAACAATTCCGTGTTTCTATAAAGTCCAAGGATTTTTTTTATTCCCGATGTAATGAATCCTAAGAAATCAACAAACAATAAATAAAATGATCGTGTTTTGGCATTCAGATACAAATCTTTTACAGTGGATTTAAAGTACAGTGTATGACCCTCATGCTGTGCGTCCGTACAGTTGGTTTTTGTGCGTGCACGTGTGTGGACGTGTGTGAGCAATTTTATTGCTCCGTCTTGTCATCAGTAAATGAAATGGATAGAAAATGGGATTCGGGTCAAGTGACGTGACTTGGCGTGTCAATACCGTTCCACCTTTTGGCTCGGAACTGCTTGGTGCTCCCGGTCCTGCCGTCCTTTCAGTTGTGAGGCTTCCGGTTTGCTCGGCGTCCGTATTTCACAGCTGATATACGTTTTGCATCATGCCTGCTTTCGTCTCTTTCCTTCACTCTGCTCTGGGGTTAATTTGTAGCTCGAGACAGAAGCGGAGGCAGCACTGGTGAGAGTGGCTTTAAGCATTCTCCACTGGTGTGTTTTTTTAAAAGCCAGCAACTTTGTGAGCTCGCAGCTCCTTCGGGGCTGGATGTATTCTTCGCTTATCCGCTCCTGTGATCATCTGTAATCTCGCAGCTTCGACCATATTGCTGCTCGACTGTGCATTCAGGCTTAATAACCGTGTACTCACATGTGGATTGCGCTCAGGTCGCTTCTTTGGTCCTCGTGTTCAGACATGACAGGCTCTCGACACAAACGCCAGATTTACAGTAAACACCAGACCTTTGTTACGACTCCTTGGGCAAGAAATACTGACGTACATTTTGGAGGAGAAAAAAAAGAAGAAGAAAAAAAAAAAGAACAGGTCGGGTTGCACAGATTAGGCAGGTGTACCGTTAAAGCTTAAAATTCTTCACCTCTCATCGTTTAATCACGCGAGGATTCCAAAGAAATCATCATTTCTAGCTACTTATGCATCAATATTATCCTGTATAGGATATATTTTCGCCTGTCATGCGTGCGATCCTAATGTTTAATATTCAGTAGAGTGTTGAACATTTAGCACGAAGAATATTTTGTGAATACATTTCCGGGAATAAACTTTTCTGCCTTTTAACAAATATATTACTAAACCTGTAATAAAGCTCTACACCAACTAGCAAACATTCTAGCATTTTAATTTTTAATATATTAACATGACATACCCTTATGATCTATAATAAAGAGTTTAGCTTTAAACAATGACTATTTAATATTCAGTATAAGACACTAACCCACATGATTAACTGTACTTACTGAGGAATCCAGAATACTTAATGCTATTTTCAGGGTTTATTATTAGGTTACAATCTCACCAGCACATGATTTAAATCCAATATTAAAGTGTTATTTATAAGTGTGTGTGTGTGTGTGTGTGTGTGTGTTTCGTGCGCACTTTAGCCCCTCGAAGACTCATCTTTAAAATTCTCCCTCGCTCCACACACTGCAGTCCTGACCCTTGTTTGACTCGAGCTCCTGCTTCTGTGATAAGCTTCGAATTCTATTTAAACCTCACAGAGCCACAGCTAACACACACACACACACACACACCCACACAAACACACACTCTTTCCTCGCCACGCTTTTATTCCGAGAGCACAGTGTGACTCAATATTTGCTGAGGAATCTGATGAGAATTGAGAGACTCAATCAGTGAAACGTTTCTGTTATGCGTCCGTCTTTATTAAACGTGTGTAGACAGCGTGCGGTGTAATGTAACACACACACACACACTTGCAGGCACGCACACACGCAGTGGGACACAAGCTCAGAAGCGGGGCCCCATGGACTGTGTGTGGTGTGACAACAGAGTGACGGAGAGAGAGAGTGAGAGAGAGAGAATGAGTGTGTGTGTGTGTGTGTGTGTGTATAACCGCAGCCATTGTTATGATAAGCAGAGAAAGCGGTGGTGTACGCATGCGTGCACACACACACACACACACACACACACATACTCTCCACAAACACAATAACGACTGAGCTGTTACACACACTTCCAAGTGCACTTCCATCGGAACACACTGCTCAGGAGTGCACTACGCTTAGAGTGTGAACATCAGGGAGGTGCACAATAAGACCTGCAGCAGTAAAAACACACACAAACACACTTCAGTAAAGTGTTTTTTTTTTTTAAAGTAAACTCTATTTCATTTCTATTCATTTCTATTAAGAACTTTGACACCCATAACGATTTTATTATTATTATTAGAATTTTTTTTATAATAATAATTTATAGAGATTGCTTAATGTGTGCTTAATTACACAGTGTTATAACACATATTATAATTTATACAAATATCTAAATATCAATCACTAAGCTAAATTAAAGAAGGAGGGACAGAATATAATACTTATATTCTTATACAGTACTTTTTAATTGTTTACAGTGTTAGTGTTATTTAGTTATATATTTAGAGCATTTAAATATTATAGTAGTAATTACACTGTCATTTTTTTTTTATTATTATTTATTTATTTTTTATTAAAAATAAATAAATCACGTTGAGATCTATTTCAGAAGCTACACAACTCCACAAAATAACCTCAGGTAGGGTCTGTGACCTCGGGAGCGTCCTGGTACGAGCGTCGAAACTCAAAAGTCAACCTAAAAAATGCTGCACTTTTGCACAAACTGAAATTAACGCATCGTTTTATTTTATATCCGTTGTAATATTCCATATACATAATGTTAAACAATTTATCCACCACCATTATGTTGAATACGTGGGAGTGTATAAACTACCATCTTGAACTTTTATCTCTGTGGGATGCGAACGGTGGCACACGGGAACATGGGCACCCCGCTGAGGTGTCAGCCGATCTCAGACACGACAATGACGCATGGAGGTGTGAGACAAATGAATGAACAAAAAAAATAAATAAATAACATGTTCGATCAGCAGAGGTGTTAGATCAGCAGGCTTCACCACGGCGTCTGTTAGGAAGAACACCGCTCTTGAGGATGATGGTGGTGGTCGAGGAGTCTGTGGTTGTGCCACATTGTTATTATCTGCATAATTTTCACCCTTATTAAACCACTCCTGTGAACTCTTGCCCAAACCATGATGAATAAGTAAGAAAGTAAATACATAAATAAAAAGCTAACATTGTTTTCCTCTTGCTTCAGTACCCATCTATAGATATTTGACTTTATAAACATCCCAAAACTACTACTGTGTATTACAGATGGGGGACAAAAACTGATTCAGTGATGAACCAGAATTAATTTTAAATGTATATATGTTTGATTTTGAGGCAGTAATATGTTGCCATGCCTCTACCATCCTGCAGGTGGTGCACTCTAAACAATACACACAGCATAGCATTGTGGGCAGTAGGTGCAAATTATTTGTTTAGAAAAACAAAAACAAATGTGTTTGTTTAGAATTGTAATAAAATATCGCATCGCGATATTTATAAAATCGTGAATCGAATCGGCAAATGACATCGTCGGTATCGTATCGTATCGGCTGCTACCTGCCGATTCCCGTCCCCACTGTTTATACACTACACAAACACTGTCAGTTCTCAAGTCAAACACTAACAGGACAGGTTAGCACAGCAGTACAGGGAATGATAATTATAGCTTTGTTACACATTTCGACATCTTTTAAATATTTCAACTATGCACTCACATGTGCTTGGTTTGAGTCGAAAAACAAAGCAACAATTATTCATGAATGTTCTACATCGGCGGAAAAGCATTAGATTAATAAAAGCCTGTATTTCAACCCACTAGTCAAGTCAAGGAGGTATTTTTGTCATTCCCATCATCAGAAACCCAGGAATGAAATGTGCAGCAGTTCTCATAGAATCATGTTTCATCAAGAACAAACTGTCTGCAAATGGTGGAATGCCTTATAGTACCAAAAAATTATAAAAAATTATAAAAATATACTTCCATTTCTTATGCAGGGACTACATGTGGCCAGGGATAAAAATACTAACAATCGTAGAAACAGAAATGGAGCGGTTCAGGAGTAGTATGCTAAATAAATGGAAAAAACATGTTCACTGGTGTTGAACTGTAACTGTACTTGTTAACATTTTGCCTTTTAAAAATTTTATTTAATATAACAAACATCTGGATAAGGTTGGAAAAATATGTGTTTTGCATTTCAAACTTGGACATCAGCCATAAATTAGCACCAAAGAAAAAAACGACAGCGAAACCTGCACAGTAACAGACACAGTGTGTGTAACAATAGTTTCTGGTTTCTTTAAACCTAGACGACAGGCAGGAGAACGTGATATTAAACAGAAATATGGCGTAGTCTTGTGCTTTTCTGGCTCAGGAAGTGAGTAAGACTTGATGATGTGATATGATGATTTTTTTTTTTTTAAGGTTAGGGAAATTATTCCTGGTCCAGCAAACACCCAAACACCAGGGATTTACAAACACACACACACACACACACACACACACAGATGTAATTTCCATCTTGCTGTGCCTGCAGTATCTCCTGCTGTCATCTTCTCACTCTCGCCTTCTTTCACGACTACTTATCTGCCTTTTTTTTTTCCAGCGTTCTTTCTCCAACACCGTGACCTCTGACTTGTGAGTCTGGACTCTTTGACCCTGAGTACCACCTCCCTCCCTCTCTCCCTCATTCACTCCATTCTCCACCATGATGTGATGAACGTTGAATGACCCAATGTGTGTGTGTGTGTTTTTTTTTTTTAAATCCACATCACCATCCCCTTCTTCATACACAGAACCCTTTCTATGCTCTCCATACTTTTTGGGAAACACTGCATTTTGCTTGTTTTGTGCTGTGATATGATACATGACAGCTAATAAGAGCTACAGTCGGTGGAATAAACTCTGTGTTTTCGGATCAAACGGGGTTCAAACAGTGAGTGGCTACATTTGTTTGAAGTTGTTGTTTTTTTTAAACAAGATTGTTTATGGATACAAAGTTTCAACTGTTTGAGAATTTGAAAGTTTGAACAGCGTGCATCAGAAGTCCTGGATTTGAGATCAGACCTTTTTGGATTCACTTCAGATCTGGATGTTTTTATTAATATTATTATTATTATTATTAGATTGTGATTTTATATGTATATATTTTAATGTGTCATTGATCGGATCTTTTCGGCATCGGACACCATTTTAATGGGAAGAACTGCATGCTGTTGTTGTTGTCGCTTGGGTGTTAGCTACAACACACCGCCCATGTTTGCACACACACACACACACACAAAAAGATAAGCACTCAGGATGTGAGTTCAGGTTTCTACATGTTTTCTGAGCAAAGGACGTCTGAGCAACAAGGTAACACAACACCAGCAACAAACTAACCAACCGAGTAAAATAACTGAGTAACCGAGTAACAAACAAGACAAAAACACTGGCGCTAAACCTTAAAACCCTTACACCATGGGTTTAAACGGGGCAAGAAAGTCAAGGCTAGAAGAATAAAACAAGCGGAAAGCACAGCCCTTACTGTAAAGCCCATTCAACAGGAAACAAACTTACATTCTGTGCGGGTTTTTGTTTTTGCGTTTCCCCGACGTCCGCGTTCCTCAGGCTCCGTCCACGCGCCGCGTTCATACATCCCACTCGCGTACTTCCATTTGGTCAGATAGCTTCTGGATTATTAGTAGTAGTAACAAACAGTCAAAGAGGTATATATTTCTATTTATATCCCCGTCTTACGGTTTTCTTAAAGCCTTTTCTGAAGAACGTAAAAAACAAACAAACAAACATAAAAAAAACGAGTATTTGGTTGTAACGCAGACGACTTGGCTTGCTCAGAGGAAGAGAGAGAGAGAGAGAGAGGGGAAGAGGAGAAAGCGGTGCTGGACGACAGCGAAGAGAGAGAGAGAGAGAAAAAAAACCCGTTCAGTCTTTATTCCTGCTAATTAGTTTCCTGCAAAAAATGGCTGGAATTAGCCCAGTGCGCATGCGCACTATTACACAGGCACGGCGGGAAGGGCTAATTAGCTCCTCCTGGATCAATGAGATTGGAGCCGGGGTGGGTGGG
>JAOVVA010000037.1:34119472-34146761 GCA_028565275.1 Leiocassis micropogon
CATGCATATAGAGAATGTTAGAGACGGTTTTAGTCACTTGTTATATATGCGGTAAAGATTTGATACGGGATGTTATTACAAGCACAGTGCTTAGTTAACTAACTAACTAACTAACTAACTAACCTGGTCTAAATCTGGATCACAATCTCCATTTTATTGGGGGGGAAATGCCTTCATATCATAATCAATATTTGAATGCTGTTCTATTAAAGCAGGTGAATAGAAACAGTGTTTCCGTTCACGTCGCCTTGTACACGTGTTTCGCATTTCATCTTTATGCATTTTTTTTTAAAATTTTATATATTTTTCCGGTTATTTTCTCCAAAAGGCGGAATTATTCATCTGTTACTCATACTAAGCTCATCATGTCAATCCAACTGGACTCAATAATATACATAACGGTTTATAGTATATGGCTATAAACCATAATACGTATATGGTATAATAGTTTATAATATATATCTAAATTAACATCTGTTGTATTTTGTTGTATCTTGTATTTAGTTGTATAGACTAATAATAACTAACTTTAATAAGTATTGATTTTATGCATAAGAGACTGTAATATCTGTGATGTAACTAATACGAAAATAACAAGTGTGAATTATGACTCATCTTGTGATTTTTAATAAGTATAACAATAATTAAAATTGTAGAGTATATTTTAGCTGTTATTATGCCACGTATGGAGGATGTGTGGAATGGATAATATGTTTTAATGTTTTAAGCAAATGTTTTACGTGTTAGAAACATGTTCGGTACAAGTATTAATAAGGATAAATATCTTGACAAATTATTTACATTATAATATTACATCAATTAAAATCATATTTTTAGTTGATGCCTATGTACAATATATATAGATATTGTCATGCTTATGTTTATTGTAATTGACCTTATTTCTTTATCTGGTATTTTTCATATTATTACTACTACTATTATTATTATTATTATTATTATTATTATTATTATTATTATTATTATTATTATTATTAATGCACCGTGTTGTATTTCTCTCTAAAGCTTCACACTCACTGAATGACTGATCTTGACCGAATGTCTTTTTTTGCGCATGGTGGATAGTCAATCAGTGGCACGCGTATCCTGTGAAACCTACTGATTAACATGGATGAGAAAGAAATAAAGAGAGATGAAACTAATAACAGGGTTGATAGATCAACAGAAAGAGTGATTGTAGGCCTCCGTGCCGAGGGTCCGTGTCCGTGTCCATGAGCTCCAGAGATCCAGAACCTTCCCACCTGCGCAAAATGTTTTCCGCGTCTCACCATTTCATATTCAGCTTCTGACTTCTGTTGATTTTTTTTTTTTCTCTGACCCGGTTTTCCACTCGACCAGCTTTTGTCATGATAATTCCTTTGTGCTGAAGTGCTCCAGTGTCCGTCCTGCGGTCCTGCAGCCTAATTAATCTGACAATCTGTTACTTTTTTTTCCACCGCAAAGTCACCATGAGTTTTGCTTTGATGGAACCGTGAATTCAGTGTATAATAGATGAAGAATAAAGGTTAAGAGAGAAAGAGAGAGGTTTTATTCAATCTAAATCCTATATTCTGATTCTGTACACCTGGTTTTGTCGTGTGTGTTTTTCCCACCAAAACTGATTTCCAATGTCACTTATAAATTCCATCCACAGAACCTTTTTCCTAATATTTAAAATACGCATGGCTCGTTTTTACGCATTTCTTTATTAAACTATGTCCTTTTTTTCACCTGTTTTACATTTTTAAACAATTGATCTTTCAAGGTTAATATTTCATTCAGCCAGATGATTAAGGGACCAAACTCAACATGCAACATAATTTTAATATTATCCCCAAGTATACTTTTTGTTCTAAACTATCTAAATTTATTTATTTTTATTTCTAACGTCTATCGCCTAAATGTTAAAGTTTAAAAACTTTTGGATGACTTATTATATTAATATTTTAACATGGAAACTATTGTGTACATTACATGTGTCATTATATTATTTTATATATGTTGTTAATATAGCCTACACTGCACGGGTGTTTTATTATACCCTTATTATAGTGGTTTGTTTAGAGATTGAGAGAGAAAGCATTTCTGTTCTGCAGACAGTTTTGTAGCCTACCCTTCTAGTGAATTTACACATCTCTAGTCAGATGGTTAGTAAAAATGTAGCCCTTGTCACTTGTTTAACCACAAGGCCCTGGCCACTATAATCTCTAGTGTCCTAGACCAATCCACCCTGCACAGGGTCAACTACTCTTCCCTCACGCTATCATTTCGTTTTAACACATTTAGCACATTTAACACTAAAAGAATCATGATACTGGTGTGAAACGTAGCTATTATAATCATACATTTGGTCGTTTTTGGTCACCTTCCTTCCTTTCACTTCAGTACAGTCATATTGAACTTAGCAGGTCAGGTGTTCATATGGCGCCCTCTATTGTTCAGTAAAAACACTGCGGGAATTATATTCATGCGGACATAACGGTAGGCTGTGATCAAACCAATCATTTTAACTGCAGTTATATATAGGTCTATTTATTTGTTTGTTTGCTCTATCTCAGAAAAGAATGCGTTTTTGAAAAAAAATTGCTCGTATTATATATATATATCATGATCAGACTATTGGTTTATATGCTGTAACAAAATGTTTCCACAGTTAGTAGACAGAACATTGTTGCAGATTAGGTTAGACCATTAGATATCTAGCTGTTAATTGTGAATTAAGTAGGCCTATATCTATATGAAAATGTTTTACGATGTTTTTCAAAATGAAGAATTTTTCTTCATTTTGAACATGTATTAAAGGAGGGATTAAAATGGTAATTTAGCCAAGGATTTACAACATGTGAACATTTCCTGAATAGAATGTTAACATCTGGAATCATCAGTGAAATCACAGAACCGACATTTTGTTCATGTTGTTCTGTAACCCATTTTGTTTTAAAGGGACAGACAGGGAAGATGCCCCAAGACACACACTCCTAAAACCAAGCACTGTATATCTATATGTTTATAGAAGTCATGCACCCTGTATGTAGGCTGTATGTCGTTTGTTATACGCTGAATTGCTGCGCCAGTCGTGTGCGTCAAAATAATTTCCCTTACAAAAAAACCCAAACTGTTGTTGTAAAACTGTTTAATACACTCCATTTTTTTTTACAACATTCATTTGTCCCTTTTTAAAAAAAAAAAAAATCAATTTATATATTTTTGGTATATAAGTGAGCATACTATTCGCGGGTTTACGCGTCAGAGCTTCCAATCGTATGGTGAAACGGACAACACACGTATTTTTTTCCACAAATGTGAAATGCATATGATGACATGTGAAATGCAGTGAGAGAGTGAGGCTTATTTGTTGATGCACCTTTTTTGGAGGCGACCTTAGGAACCACTTTCTTAGGAACCACTCTCTTAGACCAAGATCACCCATAAGGAAACCTAAAGTCATTCACTTCTTGTGTTGTCTTTGGATGTTGGAATCTTTTTTTGTTTGAAAGACCAGAAATTATATCATTTAAGTTGTCCTTTGTGTGATTATTATTCACTTGTGCACACAACTGGGAGCGTAATTCCTTTCTATTTAAATAAATAAAATGTTTTGTTATGGTCTAAATTTAATGATTTAAGCCTTTTAATTGTATACCACAGTATAGCCACATTTACTGATGAAAATAGCTTTAATATTCATAGTGTAAAGGATAATAGTATCAAGGAGATGAAGCAGCATCATGCCTGTATAGGTGCAGGTTCGAGGGGAATAAAGCTCATGATTCTGATCATCTGGGGAAAAACAGATTTTGATCCCAGTGTCAGCATTCACGTCAGCATTCACGTTTTGGATGAAAAAAAAACAACAAAACAAACATTTTGTAAACATTTGCATGTGTGTGTGTGTGTGTGTGTGTATGTGTATGTTGTTGCTTGACCTGATGCCACGTCTGTTTTTGCCTTAAGGCTGTGATCCAATGATCTTTCTCACAGATTTATGTAATTCGAGGTAATTGCTCTTATAGGTGTCCAGTGTTTCTCTCTCTCTCTCTCTCCAAATTTTTAAAGTGTTATTTCATATAGATGTTATAAACGCAACACATCAATGCATCCATCCACATTTGCGCGTAAAAGTTCTTGATTAGAACTTTTACTGGTCTGATAGATTCAGCATGTATACTGTTTTATTAGTATATATTTTACATTAAAATGCAAAAATAATCAACTGTTTTTTTTATTTTGAATAATATTGCAGATTTGCATGAAATCAATCAGCACTGGGCTAAAAATGTAAATACAATCTTAATCTTAATCCACATGTTCATTTAGATTTCTTGACTAATTTTGCACAACGATGATTTCTGCAACCCAAACCTGCGTTTGTGCACAGAACGAGTTTTTTTTTTTTTTTTTTTTTTTGGAAAAGAAAATATCTGTGTCTGGAAAAAATGGACAGCGCAATAAAGACTACTGCTATATAAATATGAATTAGATCATTCAGACAGACTCTCCTCCTCCAATGACCTTCACTGACCCGCAAATCCGACAGAACAGCTATCAGACTTTATTCCTTTTTCTTCGTAAAATCTTTATTCTAAGCATGTTTTATTCGGCTGTAAATATTGCTGATGTTTAGAGATAAACACGCACTCACACATTCAATCACTGAGTCTGCAACGAGGTTTAAAGGTCAGTTTTGGTAGAAAATTTCCTGAAAAGAGTCGGCTTTGTGGCACATGGGGGAGGGTTTAGAGTTTAAAGGGTCAAGGGCATTTCAGAAATGTTTTGAATTTTTTTTATTGTTCTTGTTTGTTGTAATTTAGTCCGGTTTGTACATTATTATTATTATTATTATTGTTATTATTATTATTATTATTATTATTATAGTAAAGAGATATTATAATATGGTAATACTGATTTATATTGATTCATATATTATAATTCTGTAAAAAAAATAAAAATATTTTAAGATTTCCATCCTACTCCATCCAGCTCATGGATTTATGTTCCGTGGATCATGTTAAATTTCCTCTAGTAACCCTGATTTTTTTTCCCTATGGCCACTGGTTTTAGGGATTTCTTTATGGTGACGTCATAAAAGACAAACTGGCGAACAAGGAAAACTGAGAGTTCTTTTGGGAAAACAAAAATGCCTGAATATCTATAAATCGAAAATTTCATTTGAAATCTATACATACCTCCCCCCCCCCCCACACATATACACCATGCTTATTTTTATAACATGGTGGGCACGTGATCAAACCTCTTATTTACATTACCTTTATTTTCTCGTTGTTACCTTTATTTTTGTATGAAATATGACATTTGAAATTAATTTCATGAAAAAACACTAGGTCTTTATACAGTATTTGTATAATGAAACTGTTGGTTATTTATACAGCCTGTAATATGTAATAAACGCTATTTTGTACTACAAATTCGTGTTATAGGTTTGTTATATCATTTTATTTTATTTTTTGCAACAACAAAAAAGTGACAACCAAACAGACAACCAAGTGTATGATGTGAATTTATTTCGACATTTTAACTGGTAGACAACATGAGTTTAATTCTTATATATACTGTAATTGCTCGGATATTAATAAAAAATATTCTTATATATATAAACATTTTTAAAATAATATCTGAACCCTATGTATGTATAATTACAGAGACGCGTTAAATCAGCACACTTACCGCTGTGAGAGCTGCTCGTCCGTGTGTGTGTGTGTGTGTGTGTTTATGTGTGTACCGTAGGGACTCGTACATGGTGAATAGGGTTCAAAGCCACTCAAAGCCAAAATGTGTGTGCGCGCGTGTGTGCGCGCGTGCATGCGCGTGTCGCGCGTCTGTCCCACTGCCAAGCTCCATTTGATTTCAATGTGAATGTGTTGTTTACAATGGGTCTGCTCATGAGCACGAATAAAACCTCTCCTGCTCTCATTACACCCCGATCTGCTCATGCAGCCTGCTGGAGTTAACCTTTGTGTGGTTTAACTCTGTTAATTATGTTAATGACGCATTCAGTGTGTTAATTACACACTTATGCTATTAATTAGACACTTACCCTGAGAGGCATCGAGGCTTCTGGTGTGTAGCCAAACAACTGAATAACAATCTACTTATGTGGTGTTATGTACAATTATTGGCAAAAGACTTAATGTATTAAACAATAGACAAGGCAAACTACTACCACTACTACTACCACTACTACTACTAATAATAATAATAATAACCACTCAATATGAAATAATAAATATAAGAAAAACCCATTTACACATTAAAGCCTGTAAGAATGTTAGAATTAAGGTTTCTCTGTGGGGTTAATACATGGTTCTAGGTTTAAAATCTCTTCTACTTTTAACTGTTTAATCCAAGAAAACTACACTTTTACAAACATGTAAACAAAATAGTTTGTAATATTGCATTATTATTATTATTATTATAGTTATTATATTTATGGCATTTGGCAGGTGCCCTTATCCAGAGCAATTTTCATTTATCTCATTATACATCTGAGTAGTTTAGGGTTAAGGGCCTTGCTCAAGGGCCCAGTAGGGGCAATTTGGTGGTGGTGCTGGGGTTTGAACCTGGGACTTTTTAAATCAGCAGTCCAACACCTTAACCAGTGAGGTACTCCTGCCTATTATAATTATTGTGATTGTTGTTATTATTAGAAGTATTAATAATAATAACAACAACAAAAACAATAATAATATTAATGATAATAATAATTCTTACAAAGATTCTGGGTGTTTTTAAGATTATTCTAGATTTCATTTTTACGACACTATTTAACAGTCTGTCAGGTTTTTTTTTTTAAACTCTCCCAAATACAGAGTTTATCATTCATTAATCTCTCTCTCTCTCTCTCTCTCTCTAAGCATTTTGCATGGCAGAGCATTAATGCAGGAATAAACACCGGATGAATCAGCTCTCCTGACAGCCTCTGAACCTGGGGATTTGGTTATGGACAGGAACATTCACACACCGAGCAGTGGAGCTTTAGAACTGCGAATAACGGTGCTGTCAGACCACGTGACTAGATGAGCACGCGAGTGTGTGTGTGCGTGTGCTGTTTCGCCTGAGGCGAGTCTGTAGGGGGGAACAAGACCAAGACACACACACACACACACACACACACACACACACACACACACACACAACACAACAAAGGCCAAGTTCATGGCCTCAAAACTACAATGCATCTGATTACCCTACCAGACCCCCCTCATGTCATCATGTCTCTCTCTCTCTCTCTCTCTCTCTCTCTCTCTCACACACACACACACACACACACACACACAAAACACAAACTGTTTAAAATATTATGAATGCAATCACAATATAAAATTAATTTTAAAAAATGATATATACAATATATATTTAAAACACTATATAATGAATATAAATTATTTCTTTTTTATATTTTTATACTAAATTTATTGCTATACGTTCTATACGAATATAGATTATATCTTGATACTATGATATTAACATTACATTAATATAATATACATCATTCTTTTCCTGAGGTGTGTATACATATTTCTGGCTGATGATAGCACCCGGATCCGAAATATTATACTATACAGCCTTTATTCTAATGTGTGGACATGATCCTAAATCCTTCCCTGGTTAGTAAAAAGATTGTGTGTCGATCTAAATGTATATAAATGTCGCCATCTGCTGGCTAAAGAGACGAGATGCAGGGGGAAAAAAAACCCTAGGATTAAAAAAGTAGACTTTGGTAGGGCTGCTGTCACATACACGACTATACAGAGTATGATATGCAATGAAATGCTTATACAGCTGTTCATCACCTAAGAAAGAAAGCTAGAAGAATAGTAAGAATGATTTTACTGTAATAGGAAAAATAGCAAAATAGTTGTAAACTTTTAAATTTAGGATAAATGTACAAAGTTTACAATAAACAATAAACAGAATAAAATAGAATTAAAACATGAAAATATAAAAATGATACATTAAACAGTATGTGCAGGCATGGTGGCACCTCCAGGGTCCGGGTTTGACTCCCGCCTCGGGTCTGTGTGTATGGAGTTTGCATGTTCTCCCCATGCTTGGTGGGTTTCGTCCGGTGCTCTGGTTTCCTCCCACAGGCAAAAAACATGCACATTAGGCTAATCTGTGTTCCCAAATTGCCCATACTGTGTGAATGTATGTATGTGAGGGGAAAAGAATCATTTTCACCAATCAGATTCAAGAAATTCAATAGCGCTGCTTCGATTCTGCAATCTGATTGCAAGAAAACGCAGGGGTCAGAGCTTTTTATTAAAAAGTCCCAAAGTTATGGAATAGCCTTCCAAATAATGTTCGGGACTCAGACACAGTCTCAGTGTTTAAGTCCAGGCTAAAATGGACGTAGAGTATTATGGTGAACTGGTATGTTTAGATGCTGTCCTCCCCACTCTCATTGATCACTCAGGTTTGTTGATGGTGAGGTGATTGTTTGCTTTACATCCCAGTTCCCCCTCATGTCTGTGTTTCCTTCTGGCTCTCCCTTTTAGTTATGATGTCATAGTTAGTCCTGCTGGAGTCCCTGCTTGCACTCTGCACTAAATATATATTCACCTTATACATTGTGTGACTGTGACCAGACCTAACTGTTATCTCTCCTCTTCTGCTCTCTCTCCCCCTGTCTCTCTGTCATACATGTCATTCCTGAGCTGCCAGTGATCCAGACCCCCTCTGCCCCCTGGACCTGTCTGACTCGTCCTGGTGTCCCGCTTCCTGGCTTCGTCACATGGATGCCCCGTGTGGTCTGCTTGGGATGTGTGTGGTGACTGGGGACGGTCGCACTTTACCACAAAGACGGTCCTGTCCTCGGCTGATGCAGACAGCTGTTCTCTGAGGACTTGTGACTCCAGTCGCTCGCTAGTTCAGGACTGGAGTTTCCTACAGTCTACCCGAGCCTCCAATAACAAACTGGATTCCATATTAACTTAAACACATCAACTGTTACACTGAACTACCTCAGTCCCTGCTATCCGTTATCACCCAGATGAGGACGGGTTCCCTGTTGACGCTGGCTCCTCTCCAGGTTTCTTTCTACTGCCATCTCATGGAGGTTTTCCTTGCCACTGTCGTTGCTGTCCTCGGCTTGCTCATCAGGGACAGTCGTATCATTTTTTTATTCATACACATTAAGATTTCATACAAACTGAAATAATTCTTTTGATTGTGTAAAGCTGCTTTGCGACATTGTCGATTGTTAAAAGCGCCATACAAATAAAAATGAATTGAATTGAATTGTTGCAGACCAAGATTCACCATTGCAACCCCAGGCGCGCGCACACACACACACAAGACTTTCTCTGGGCAGTGCTGAACAAACAAGTCTAATCCATAAAGGCCTCACCTGACAACTTACATGATTTAAGGGATCTGATACTTACACCTTGATACCAGATCACATGGCATGGACATGATCAGCCTGTGGTAATGTTTATGCGTTATTTAAAACCAGGCTGCTTTGATGGCAGCCTTCAGCTTGTCTGTATTGTTTGATCGGGCGTTTCTCATCTTCCTCTTATACAATAGCCCAGAGATTTTCTATAGGGTTCAGGGTGGGTAATATCACGCTCAGTAAACTATCAGTGATAGTTTTGGCACTGTGGGCTGGGGCCCAGGTCCTGCACGGAAAAAGAAATCAACAGATGATGACACCTCACATCAGCGACTGTGGAAACTTCACACAACATGGATTCTGTGACTCTCCTCTTTGGGAGCTTGATTTCTAAATGAAATGCTAAATTGACTTGAAAATGAGCAGTTTGGACCACTGAGCAGTGGTTCTCTCCTTAGCCCAACTAAGCCTCTTCTGATGTTGTCTCAGGTTCAGGAATGGCTTCATACTAGGAATCTAACAGTTTCATCAGTGCATGGTGGCATTTGATGCACCGACTCCAGCCTCACTCCACTCCTTGTAAAGTTCTCCCAATGTCTTGAATCGGATTTGCTTGACAATCTTCTTACAAATACAGTCTTCCTTGTTGCTTGAGCACATGTTCCTACCACACTTTTGCATTCTAGGTCAACTTTAGATGAAAAACACTTCGAAACAAACAGTACTCCGCACAGCCAGTCATTTCAGCAATAATCTTCTGTGGCTTGATGTATCCTCCTTGTGGAGGGAAAACTGGTGAATATATCAAATGTACGATAAATATACATATGCACACATGCATACACACACACATACTGCAGCTTATCTTATTTACTGGGTTAACTGGTTTACTCTGATAAGCCTGGCCGTTGCGACTCACCTGTCACTGTTAGGAACACCCATCCATTAATGCTATCACCAAATCCGTCCATCATGTGGCAAAATACATCAAATCACACAGATACAGGCCAAGAGCTTCAGTTACTGTTTACATCGAATCTGTTTCCACATGGTGGAAAAATGTGATCTCTCTGATCCTGGCATGGTTGTCAGGAGTTCAAACCCCAACCCAGTCGACCTTCCACCTTTGAGTTGGGCCTTTGCGACGCCGACCCCACCCCTGCACTCTGACTGCAGCCTCCTAAAAGGCTGGAAGGTGTGGAAAGTTAACACCTCTGTGACGAGCGCTTCTTCTTCTTGCTGTCAAATGGGCCGGTTTGAGGATTTCAGAAACTCTTGCGATTTTTATGGACTGGCTGGGAATGTCTTGTGCTTCAGAGAGATCAGAGGCTTTAATGGTTCGAAATGACAGACAGTTAAACAAAGTTTTTTTTTTCTTTTCTTTTTTTGATTGTTGGTACTAAAATGTACATCAGGACAAAAAAAAATGGAGGATTTGATTTGAATAAATAAGAGTATAATGCACGTTAATATTAATTACATCAAAATTAAATAAATGGTTGTGTCGACTCTTTAAACAGGTTGAAAAGGATGCACTTATTCCACTGACCATAAGTTAGCTTGTGATTTCTCCCTCAGTAAGGGGAAAAAAAAAAAAAAAAACATCACACTGCTCATGTCCTCTTGTTGGAATTCACCTCAAAAAAAGCCAAAAGCCAGTCTATATTTAGTCCATCTCAATGGGTGATTTTTTTAAATTATTTTTTTTAAAGATCTTCTAGAGGACAAGGCAGCTTTAATAAAATCTGGATAAAATCCAGGTAATATAATGATGCCAATTTTTCAGTTAGCACCATCTTTAAACATTCATTCAACTGAATGTCCAGGTATTTTCTTGTTGTAATGTTAGCATTGTAAAATCTATTAATTTTATATTTATTTATTGATATTTAAACCATATACACCAACATCTGTTAAAATATTCTATAACAACGCTTTTATGGAAAATCTGACCCAGCACTGGACAACAAGTTTTATCTTCTCAAAAGGTGCCAATAATTATGAAGTTGGCCATATACCATGACCACCACCATCATCTCGTTTCCACATGGGATCATGTTTACAATTAGTGAATGTAACAAAAATTTTTTTTTAAATTAAATTAAATTAATTAAAAAAAAAAAAGAGACCACGAATAAGAAAATCTTAATATAGTCTTATTAAACTCAATCAGAATCTGTACAGACATTAAAAAAAAAAATCCACCTTTTTTTCTGTTTTTCTTACATCTCCGTATTGCAGGGCTGTAAATATAATCAGTCAGAGCTTTTTACAAGATGGTTTTAGTCCATGTTTTATGCAATTCTGAAGAATAACCTACAGACAGTACAAAAAAAAGAAAGAAAGAAATTTGGTTTACATTGTTTAAAAAGAAAAAAAGCAAAAAAAAAAAGCAGGGTTTCCATCTTGGGTTCTCGAGTCTGTGCCCTTCTTCATCTTTTATTACTTCCATCACATTCTTATCCATTACACAATAAAGTCCATCAGTCATTGCACTTCAGATTTGCAAACTAAACAAAAGTGCATCTGTCTCACAAGTCCATCTGCCCAGGTTTGAGGAGGAAAAAAATTTTTAAGAAAAAAGGTAAAAGACTAAATAATAGAATCAGTTTAGACTAAGAAAGTAATGTCGATTATTATTAGAGGGCAAACAAACAAATCAACCCCCACCCAAAAAAAAAATCTCTCATCATACAATCATGACTTGTATTTACAATTCAGCGAGGACATTTATCTACAAAATATAGGCATGTACAGTCAGAAGACTTGATCCAAACCTACATTAAAAAAAGGGACTAGCTTTATTATTTACAGAATACCATCATTGTCCAAAAAACAAAGAAAAAACTTTTGTATTTATTTCTATATAAAAGAAGCGTCTAGCTAGTTATGAAAGAAAGGAAAATAATAACGCAATAAAAAGTGTGTCTCAGCAACCCAAGAAAAAGCAGGAAAGGAGTGTTTTACTGTGCATGAGATCGGAAATACAGGGCTGTAGCGAAAGTGTGTACAACTTCGGTGCACATTGCTCTCGTCAATGATGTCATATATTTATTTATCTTTATTAAGGAAAAGATGTTACGCGTTCGTGTAAAATCCTCTAAACTTCTTAGTCTTGTACTTATTATTGCACATGCTACTCCGTGTTTCCAGTGTTTTTACCTATTTATTTGAAAACCTACAAATTCAATCATTATTCAAAATCCATAACAAAGATTTCCACTTAAAGATCCACAACAGACATCCTGTGAAGAACAAAAAACTAAGATTGACCGCATTGCATTTAATCTCTGCGGCCACCGTTATCAAGTTCAAGGTTTTGTAATATTATACTGTAATTGGCTATTGGAGTGAGTGTGTGTGTGTGTGTGTGTGTGTGTGTGTGTGTGTGAAGTAGCGTTTAAGTGGAATTAAAACACTTTTTTAGATGTTCGGTGAATATACAGCGAGGACGGAATGTCTGAGACAACACTGGGAATAAATGTTGGGGAGCCAAAAAAAAAAAAAAAAGATATTACAAATATATTGATGTTAATGCTTTTGTAGAAGAGATCAGATCAGAGTCGTACCCCATACAGTAAAGCAAGCGATGGATCTGTTCGAACACCAATCATCAGATTTCACACAGACCTGAGCGTCCCAGTCCGTCCCAGCTCGAGTGTGCGAAGTCACTGAAGCAAACGGTCAACTCTAAAATCTGTGTTAATATTCTTAAGATTTTACTTTTCACTCCTGTTGTTAAGAAAAGTTTAAAAAAGAAAAGTCAGAAAAGAATGAGGTTTACTAGCAGTCTCAAGACACACAGTATGGAGGCTCCTAAAGACAAAAAAGCGTCTCGCTTTTCCATTTGTTCATCATGTACACTTTATGGACAAAAGTATTTGGCCAAATCTGTATTATTATTATTGAATTCAGGTGTTTCAATCAATCAGGCTCCTTATCCCCAGTGAAGGGCAATCTTAATGCTTCAGAATACCAAGGCATCTTGGATAATGCACTGCTTCTATGCAACTTTATGGCAAAGGTTTGGTGAAGGCCCTTTTCTATTTTAACATGACTGAGCGCCAGTGGACAAACCAAGGACTATAAAGACATGGTTTAATTAGTTTGGTCTGAAAGAACTTGACCGGCCCGAACACAGAGCCCTGACCTCATAAATGCTCTACAGAGTGAATGGACACGAACTCCCACAGAAACACTCCAACATCTTGTGGACAGCCTTCCAAAAAGAGCGTAAGCCGTTATACTGTAGCTGCTAAAAGGGGGACTGACTCCATATTGAAGTCTGTGTATTTGGATAGAATGCCACTGCAGTTTTGGCCAAAAACTTTTGTCCATAGTGTATTTGTGGTGAAACAAAGTGAATGAATCTCAGTGAAAAATCTCCAGTTAAATCTGTTCCCTTTCAGCCATCTCCTGTATTCTGAAATAAAGAATCTCAGCTTTCAGTGTCGGTACAAAAGGCCATGTTCTGATAAATTACACACAGAGAAGTTAATTTTATAACCCGCGTCATGTGAATAAGGCAAAAATCAAACAAACTGACATGTCTGATCACCGGGACATGTTTCAGCACTTCCGGATGTACTGTGGGACATACAGGTACACTTTAGGTCAAACTCACCTCAAAATGGAGAAGAAAAATTTATCTTGCTTGATAAATGTGTCGATTGAAAAAAAATAATAATTTGTTCACAAACTGGAGTGAGCCTCGCTCTCGCTAGTGACTCAAAAGCGGGAGAAAATTTTTGAAACTGTTTCCTCTCAAATCTTGACATTTTGACTCAATAAGTGTGAGAATGCAGACTGGTTGAAAAACTTACGAACATACGAATTTAATCCGCTCTGGAACCGTGGTGCTACGTCTTCACTAAATCACAAAAATGAAGAAGAAAAAAAAAAAAAAACACTTTACTTGGCTTTCCTCTGGCGCAAACAAATTTCCCCAGACGTCTCCTGGACATACGCACAACTTGGACGGCGTTCGGTCCGGTCCGGTCGCTCGTATGCTGAAAATGCTTTGCATGTCGAGGCCAATTTCTTCCAGAATTTTCAGTTCTTAAGGTAAAAATTTGTATGCCGAGGTACCACTACATAAACTTTCCTCTGTATAAACTTCATGTTCCTCTGTTCTAAGCTTGTGCAGAATCCCAGATCTCCATTCTAGAACATCTTAATGTTACTATTGTGTTCCTTCATTCTTCAAGGTTATTTAATTATTTGTAACTAATCACAGGAATCATAATGCGACGTCCAACTCCAAAAGTTACAAACACGCTCTTCATCTTCAGGATGCATTTTAGAATGAAATATTTAAACTTTAGCTGTTTGCATGAACGCCTTAACGCTTGCGATTAATTTTAAAGTCTTCACAAATTAAAATGATTTAACTCGCATTCCTTAAACTTCCTGCAGGTTGTGACACAGAGAGCATCTGATCAAAAATAAACTGTAGAACCTGAGAAATTGTAGATGTAAAAAAGGTTGTGAGGGCAGTTCTAGAATCAGGGCTTGTTTACTAAGACTTCTGTCCTGTGATTCTTAGAACTCTTCCAGTTTCTGCATCTCTAACTTCCAGTCCAAGGTTTTGGCAAATCCAAAGCCCCCTAGCGTCCCATTGTTGAAGTACATTCTCGCTAGCGACACATACCTAGCCTGTATGTGTCGCTAGCGAGAGTGTACTTCAAGTTAGTTCCTTACTTGGGTAAGTACATCAGTAACACACATCAATGATAAAGATGAACAAACCAACATGTGTGTGTTAATCTCACAACATAGAGACTAATGCATAAAAAAATTAATAAAAAAAAAATTAATAAACAGCCCTAATTTGTTCAGATCCATTGATTTGTGACCACAGAACCTGATCTTTATACCATTAAAAAAAAAATCTGTATGACTGGATATCTACAACAATTCAGAATGAAAAAAATAAAAAATAAAAAAAAGGGAGTGTTATGCAATGGAGTGAAGAAAATAGCAGACAGAATCTGTCACCAATATGGCATGTCATTTGCACAGTGAGTCAATCAAGCATTCAATAAAACAAAAACAACAACAAAAAAAACAGATTAGCATCCCAGAACGCGCGCTCGTGTGTAGAGGTTTGATCTGTATATTCTGGGACGGTCTCAGCAGGGGGCAGCAAGGAGCAGAACGAGCCCGTAATGCGACACTTGACCCCACCACGAGTTCACTTACAGTACAGCGTCCCGGGTCTATAAAGCAGGACGCTCAGGGTCAGGGTTAGACCGGTGGTCAAAAATGATCTAAACCACCTTTGTCTATTTTTTTTTTTTTTGTCTTTTTCTTTTCAATATATTTATGAGTCTGAGATGTAGAAGCTCGGGATGGAGGCTCTACCTATTCTTCAGGTCCCTGGTCACGCGTTTAGTGATGCGGCCACACAGCAAGCCCACCAGGAAGAGCACGCCCACGGCCAGCGCGATCACCAACATGATGTAGTTCTTGGAAGGGGACGTCATCACTTGGAAAGCCAGGTCTGCGAAGCCTTCAGCTGGGGCCACCTGATAAGCGGGGGGGGGATTCATTAAAAAGAATAGTTTGTGTTTCACCGTTAATTGGATTTGCTTTCATACTTGGATAGCATTTTGTACAACTTGCAACTTCTCCCAATACAGAAAAGTGTTTTCCTACACTGTAAATGTCTACAGTCATCTATTACATCATTATCATCATGGACCAACCTTGGCTGCGTAGCCCCACATTTCTATCCGGTCCTGCAATCTCTTCTTACACTCGGGTTGCAGTCTCACGCGCTTGTCCTGGAGAGCCTCAATCAGACAAGACATCTCTGTGAAATGGAGGTGGAGTCAGATCGACACACGTTTAGAAACGTCACACAAGGTGTCTCAAACCGATAAATTGGCTTGTTGAGATTTCAGACACTCACGTCTGCCTCGGCCGGGGGGGATCGCCGCGCACTGGTGCTTCAGGTCCAAGGCGCAGGCTGTGTGCAAGACCGGATCGACGAAAATATCCGCTTTGCTCTCTTTGAGCATGTTCAAAACCTCCTAGACAGAGAAATGTGCAGTGAGAATTGGTCAGAATGAAGAGGTTGGAATTAAAATAAAGCATTCCAGATACGGCAACATCATAACCATAAGGCATAATACCAAAACAAGTTGGAAAGAAACTTAATAACAACCTAACGAAAATATTTACAAACTCTGAGTTCAGATAGAAACAAGATGTACGAGGGCGAGTCAAAAATCATCATCATCCACACTCACGCTGTAGAATTTATTTTACAAATGCATCAATTTTTCGACATCATCTCATTGCTTTTCTATACACTTTGTGCATCTGTCGACAAGCCTTCGTATTCACAAATGTTTTTTGCTGAGCTACGAGCCACGAATGCACCGCTGTCTTCACTATTTCATCGGAAGATCCTTGTAGAGCTGCTTTCACGGGACCAAACAGGTGAAAGTCCGACAAAACGAGATCAGGACTATAGGAAGAATGCTTTAACACCTCACAAAGTTTTTGCAGAGTGTCAGAGAAAGTGTGGCCAGAAGTATGCGGACGTTCATCGCCATGGCGAGATCACATCATTGTTGAACCTTTTTCCTGGTGATGTTCCAATACTTCTGGCCCTTGAGATGAGAATGCCGGAAAACTTTAAACATTGATGAATTTCCCAGCTGATGGCTTCTGTTTACACACTTCCGTGAGTTGTTTCAACACCAGGTACACCCTCAGACCATTTAAAAAAAAATAATAAAAAGATAATTGATATTTTTTTATTTTAAATCACTGCACACTGCTCTTCTTTTGTGTTAATCCATTTTTGTTCACACCACAGTTACAAATGAACTGATATAACATGTTCACACCTTCACAGCAGTGACCGGACAGACAGTAACCTTGAAAGGAAAGCGCTGATGAGACAGTGCAGCCAACAGAAGTTATTATAATAACTGGATAATTGCGGATCATTTTCAACTCGCCCTTGTAGTATCGCCTTATGGTTATATATTCAGTTTACAATCTCAGCATTGCAGCGTATAAGGAACTCAATAGAATTTTTTCCGCATGATTCGTCCTTTACCTTTTTGCAAGCGTCCTGTCTGAGCTTCAGCAGGTTGGTCTTCAGACATTCCTCCACTTGGCCCGTCTGTTCTTGGGCGGCGGCTTCCTCCGCACACAACTCTGTAATCTGCAGCACGGTACACCAAAGACGAGAGAGAGGCAATGCGGTGAGAAATCGAGTAAGATTTAAAGTAACTAAGATTAAATCAGATCATGTTCCAACAAACGTGATGAATGGACCTTATAAAACATGATGCAGACGGTTTACCGCACAAAGAAAAGCAAATCATTTCAACAAAATGATGTGAGGGTGCGCAAAAAAAAAAAGTTGCTAAAGACGAGGACGTGTGGATTCACTTTGAGGAATTTATCAGAACTGAATACTACTAGTAACCGCTCGAAAAATTTTTGTTTGTGACATCCAACATGAATTCCTTCCATAAACAAAAGCAACAAAACACTAAAAAGCAAGCTTTTGCCCGGGGTTGCAAATAAAAACAACATTCAGGACATCTAATGTTTAAATTAGAAAAATCGAGTACTGAATATTTCATTAAAATGTATTCAAATGTTTTTTTGTTTTTTTTTAAAGTGCGATATTTCACACATTTCTGGTTTGCGCATTGCTCATTTACATATAAAATGAGGACTAGGTTTGCTCTTTGGAACCTGGACAATAAAGGCTGCTGTCAAACACACACACACACACACACACACACACACACACCACAGTTTAACCATTCTACAGTTTTATAATTATGTACCTTCAGTTCACATTTGAACATTCTGTAAATCCTGTGTAGTTTATATATTTAATATATTCTATTTAATAAATATAATCCTAAGTAATATATATTTAATACATTTCTATTTCATTCTGTAACTTTGTAAATTCTATCTTTAGCTTAATTATATTCTACTGTATAGTGAGTGATTTTTTCTTTTTGTAGTGGAATCCTATTCTCTCTCACCTTTTCATTTTTACACCATTACATTACATTCATCATACTGTGTATTGTTCTGTATGTGACAAAATGTGAATTTGATTTGAATATGAGGCATGACAATTTTTTTTAAAAGCTTTTTTGGATCATGTGGATACCGGCTATTTTTTTCATGTAACTATGTAAAGTAAGATGATACCGATCTCTTTCATCCTGGAAAAAAAAAATAGGCTCATTTTAGTAGAACAAAGAATGTATGAGTTCTAGTGCTGATGTTTGTGGTATGGAGGCACCGAATGATCAGTCAGTGATCGGGTGTTATCTTGATTGGCCAAGACCAGTGATCATGACCAGTTTCCTGCTGATCACCCACACACAAACGTTCGCACAATCATCTGTAGATTGTGGGTTCAAATCCCGGCTGATGAGTCTATGGAGCAGATTGGTTACGCACTCAATCCGAGTGGCACTAAAAAAAAAAAAAATCATCTGTGATTGTCTCCCGCCCCCTGCTGAGGCATGTGCACAAAGCGTAAAAGTACAAAAAGATGCTACTGGCAGCACGTGTCTCCTTTGACAGCCTTTGCCGTTAATGGTTGAAGTTTAATTTTTAGTTGGATTTTATTTGTTATAGGGCATTGGTGGCTCCTTGGTGGATTTCTTGCCTGCCGTGCTGAAGGCCCGGGTTTGATTCCCACCCAATGCTCAAATCCCAGGACTGGATACCGTACCGGTCCCAAGCCCGTTGCATCAGGCGTAAAACCTGTGACAAACTGTGTGCAAATCGGATGGGATGGTCCACTGTAGCGAACCTCGATTGGACTTTATTTTTCCAATATTTCATACAAACTTAAATAATTCTTTTGGATTGTGTAAAGCTGCTTTGCGACAGTGTCAATTGTTAAAAGCGATATACAATTAAAATTGATTTTTTTTTTGTTGCACATTTGTCACAGTTAAATAATTCAAATCAAACTAATTTTATTAATAACTAGTGTAAATAAATACAAAATGCAGTTTTTAAATGATAATTTTATTTATAAGGGGGAAAAAAAGCTCCAAACCTACCTGGCGGTCTGTGAAAAAGTAATCCCCCCCACCTCCCCCCTCACTTGAGCACAAGCTCAAGTGCACTTGGGTTATGCAGCAGGACAACGATCTGAAACACTCTGAATGGCTCAAAAAAAACAAACTTCTGAATCGCTAAAAAAAGTTTAACAAATAAGGTTTTGGAGTGGCCTAGGCAAAGTCTAGACTTCAATCTGAATGAGACGCTGGGGCATGACCATAAACTGGTTAAACTCTCCAATGTGGCTGAATTAAAATAATTCTGCAAAGAAGAGTGGGCCAAAATTCCTCCCTAGTGATGTGAAAGACTCACTGCCAGTTGTTGGCACATCCAGTTATTAGGTTTAGGGGGCAATTACTTTTATCTAGCAGGTTTGGACCCTTAATAAATGAAATCACCATTTTTAATTGCATTTTGTATTTACTCCGATTATCTCTGTCTCATATAAAAATTTGTTTGATGATCTCAATCATTTAAGTGTGATTTCAGACATTCAGACGCCATCACACTTTTATTAAAGCAGCTATAAAGAATTCATTCCCTTTCTTTCAAAGTGACATCTGTTACAAAGTTCACGAAACCCCTCTGATTACAGAAACCTTCACACTACCACCTACATGTTTATTAAAAGGTCCTTTCATGGTGCTTATCTTCCACACAAATCTCTGCACAAGCTGTGACAATGAACATCCAGTTATTGTAGAAGATACTTCTCCCGGTCATTCTTCTTTTATGCGAATAAATCCCTGCGTAGTAGTCTGATAACAACGCAGCTTAACATTTTTAGTCAGGATTAAGTAATGAAAAGTTTGTCTCTTTATTGTGCCACATTTTTAAGGAGTAATGTAACGTAAGGTAATGTAATCTCTCCATACGCCAAAGCACAATGAGAGCTTTAACAGGTATTCGGTGTGCCTTTGTAGGATGACGGGAACGCGAGTGTCTCAAGGTGTCTAAAAGGCCCTTACTGTCTCCTCATTACTTCCACTCAGGCGGATCTCTTCATGGCAGCCGGGTGCTCATTAACACACTTCACACTGTAGGTAATAATTGCTCCCCACCAACACAGTAAAACTATTTTTATTAAGCCTTCTCATAAAGGGAGGAAAAAGAAATGTATACAGCCGGTCCAGAGAAGTGAGCTATTGTGTGCAGGCATTAGTGTCTAATGAAAGTAGTGGGTGTTGTGCGACACGCACACTCGCTGAGCTGGAACATACATGTCTGTGTGTGTGTGTGTGTGTGTGTGTGTGTGTGTCTAACTCACCTCCCTGCTGCAGTGAAGCTGAAGCTGAGGATCCAGTCTGTAGTCGAGCGCCGACTCCTGCAGGATCACCCGGATCTGGTCCTCGCAGTCACCAGACAGACGCTGGAGACAGACAGCAAGTTTCAAAATAATTCTCAAAAAGACGTTATGATGTTGCATACTTGAACCTAGGACTGGGCGACAGAAAGATAATGATATACACAGACGGTTGAAACATATGGACACACCTTCTAACTCCATGGTCGTTCCTGATTTTTATTTCTTTCTACACTGTAAAACAATACTGAAGGCGTTTATCCAAAATATACAATAATCTCCTCTGAACAGCTGATATTGAGATGTCTCTGCTGCTTCTGCTCTATAAAGCCTTTATAACAGCTCTAATCTGAGGTGCTGTTTGTTAATTGGTGATTTCTGAGGCTGGGAAGGTTTTTATGAGAGCCATATTCATCATGATGCTTAATGGGTTTTGCACTTGACACGTCTACATTACATTACATTTCACCCAGCACTTTTTCATCTCATTATAAATCCGTTAAGGATTAAGGGCCTTGGCTCAAGGGCCCAGAGTGGCATTTTGGTGGTTGTGGGGTTTGAACCTGGGACCTTCCGAAACGTAGTCCAACGCCTTAACCACCAACTACCCAATACTGACCAGGTACTGGAAGCAGTTCTTGTTGTTGCAAGGGGAAGCGTGTCCCAAACATTTAACTGGTACCTTATACTGCAATATACACTTCCTCAATAACAATAACAATAACTAAAGAGATAAAATTTCGGAAGAAAATGTGAGTGGTGCTTGGTGGCAAAAGATCCTTTTATAACGACAGTCTACGGGTTCAATTGCTAAGGTGCTCTAAAGTGGCTGCTAGGGCGTGACTTGACAGCTTCACAATGAACCTGAGAGACTGATTGGTTTCCTGAGTAAAATGAGCCCACCCACATGTCTCTATGACAACGGGATCCACAGTTAGGTTCAGTTTTTTAAAGTTCCTGTGGAAATTACCATAGCAGGGAACACAACTGTGAGCACTTCCTGCACAACTTATACCCTCTTGCGGGGTCTGTTCTGACACAGCTTGAAATTTTCATAGCCACCGTGTATGTAGAGCAGTTCCAACCAAAAGCGGGAAAACACTGAATGATGAACTTTACCGTTCATTAAAACACTGCATTTTGAACATCACTACAGTTATTAAGTTAAGCCTTAAATGTTAAATCATGTGAATTTAGTATAAGCATTTAAGGAGAAAGTTTATATTTCAGTACCTGGTCTGCATATTTGAGCTTGAGACAGGAAATGACCTCGCCCTCCAGTTCGCTGTAATCGGTTGCCTTGTTCAGGATGTTCTGACAGAATTTGGGGATATCTGCTTTACAAGCCTTCCGTAGCACAGGATTAAGCCTGTAGTCTAAATACCACGGGGGGGAGGGGAGGAAGACAGTAAAGTTAAAGTTAATCAAGTACTTAATAGCAACAAACCCCTTCTACATCACATAAATCACATTATTTATAGAGAGACAACCAACTGCTTCTGAGTCATCAGTGTATAGAGCCCTATTCAGGCTGGATTAGTTTATCAAACAGACATCTGTATAGAATTTTTTTTTTTAATGATAAAACGCATGAATAGCAATAAGATGAACATGTACAGATTTGTAAACCGTACAAATTCTCTGTTTGCATCATGTGGTCGGTTACTTAACTATCCGATTTTAAGCGGTAATAAATAATCGACTATAAATGAGTCGCGGTTAGTAAATACTGTAAACACTTAAACCATTTACAGCACTAAGTGATCAATGTTTAAACACTAGAGATTTAAAAAAACTTGCCGTGATGGTCATTATTTATTCAAGTTTTAAACAGCTCCCAGAATGAGGGAAATGTGGGTGAAGGGAACTTCCCTTAACAAAAATCCACAATTCGGAACACCCTGCGAAATCACCAGCGCAGAAATCACTTAGTCCGTGCGTTACCATGGTAACATCAGCAACTTGGATACCGGTTGTTGCTGCTGTGAATATTTCACACATACAGACGTTAAATATTTAATTATTTATTGAAACAAAAACGCATAACATTATAAAACATACATAACTTGTAAATAAATCATTGATTAATAATAATAATAATAATAATAATAATAATATCTGTGGAATATTGTGGAATCACACTTAAGATGGCTGAACAAGCTGTGGAGTGTGTACTTCAGGCCGATCTGAACACACCTTAAGTGACTTCTGAGGAACAAGCAAGCAAGATTACCCATCAGTCACTGCACCTCGCATAAACGGAAAAACGCTGTTTGACATCCAACAATTTATTATTCTCAAGTACAGCATCGTATTAGTGAGAGCTGTGAATCGCAGGTAGACCGTCGATTGAGTTCAACGTTGAGCAGTGAAGTTTTCATTTCAATTAGATTGATAGCACTGATTTATTGTCTGATTTAGTTCAAGCAGCTATATTTCTACAGGTCTTAAAGTATTAAAACTGCTGTTTAAACACATTGTGTAATATGTGTTATTCATTTTTTTAGACTATCATCCTCATCTCGCTAATCATACAAAGCAAATGTTTTCTGACAGTCTCTTGCTCCACACTCCAGACAAACCGCTTCTAAACCTACAAGTTTAAAATAAATGAATAAAAATTGTCAAAACGTGGAAGTGGTTTAAAAATGCATAATTTTTCTGAAATATCAATCTTAGGCATAGCATGAGGACCCACTTCCTCATTCTCCTCTTCTCTCCCATTCAATGGTGGCTCGCAAACCAACTTGGTGCATACTGCCACCTGCTGTGTCAAAGAATGAAAGGTGTGCAAGGTGTACCAGAGTACGGAGATTAATAATGTCAACAGTTCCTGTGCGCGGTACAAATCAAGGCTCAAGGGGGAGCAGTAAGCAAGGTATTTAAGGCACTGTGAAACAGAACGCAGCCGCTGTCTCTGAGACTAAACAGCACACAGAAGCAGTCGATCATTTTTCTTTCCAGCATGATGCATCACCGGCTAGAAAATCCACAGACATGTCGTTTAACCAGACGAGCACCAAGTCTGGATAAAAATAAATAAATAAATAATAAAACTATCAAATTCGGACTGCAATTTTCCTAGAGGAGAACGGAGAATGACCGACATGACAAAAATCAATCAAGAAGGAAATAAAACAAAAGTAGCACTAGTAAAAGAGGAAATGATTCCAGCTGTGTGTGTGTGTGTTGTATAAATTGAATCCTGTCTGATTAGGGCTACAGACAGACACACTCTTTGGTAGAATACGTACTTCTCATAAATAATAATCAAGGAGATGAGAAAACATCTCATTCAGACAAACACAACGCAAGATAATAGATGCAGTGTTTGCAGCTGATTTTTAAAAATTCAATTCACTGTTTCTTTTTGTTTGTTGCTTTTTTACTCACCTGTGTTCTGAGTAATCTGTCTCTTGGTGATCATCTGCTTACATTTGGGGTCCATTAGCTCGCTGTTCTTGTTCTGTTTTAGGCACTGCAGCATGTTCTTGGCATCAGACTCCGCACAAAAACGCTGACACAAGGACAAGGGGTGGAAAGTAAACTTGAGAGCACATTAAGGGATGAAAAAAAAAAAGCGATTGTATTTTTCTTTTTTTCCCCCCTCTGTCTTTTCTTACCCGATTCTTTAACCGAGAATTGACCTGCGATTTTGTTTTAACCTGTAAGTTTCGCTAACCTTAATCATCTGCTTGCAGACTCTCATTAGCTGGTAGTCCAGCTCAGCGTCCATCATCTCCAGCTCCTGCAGCTTGAACACCTTCTGATGGCACGTGTGAGACAGCTGCTGTTTATTCTCCTTCAAGCACTCAGTGACCTGAGAAAAGAAAATTATTTCTGATATCGAGTAAGCACCAGTCAGGGTTGCAGTGGATCCAGAGCTGGGAATAGACAATGGACGGAACACCAGTCCATCACAAAGAAGTGATATCACAGGATAATAAAGAAAATGACTCCCCCCCCAATGCCTCAAATAAATAAATAAATAAACAAACAAACAAACACCCGCACAGCTTCTAATGTGTGTTTTTAGACTAATTAGCACTCATGGTGTTTTGGGACTGGTGTGTAAGCCTGTGTAATGAGTGGGTTTTCAGACTAATTTGCACGCAGAGTTTGGAGAAAAAGCCAGATCTGAGGTTTTTTTTTTAATTAAAAAAAATGTATATAATTTTCAATAATGTAATGCATTATGTAATAATAATGTAATGCCTCAAAAACGAATTTCTGTTGCACTACTCAGTCGGACTCTGAGTGAAGCTGAAAGCTTAAGCTGAAAAACAATTTTGGTCACTGGCCGATCGGCCGATGCATCTCTGTTATAAATGTGATGGATCATTTAAAAATCGATTTTGGAGTCAGTGTAGCGATACATGAACTGGCACACAAAAGAATCACAATACATACCCAGATCAATCCCCCCCCCCTCCCCCCCCGTCTCTATTTGGCACAAAGTGTACCCCGCCTTGTTCTGTTTGGACAATAGATGGATATATATTAACTTATATAATAACTTATTTCAGAATGGCATGCTTACTGAAGATTATTTACATGTACTGTACAGTGGAACCACGGTTCACAAACATAATTTGTTCCCAAGTTCTGTTACTTATAATCTGTAAATAGAACCAATCCGTTCTCAGTCACTATGAACTTTATTTAACTTTTGATGTATTTTAATATAAAACCAAGCACAGCCTAACACAGCCGCTATCAGCTGAGGTGGAGTTAGCGAGCAGAGACAAATTTTAGGCTAATTTTTTGGTTTGTTCGTACTCGGGGGCGTTCGTGAACTGAGGTTTCGCTGATCTTCATCAATCCCGGATTACCTGAGCATTCCCGAAATAAACCGCAGAACAGAACCTCTCGATATCCTTCCTACACGCGCTGTACAGCTCAGGCTCCAGACGAATGTCCTCTGACTGAAAGAAATGACAACTCCTTTACTTGGGGGCTAAGAAATGGATTAAACAGAACAAGCTCATTTTCAATTTGTAATTTGATTTAAGAGTTTGACTGAATAATCAATCAATCAATGTTCAGCCCTAGTGGTCTCTCAGTCACTGGATGGGGTTTAAAAGAAAAACAGATAATCTGGATGAGGCCTTGAACCCGTCACTGTCATCAGGCTGCTGTGCTCGAGACATCTGCTCACGAGCTCACATTCTTTCCAGTCTGAGCAACAATGCCGTACTGTGGTCAAACATTCAGTTACTCATGCTCGCTCAAAAGAATAATCATGACCTTATAATGAATGCATGACATCTGCTGGCTGAAATACGTCCGAATTATTGTCCAAGTACTTGGCTCATGTCTAGACAGGAGAAGTCCTTAACGCAGACTATTGATCTTCTCCAAAATGAACAGCTCGGTCAGATGTGCTTATAATTGAAGCTTTAACTCTGTGCTATTCATCCTTTGGGAAAGGAGACAGCACCTTAACATCTTTACTGTCAAAGCTTTACCGTGGCATTATATGCCGTTAGATGCTATTAAACACCAGTTTCTTTTATGTTTCTACCTAATGGATTATATTACGAGCGCCGGTTTCTCTCACCATTTCCAGCTCCTCCACCCTCAGCTGTTTGCGACACTTCAGGGACACGCGCTGCTCCTTCACATCCTGCAGAGTGTCGTTCCTTACGGTGGTGCTCAAACAGATCACTACATCACTCCTGGAGAAAAGGAAAGAGTAAGAGAGGGTGAGAGACAGATGGCAGGGTCATGCAACAGAGACGATGAAGGCATGCACTTTAGACTTTTTTGTCGTATCCCAGTGAGAATGTTGCGTTGACCCAATTAATAACGCGGCTAATTAACACAATGCTACACATAACCATTTGACTTTTTAAAAAATATAGATATTTTAGAAAGGTACAATTTCTCAGAAATAGTATACTTGTCCAGCAATACTAAGTATATAGTATATACTTAGCACGACTGATGACCTGGTATAAAAAGAAAAACCCCCACTTAACCTACGTACAAAACTAAGTACAAAGTCAATAATTGTCTTCCAAATGCCTAAATGTAAATGTAAATAAAGCATCATTGAAGAAGAATGTGAAACAGCAGCACGGGAGAGACGTACTTCTTTTTAATGTTAGGACACAGTTTGAGGACGTCATCTTTGCACGCCATCTTGAACTTGTAGGAGAAGCGAAAGTCCTTCATTTGAATCTGGAGGAAAAAGAAACGCAAGGAACTTATTTAATATGTCCAACGTTGTTTTAAACAGTTAAACAAAAGATAAGAAATTTGGGACAACGTCTATAATAACCGCCTTACATTAAATTGAAATACTTAATAATAATAATAAGTATTATTATTATTATTATTATAACAGGAAAAATTATTCCCATTATTTTTTCATATTGAATTTAATTAAAAGATGAAGATTAAAAGGTAAGAAATGGAAATAAATGTTTGTTTTTTTTACTGGTTTTATATATTTTTATAAAGACATATTTATATCTTTATTCCCCCATTAATACTAATAATGCCAATACCGACAGCCCAACGACATTTTTCTTTAAATACAACAGATGCTAGAAAAATAAATA
>JAOVVA010000037.1:34174928-34185242 GCA_028565275.1 Leiocassis micropogon
CAGCATCACCCGGGGTTCGAACCAGCGCTCCCCGGATGATAGGGCGAGCGCTTTACCACTGCGCCACTCGGAGGCCCCAGGAAGATTCACTTCTGACGAAGAACTGAAGACAGCGGGTGCATTCGTGGCTCGCAGCTCAGAATAAAACATTTTTAATAAGAGAATACGACAGATGGACGAAGTGTATTGAACATTATGTTGAAATATGATGTATTTGTCTTTTCTAAAAGTGAATTAAAATTAATTCTACTACCAGAGTGCGGATCATTTTTGACTCACCCTCGTACTTCTTGTTAAAAATAAATAAATAAAATAAAAAAATTAGTAACATGACTCCTGGAGATCGACCTTCAAAAGTCTGTACACAGAAAACTAAATCAGTTTGTGACAGAGTGCGAAGGTTTGATGATGTGTTCTACTCAAGGAAAAAAACAAACAAAAAAAAAACATTACGATATCTTAATTTTGTTGTTGCTTGTCTTGATTAAGGAACAAATTGCAAACATGTCACACACACACCTCCTTTACACATCAATTTCATTCTTTAATACGTGCTTTACTGAAGGGTGCACAAACTTTCGCACTCTGTACAGGTTAGTGCTTAGAACAGATTGGTACGATTTTTCCATATGATTATGAAACACCTGGTTGTAGGAGTCTCTCATAAAAAAAATTTTTTAAAAAAGAGAGAAAAGTAAGACAGGGAGAGAAAGAATGATGATAAAAAGTGTTAACAGGGAGGGGATGTGGGGGGAGGTGGGGGTGGAGGATGGAGGGTGTGAGATCAGTACCGGACAGTCAGCAATAGTCTGCACAGACCAGCGGCGATGGACAGACAGAGGCTTCTGATTGGTGTTTGGGATAAAACAGACCACAGCAACGTGTGTAAAAGGGGGGACAGTCCATCACAACACAAAGGGAGTGAAAGAAAACAAAAACAAAAAAAGAAAGAAAAGAAGGATACAGTACAGAAAACAATGAGTGAACACACAGGTCAAGGCCACGGCAAGCAAAAGAAACAGAACTGGTACGTCAACAACTTACCAGCTGACTAATCTCACCATATTATTAATAATATCTGACAATAATTACTAATTACACTGACTGGATGCCACGTTGCCAGATATTCTCGATAATTAATCCTCTTACCTCTTATAGAGCATAACTATTATAATTTTGGATTGAGCTAGCTATGGAGCCTGCCTCACACTCACCCGCTCCTTGTAGTAGAAGGACGAGATGGACACTTGGTCTTTATCGGTGCGGGTCGGACTCCCGCTGTAGAGCCGCAGCGTGGACTGGGACTCGCTGCGCATTTTCATCGGCGTCATGAGACCGCTGTGATACGCAGACAACGCTGAGAGAGATCTGGAAAGGGGAAAAAACAAAAAAACCCAAAAACAAACCAAACAACAAAAAAAAAAAAAACACTTCTTCATTCATTTATCAAACCACGATGTCAACAAGAACACGATAAAAGCGTTTAAAGCTGAAGGATTACCTCGGCGTAGGTTCTGTAGGGGGGACGGTCCGATGCATGGACATAGGTCGAGTAAAATAAACTAAAGAGCCTGCAAAGATTTTTTTATTTTTTTTAAGTTGAAATTATATTATAGCAAAGTTCTGATAAGACATTTTCTTTAACAGAACAAAGCTACAAATCACATTGTTATTGTTATAGTTTCTTCAGTAACAGTGTACACAGGGACAATCAAAAGTCCCAGTTTGACCTGAACACCCCGTTAATACAACACAAGGCCTCACCTGTGCCGCAGAAGCGAGCACCCGATGTACGTGGGAAAGGGATATTAGCGTCCTGGTACGAGCCGTACGTGTTGGTGACACGAGGGAAGGCAGGGAGTGCAGGACTCACTGAGTTACTGAACACATGGGGATTAGTGCCATCCTCCTGCAGGGCACAAACAGCTCGTTATAAATACTATATAAAAACAGTTATGTTTTTACAGAACTGTTATAAAATTCTCATTTTGTTATTTAACTGAATCCAAACTTCCTTAAGAAATAAAGTGACGTTTTTTTTCTCGCCCTAACACAGCTGGAGTTTGTGTGGCACTAACCGCGTCGGATTCGAGGCAGGACACCAGCTGCCTCACACACGGCTCCAGGCAGTTCTGATTCCTCTTCACTTTCTGAAGCGACGTGTCTGTCAAGATCTAAAAAAGGAAACACACCAGATGACACCACAAACTATTTGTTTCAACTATTGATTTTAGATTGATTGCAGCTGGTGCTGCCAAAAGGTGGCACAACCAGTTATTAGGTTGGGGTGGGGACAATTAGTTTTTCACATAGGGCCAGGTAGGTTTGGACACATTTTTTCTTTAACAAATGAAATCACTTCTGACTCTTTTGAAATTTATTGTATATAGTCCCCGACTTATGAACGAGTTCCGTTCCCGGGAGCGCGTTTGTAATTCCAATTTGTTCTTAAGTCCAAAAATGCGAGTCTTATATGCCTTTCACACGAATCTACAATGTAATGGATACCAATCCATTCGACTGAATCTTCGTCGCCTTTCCCCACACTGCCATCATGCGGTCAATACCGGACGCCATTTTGTCTCAAACGTGTTTTCCACTGTATTGGACTGAGAAC
This sequence comes from Leiocassis micropogon, assembly GCA_028565275.1. Classification (NCBI taxonomy): domain Eukaryota; kingdom Metazoa; phylum Chordata; class Actinopteri; order Siluriformes; family Bagridae; genus Leiocassis; species Leiocassis micropogon. The sequence goes on from JAOVVA010000037.1 coordinate 34,177,546, forward strand.
TCTGTTGAGTTGAGGAATTCTCCAAAATTAGGATTATTCAACACTGGGACAGCTTTACAGGATAGACATTTTCTATTATTGTGCTCCCGTAATGATTCAGTGAAACCGGTGAGGCCGAATCATTTTCTCCCGCACCCCCAACACACACACACATACAATATACCGGACTTTAGACATTTTATACATTTACTTACACACTGAAAATATTGTATATAATTGTAAATATTGGTATCCGGGGCACTGCAGTGTCAATTTTTTGTACAATACACGTGAGCGAATTTCACAATCGAACCATAAGTAGAACCGCAGTTTGTTCGTATCTGCGGAAGTTCATAACTCGAAGTCCGTGACTACCTGTATATACACAATTATAAATTTCTCATTTTTTGTGTTTAAGTATTATGATGTTCATTTTATATAAACATTACAGCTATTTTATTAAACATGTAATTTTAGTAATATAATATATCTATCTATTTGAGTAATAAAATATTATCGTATAAAAATCCACATGACTGAATTTTAAAAATTCAAGATTTAAAATATTTAAAATTAAAATAAATCGTTGTTTCTTTAAATAACAAAACATGCTGTTGGTTGGCATTTAGTATAAAATTTTGTTGCATTCTTAACTATTTAAATATTTCTATAATCTATATGCCCATGTGTGAAATATCCATAAATGGAGCATAATTTTTATCCCTGGCAGCTCTTTTTATCCTGTAAAACCTTGCGGTGCCATAAAGAAGAGCATCCAGAGGTACGGTACCTTCTGTATCTTGGTCTTCATGGAGGACGAGATGGAGGTCGGGGGGACAAACTGGAAAGATGGAGCAGCGTTGTTTGGATACTGTGCAGGAAACTTCACCACCAGCCTGACCTGGTTTGCACCGCAGTGAGCCGAGACGAAGCAGGTACGGTTCATGGCATCCATCTACACACACACACACACACATACACAATAATAATGAAATTAATAATCAGCAACATGTTTCAGTATCAACACGGATTACATCAGTTTTCTAAACTTAAAAACTTTTTTCTGAAAGCAGGGAGTAGAGTTAGTCTTTACAAATTCATACCCAAGTTAATATTCATTTTCATTGAACATTGTACAGAATAGAAAGGTATCAATAGACCTGACCTCCACGTTGACGTTGCGGATCTGCAGGTTGACCAGTGAGAACTCCTGCTGCAGAGTCTGGGCGAGGCCGGCGGGGTCCTGCCTACCGCTGGACACCTCGATCTGACCTACACACGCCATATTATTGTGTATTTATGACTTCAGAGTGCAGATAATAGATGATGTACTTCTCTTAGTGACAGAACCCTGACATGAATGCATAAGTGAAATGAAGCCTGTTTTAAGGAATAAAACATTCAGGGTTTTGTTGTTGTAGAAAAAATTGCTGCCTGCATGACTGTCTCATATTTTAGCTGGTCATTTGTCATTTGTATGTTGTTCTGCGCACAATTATTATTAATTTCACTGCACATCACTGCATTTCACTTATTATTATTATTCAATTATTCATTCTTTTTAATTATTAATCACGCCTTTAAACTCTAAAACTCAAGAAAACACAAAATGCAGTACATAAAAGTTGATTTCATTTATTAAAGGGAAAAAAAATTGATGTACGAACCTACCTGGCCCTATTTGAAAAAGTAACCTCCTTCCCGCCCCTCCACCCCTCGCTAAATCAGAAATGAACTGAGATTAACCACATTGTTTTGGAAACCTAATCATGCTATGCAATTTAAGAATAGATGAGAAACAAAGTCATTGACATTTATCACACTGGAAAGGGTTAGCAAGACATTTCTAAGGCTTTGGGACTCCAGTGAATCATGGTGAGAATCACAGTCCTGATTATCCACAAATGGAGAAAACGTGGAACCTTCTCAGGAGTGGCCGGTCTAGCAAAATTACTCCAAAAGCACAAAGACGATTCATCCAAGAGCTCAAAAAAGAACCCAAAACAATATTAAAAAAAAAAATGCAGGTCTGACTTGCCTTAGTTAAGGTCAGTGTTCATGATTCAACAATCAGAAAGAGACTGGGGGCAAAAATGGCGTCCATGGGGCAGTTGGAATGTGAAAGCAACTGCTAATCAAAATAAAATCGACAACCAAAAAGGCTCGTCTCACATTTGCCAAAAAAACATATCTTGATTATCCCCAAGACTTTTTGGGCAAATATTTTGTGGACTCATGAGACAAAAGTTAAACTTTTGGGAAGGTGTGCGTCCCGTTACATCTGGCGTAAAACTAACAGCGTTTCATGTAAAGAACATCATACCAACATGGTGGTGGTGGTGTGACAATGCGGGGTTGCATTGCAGCTTCAGGACCTGGAGGACTTGCTGTAATTGATGATGGAACCATGCATTCGTCGCTCTAACAGAAAATCTTGAAGGAGAATGTCCGGCTATCGGTTTGTGACCTCGAGCTCAAGTGCACTTGGGTTATGCAGTATGACAATGATAATGACAATGAAACACACCACTAAGTCCACCTCTGAATGGCTCACAAAAAAAAAAGAAAAGAAAAAAGAAACAGACCATGTTCATTGAGGCTAATTAATTAGCGGCCTAATCAAAGTCTGGACTTAAATCCGATTGAGATCCTTAAGCAGGCCGTTGGTGCTGGAAAACCCTCCAATGTGGCTGAATTTAAACAATTCTGCAAAGAAGAGTGGGTCAAAATTCCTCCACAGCGATGTGAAAGGCTCACTGTCAGTTAGTTACCGCAAATGCTTAACTGCATAACCAGTTATTAGGTTTGAGGAGCAATAACCTTTTCACACAGGGCCAGGCAGGTTTGGACAGTTTATTTTCCCCACCAATGAATGAAATTATAATTTAAAAACTGCATTTTGTATTGACTCGGGTCATCTTTGTATTGATGATGTCGTATTGCAAATTCTGTTTCACAGCACCGTACATAACGAGTGTGCCGTTCGAGTGAGCTGTTACTATAGAAACCGTGACAGATCAGAACAAGTGCATTAATATTACCCCCCCATGATCTGCACCTGCACTACCGTCAGAACTGAGTACTGTTAGGAAAGATTAAATCATCGACCAATCAGAATGGAGAACTTGACAGCGCTATCTGATTACAGGTACTGGACGGTTCGCGCTGTAGTCTCACCCTGCAGGTCGCCGGTGGTTAGACTAGGGCTCAGGGGGGGTTCCTGAGCGTGGAGCCTTTTCCCAGACTCTGTTGTGAGCGTCATGCCTTCCATCAGCTCCTCCACGCTGTCGCTGGCGCATAACTATAAAAGAGACACCCGACACACACACACACACACACACGTCTGTAAAACCTCATTCGGAAATCAAGCGTGTTTTTTTCCAAGACACTCGTGCATGTTTTAGTCTCTACCTGTGCACTCTTTTTATTGTTTGATTAGATTACGAAGAAAGTTGTTAAAGACACACAAGAGGACAATGGCTTCTCTTCTGTCTCCCCTTTCATTCATACATAATACACACACACACACAACTTCTTACACACTCATACCACCTTTCTTCAACCTTCCAAAAAAACCATGCTGTTATAAACTGTCATGTGGTGCAAAAAAAAAAACCAAAAATAAATAAAATATATTTAACACGCAGACTAATCATACAAGCGAGCACGAAAACACACACCAGATTGTGTTGGCGAATGAAAAAAAATAATGCATGCTGGGAGTGCTGCTCCACCTGAAGGGCAATATGTGTGGATAACTGGACGATCTGGAGTGTGTTATTCCGTTTAAACCCTGTTAGGACTAAGAGACGAGTTTGTTTCTGTTCTTGCTGACGTTATAACCTTTCGCACAAAACGCGGTCGGTCATACTGTATTACAAAAGAAACAAGAAGCATAACCGAGGCTGGGAGTGTTTAACAAAGCAAGACTCCGAACAGAGACTTCTCAAGCATAAAACAAAATTCCTAAAAGATCGTGTACTGACCTCTGACCTCTTCCACTGATACAGATGCCTAATGTTCGATTTTATTTCAATTCGATTCAATTTTATTTGTGTGGCGCTTTCAACAGTGGTCAGCTTTAGAGAATCAAAAGAAAATTACGTAAATGTGTACGAACCAAAATGATTAGATGATCATGTGACCCTTTGAAGTTTTCCACATTTTATGTTTCACATCTTAAAACGGACTCAAATTTTTTTCCCCCCTCATCATTCAACACACGATACTGCACAATGACGGAATAAAACTAGTAGTTTTTTGATAATTTATTGAAAAAAATAAAGAGTAGCAGAGACCATTTTTTACGACACTTCCAATCGAGCTCTGGTGAGGATGCTTCTACATCTTTGAGTGAGGTCCACCTGTGCTTAATTGAGTTTATTGGACATAGGCACGCACCTGTCTATTTAAGGTCTCATAGTAGATTGTGCATGTCGGAGTGAAAACACAGCCATGAGGTCGAAAGAATTGTCTATAGACCGACGTGACAGGATTATGTCAAGAACACAGATCTGGGGAAGGAAACAAGGAACCTTCTGGAGCATTGAAAGCACCCGAGAGCACGGTAGCCTCCATCCTTCTCAAATGGAAAAGATCTGAAACAACCAGATCTGGACACCCAACGAAAGGATGAAGGGCCATTGTCAGAGAGGTAACCAAGAACCCAAGGGTCACTGAATGAATTCCTCAGTTCCCTTGTGGAGAGGGAAGAGACATACAAAGGGACAGCCATCACTGGAGCACTCCACCAGTCAGGCCTCTATGGTAGAGCAGCCAGACAGAAGCCATTCCTCAGTAAAAGGCACATGACAGCCAGTTGTGGGTTTGCCAAAAAGCACCTGAAGGACTCTCAAGCCATGAGAAACAAAGTGAAAACCATCCTGACAGTCAAACACGCTGGTTGCTGTGCGGACGTTTTTCTGCAATTGGAGGGAGAGTTGGTGCAGCAAGACCGTGACCCAAAGCAAAACGGCAAAAAAAAAACAAAAAAACACAGGAGTGGCTCCAGACCTGAACCCTCTGGAGAGACGTGAAATTGGCTGTGCACTGACCCCGCCCGTCCAACCTGGTAGGGCTTGACCAATTCTGCCAAGAAGAAAGGACGAAACTTTCAAAGGAAACGTGTCCCCAGCTTGTAGCATCACTCACCGTCATTGCCGTCAAATTGTTGACCATGTCTGAATACTTATGTAAACTGGATATTTCAGTCTTTAATTTTTTATAAATAAATAAATTAAAAAAATATATATAAACATCTGTTTTTAATTCGTCACTGTGGAGAAAGCAGTGTGTGTAGAATGATGATATTTGAATTCATTTTGAAATGAGTGTGAAAGATAAAATGTGGAAAACATAAAAGAGTCTAAAAACTTTGTCAACACTATACTGTATTCACACGTGATGAGCGATATCATCATGACCACCCGCTTAATATCGAGTACGTCCTCCTTTTGACAATAAAACGGTGATGCACTGTATGTTCTGAATCCAGCATTAACCTTTTCAGCAATTTGATCTACACTAGCTCTTATATTGGATCGGACTACACGGGTCAGCCTTCACTCTCCATGCGCATCCATGAGACTTGGCCGCCCACGACCCTGTTGCCCGGTTCAATGGTTTTAGTTCCTTGACCCAGTACTCCAGTTTGGCTCTGGTCAAAGTCACTAAAATCCTTACATTAGTTTCCTAAACATCAGCATCAGGGACAAAAGGTTCACTTGCTGCCTGATACATCAAACCCAGTTCAAGGTGCCATTGTAACGAGATATTGTAACTGTAGCTACACTGTGATAAGGGTCAAACTGTGACGCATAAAGGACTGGGTCAGAGCAACTCCAAAGGATGTTCTTGCAGCTCGTGTAGGATGTTCCCAGGCTGCGGAGGTCAGGACGTACCGAAAGTGATACAAGGAAAGAAAACCGGTGAACCCATGACAGGGTCATTGGGCTCAGTGATGCAGGTTGGGAGCGAAGGCTGGCCCGTGTAGTCCAATCCAATAGGAGCGCTGGTGTCAGAACACAAACTGCATTACTGTTTTGGTGACTAAAGGGGTCGACCTACTCAATGTGAAACAAGTGGTCATAATGTTATGGCTGATCGATGTACAAAATATAGACAATAAATATCCAAAAATAGCACAGTCTAGGTGTGTAGTGACTGAACGCATCATTAGCATCTTCTCCAGTAATCACATGACCTACAGCCCTCACCTTCTGTAACTGAGGATCCACCCTCCATATCCGAAGCGTCTGATCCCTCGACCATGTGACTAGCTGGCAGTCTTTGGATCCTAAAAAATGCAAAGTTATGAAATAACATTTAAACGCATTCCCTTGATAAGATGAAAGATCCGACTTCTGACATTAAATACACTATTTTCATGATCTGGTCCCGTCTCTGACCCCGTGTTCTGTCACTGATCTGTTCTCTCATAATGTCTGCACCAGTTCTGTGATTATTATATTTTCATACATGCATAGTTTCCCTTTTTTTTATTTATTTAATGGTATTTCATTGTGCATATACATAACATATATATATTTTTTAAAACATGACTTTTTGGGAAATCGAGCATTTTCACTGCGCACCTTCTTTCTGAGGCCTCCACTGAAACTCCAGCACCACGTCATCGTGACCTACGAAGGCATGAACGGGGCTGTTGAGGTCCAGCGTACTCCACAGCAGGAGGCTGTTCTCCCGTCTGAGCTGCGGCACCATCACCGTCACCAGTCCGTTGGAGAACGGCTACTCCGGGGTCGACAGAGTAAAACAAATAACTGCTACAGAAACTACGGAGCAATAAACTGCAACAAACATGATACCCATATGTTTACCACATCACACAGTGCATTCGTTCATTTCCTGTGTTCCTCCTACAGACTATAACGAAAGTGATAACATGAACTAAACTTGCCAGATGTTTCCACAGCATTAAAGTGCAACTATAAACGGATGAAAGAGATCAGAGATGAAAGGAAATAACTTTTAGACAGGTTGTGCGTTTATGGGAAATAAATCAACCTTGAGGTGGGCCGGATCACGAGTGGGCCGGCACGGTTTAATTTTCCGAACGTAGAAAGCCACCCGAGTGTTTTATTAATTACATAGTTTCCTAAAATTAATTTTTAGAAGTGAGCAGCTTCATATGTGGATAGATAAATGGTCAAAAATGTAACTAATGTTTAGAAATGGGGTTTAATAATTGTATTTTTAGAGTTTCTGGTTTTAATTATAGTTTGATTACACTGGCAAACATTTCATAAAAATTTATTTTTGACTCTGCTGCATTACTTATATACGGAGCCCCTGAAGGGACATGGATGAGGGGGAAATTTCCGCTAAAGGAAAAAAAATCTGATCTTTCTGGACAAGGATCAAGCTTTTAGAAGCATTGCTGCCACCCGCTGGACTACATCGGCAACGCTGTAGAGTCAAGTTTTGCGAGATCTCGCAAACTTTTCTCACGAATAAAAAATGGCAAAAAAAATTCCCCTTGAATTTTTTTTTCATAGCTTAATTTTTTTCCGCCTATATCCTGTTAGGGTATTCTTTTTTTAGCCTCGCATTTTTTTTTTTTAAGGTGGAATTTTTTTTTCCTCCAATGTTTATTTTTTTCCACCCATGTCCCTTTAGGGGCTCAGTACTGATAAAAGCATACACCTGAAAATATTCAACTTACCTGTTTAGTAGATGTGAGATAAAACCTATTTTAT
>JAOVVA010000037.1:34185435-34198070 GCA_028565275.1 Leiocassis micropogon
TATATACATAAACAGATTTTATTGTATAAAGTTTGGAGAAACCTCAAACAGATAAAAGATAAACATACCGTGTATCTGGCCTTCCATACCGGCACTTGGCAGGACAAGATATTGAGGTATTTTCGAGGTTGTCTGTAGTCCCAAAACTGTCCAGATCAATACAATTAATTAAAACTTTAGTGACGTTTATGATTATTATTTTTACACATAAGGTGTGGTTTATATTCACCCTGACTGAGCTGTCCTGGCTGGACGTTGCCAGTATGTACTCGTTATCAGGATGCCAGTCCAAGCCGTGAATCTTGGACAAGTGAGCAGCTACGTACTCGACAGCAGTGTTGGGTTTCTGAAAGACAGAAATACAAGTACTGACTAGTGTTCATTTTGTCAGCTATTTTCGTTTTTAGTCTTAAGTCATAGTCCCAGGATAAATGTCCCTGCTGTTTTTAATCATATCAAGTCTTAATCTTATCTTATTTTTGTTTAGTTTTAGTTGACTAAAAGTCTGGACATTTTAGTCTAGTTCTAGTCAGAAGAACCTTTACGTATTTTAGTCTAGTTTTAGACAATGAAAACCTAACATTTTTGGAATAAGATTATTATTATTATTAATTAACTCTACAGTTAATCTAGTCTAGACAAAACCATTTTGTGTCAGGTTAACTCAGGTTCCCACGAAATGACTTTGGTGGATTTGGTGCGGATTATAAAGTTTTTTTCTGAATAATTACACAGAAACATCACCTGGAAGTAAAGAGACCTTATGCTCTGTGGTTTGACTCACCCGTCTGTCCCAGATCCGGACGTCTCCGTCGTGACTCGAAGCCAAGCAGTGCTGATTCTTTTTGTTCCACTTCACCTGTGATGCTCCGGCTGCACAACATGGAAGAAAGACAAAGAAGGATGAGTGATTTGTTTGCGTTCAGTTTGAATCTGAACTAAGGAGGGCGTAAACTCACCCACGGCTGACAAAGCTCCCGTTGGCTTACGTGTGTCTCTGGAGGGAAAAAAACAAAGACATTAATGCAGACACATTTCATTAGATTTAAATTCAGATCCATGGTGCAGTTATCAACCTTATTCTCCCATTATAATCAAGAACATTTAATATTATAACTTGACGGTTTCTTTTTATTATATATGTCAATTTTCTATTAAATTATGGTCATCTATTGAGAAAAATATAGTCATATAAAAATAGGAAAATCAGGAAATCATATGAAATTCAACCATATTATACGATGATCGGACGAGTATTGGACTGCAATTTAAAATCTAAAATTCAGCTGATAACCTCAAAAACTAACAAAAAATTACTGCAGCTAATTAAATAACACACAACTCTAGAACATGTAAGTCACTAATAAAACGACGCCTCCTTGTGCTGTACTGTAAATCTGTGCCAGAATATTACATGCAGGTTTATACACCTATGCTGTTTTAAAGAGAAGTCCGTACTGCAGAATATTTATTCTTACAGTAGGGTCCAAAAGTCTTATGCAACATATCATTTTCAGTACAAATATAATTATAGCGTGTATGTCTATCATGGCTGCATAATTATGTACATAATGATTCACTATTTCCAAACACAGCTTAAAAATGAATATATAAATAAATTACTTCACTAAGGAATATTTGCATGACTGTAAAGAAAGCAACATAATACATGCCAGACCAGTTTTCAGCCCAAAAAACAAAGAAAAAAAATAGGTTGGCGAGACCTCGCAAAACTTGACTCAGGTCCCATGTCCCGTTTATTTAGGTTTTTTTTTTTTTTTGCGTCCCATGGCCCCCCCTGTTTTTTCCTCCTTTTTTTGTGTCCCATGTTCCTTTTTTTGTTTTTGTTTTTTTTTACTTTCTCCCACCTATGTCCCTTAAGGGCTCTGTACCAAAGAAAAAAAAAAGAAAAAAGGAAAGCAAAGCATTTGGAAACATTTCTACAGAAAAGAAACTTCTATAAAGAGCACTAAAGCGTAGTAAAATAAGCACAGTCAATATTTGACGTGAAAACTCTTCGGTTGAAAATAATCAGCAGTGTCTATAGTGTATAGCGCTTTTAACAATATATCATTGTCGCAAAGCAGCTTTACACAATTAAAAGAATAATTAAGTTTGTATGAAATGTGAATGTGTATGAGATTACATTAGGATTTTTTTTTTGTCTGAAAACTGTTCGTCCGTGTAATATGTTGCTTTCTTTACAACGTTCTTCCAGTTTATTTACAAATTTTCAAGATATGTTTGGAAATACTGAATTTTTAAAAAAATATATATTAATGCAGACATGATAGATATATAGAACAACATGTGTACTATAGATAATATGGTGCCTAAAACTTCTGCACAGCACTGTAGAAATCAAATAAATGTTTTCACATCTCTAAAAGTGACGTCTAAAAGTTAATATTTGGACAGTGTTGTGTTTCCCAGCTCACCTTGTGTCCCATATGTAGATGTAGGTGTCTACTGAACTTGTAACAAGAAGTTCTGGCTCAAACCAGGACCAGTCCAAATCACTGTGACGTCGAGAAGAAAAGAAAATGTCAACCAATCATGTGTACGTTCACAGATCTACTGAACAAACATGCAGGTTTTTCTCGTTACGCCACCTAATGACCCGGGTGTGGCCTTGAAGAGATGTGTGAGACTCTCCATATCCATCACGCCATACGTACAGGTCCACGCGCTGATTACTCTGTACACACACAGATGTACATCACAAATCAAACACATGATTTACACCAAGACTGTAAGCATCACCATTAAGAATAATTTTGATTACAGGTAGTCCCTGACTTACAAACAAGTTCCGTTCCGAGAGCATGTTCGTAAGTCGAATTTGTTCTTAAGTCCAACAAAGTGAGTCTTATATGCCTTTGACACAAATATATGATATAAAACATAGTAATCCACTTGTCTAAATCTCTGTCCCCTTTCCCTACACTGCCATCATGTGGCGAAAATCCATAACCGCACCTAAGGAAATTAATCTCACACTAAATTGTAACAGTGTTGTCTCTGCGCCTTTGAAGCGTGAGGGGAATCCCGGACGCCACTTTGTCTCGGAGCCGTTTTCCACTGTATTGGACTGTGAACGCTGTTTTGTTGAGGATTTTCCAAAAAAGGGATTATTCACCATCAGGACAGCTTTTCAGGACAGATATTTTCTATCATTGTGCTCCCGGACTGATTTATTGAAACCCATTAAGAATAATTTAGAATTATAATTTCTGATGAGGCCGATCAATTTTCCCCCACACGCGCGCACACATACAATATAGCGGACTTTAGTCATTTTATACATTCACTTTCAAACTGAAAATATAGTATATAATAGTAAATATCGGTATCTGGTGCACTGCAGTGTCCTTTTTTTTGTACAATACACGTGAGCTACTTCTGTGAATTTGTCCAGATCAACTGTAAAATGCGGTCTGTTCCTATCTGCGGAAATTATTAACTTGAATGTTTGCAAGTCGGGGACTACCTATATTTTTCTATAACAGGACAACTGAAGTGTTTAAATCAACTTCAAAGTCTTGATTGTGTGTGTAACCTAATAAACCAGTTCGGAAACGATACTTACTGACGCTGCGAACACGTGAGCTTCCGTCTTGTGCGGATTCCACTGCACCGTGCCGACGTCCCACTTGCTCTGACGGCCTATTTTTCGAGGAGCTTCCAACGGTGCCTCCAGGTTCACCACATACAAAAACCTTCTCCTGACATAAGCATAAAACATAAGAATGTAAAAAATATATATATAATTCTGCACATTAGTGTTATTGTTATTCGAACCTGATCTGTATAGACACCCAAACTTATTAACCAATTACTGTGTTCTTGAATGCTTGGATGTGGTGTGTTTCTTGTGTAATGCATCGTTCTACATGACAAAACGTGCATGTTTTTTACTACTGTGCAAAATTCACTTTTTAAATGAAAATTATAATTTTATTTGTCACATACACAAATGTGTGATATGCAGTGAAATGCTTATACAGTGCCATGAAAAAGTATTTGCCCCCTCCCTGTTTTCTTTTCCTTTTCTGGCATATTTGTAATGCTTAAATGATTCAGAATTTTAACATTACACAAAGATGACCCAAGTACATAAAAAATGCAGTTTTTAAAATGACGATTTCATTTCTTATTAAAAGGTGTTCAAACCCATGGTGAAAAATAACTGTCCTCCCTAATCCTTATAACTGGTTGTGCCTTCACTGGCGGCAACAACTGCAACCAAACGTTTTTGATATTTGACAATGAGTCTTTCACATCGCTGTGGAGAAAGTTTGAACCACTCTTCTTTTCAGAATTGTTTCAATTCAGCCACATTGGAGGGTTTTCAAACAAGAACGGCCTGTTTAAGGGTCTCAATCGGATTTACGCCCATTTCGGGCAGCTTTTTTCCCCTTTCATGAATGAAATAATCATTTAAAAACTGCATTTTGTATTTACTCAGGTTACCTTTGTGTAATATTAAACATGTTTTTGATGATCTTAATAATTTAAGTGTCACAAATATTCAAAAACAAAATCCTCCCTAACGTGACGTCAAATAAGAGGAGCCCCGCCCCTTGGCTGGTTGCTCAGCACTAAAGGGGCGTGGCTCAGCAGTAGCTTTTTTACATAGACACTTAAATTGTAAGTTTGGAAGAGGAAGAAGAAAAAGGAAGTTTTATATACATATATATATATATATATATATATATATATATATATATATACCACTCTGGATAACGAGCCTGATTGAAACATCTGAATTTAATAATTAAAAGGTTTGGCCAAATACTTGGGTAGTTTTGTCTATATAAAACACATTGTTTGAGTGGTATTTCAGCCTTTAACCTGCATTAACACAAACACACTTTAGGGATCCATTAAAAAACCTGTGTTAACTTATATAGGCTCAATGCAACGTTGCGAAGTCCAAACATGAAGAGACAAGGATGTGGGAAGGACTCGGGGCAATTAAGTAAGTCATTTTCACACCGTGTGGCAAAGTATTTTTACATGAGCGTGTGAGTGTGTGTGTGTGTGTGTGTGTGTGTGTGTGTATATGTTTGTGCGCGCCCTGTGACGGGTGTCCCTACGTCTCCTGGGATAGGCGACCCTGTATATAGGGTAAAGTGGTATCAGGGGGGAGTGTACACACCCTGAGAGGACGGCATAATGCCCGAGACAGTCCACAGACATCGCAGTAGCCTGGAAAAGACAAATAAATAAATAAAAACACACTTCCTTATTGTTGTTGTTATTATTATTATTATTAACATCAATACAAGACATTAATGCAAACACAACAAGACTTTTTTTTTTCTTTACCCTTAAATGATTTAAATAAATTAATCAGCCTAAGTTAATAAATAAAAGAATACAACTAGAAGTCAGACTGTTTGTCCCTGTCCAGCTTGGACACTTGTTTAGGGGTAAATAAATAGAGCGGCACGTCCACAGAGAGGTTCACTTTAATAAAAATAAGAATTCCCACACACAGTCTGAGGGACAGTCATCACCCTGGGGTGTGAATAACACGATAAACACCCGTGTGCATGGGGACAGTCTTGTACCTGAGCGTCTCTGAACTCCACCACCACATTCTCGCTGCTCCACCGGGCCGCCATCTTTCTGCGTCTGCAACATCAACACATGACGTCAGGTGAACTCGCGAGAACGGTCTCGCGAGACGTCCGCGCGCTCTCTGTCCCCTTCCATCGCTTACGTCCGGTTCTCGCGAGATTTCGAGCACACGCGTGGAAGATGGCGGCCACCGCGGTGCAGCATGTCGTCGCCGACGCGGGGGCTTTTCTCAAACACGCAGCTCTGCATGTAAGTTTTGACGGCTCACACTGAAACGATGTATCGTCTTGTCACGTTTAAGAGTTTTTATTTATTATATATATTTATTATAATATAATAATATCTCGTAGTGTCACTGTGGTGAGCCTGGCTTTATGCTGTGCTCCAGGTTAATAAACAGTGTGTGTGTGTGTGTGTGTGTGGAGGGTTTTATACACTCCTGGTGGTTTAATATCATATTAAACAATTAATGAGTGATGTGAAACCCAATTTTCTTTACTGTCACTTTATCAGGTTAAACTGGATGCTCTGTATTACAGTGTATTATGGCCATAATCATAGACTAAGCAATCATGTACACTAATTTAACCTTACAGGAAGAAAACTAATCAACGATGAGGTCTTTAAGTGCTTCATATCTCTGAATAACACATCTTGCCATCTATTTCTATCTGGCGGTGTTGGTGGGTTTCTCGCCTGGCATGCGGAAGACCCGGGTTCGATTCCCAACCTGATTCCAAAACCCCATCCACTGGCTTAAACAGGAGGGTTATGACAGGATGGGCATCCGGTGTAAAATCTGTGCCAAGTTGTGGGCAGTGGGTTATAGCTGTGGGTTACTGATCGGAAGGTCAGGGGTTCGAGCCCCAGCACCGCCAAGTTGCCACTGTTGAACCCTTGAGCTTCTCCAGGGACGCTGTCTCCTAGCTGACTCTGCTCTGGGATCTGACCCCAGCTTCCTAACTGGGATATATGAAAAAAAAATAATTTCTCTTTGCTGTCAGGTACATCTGTGACAAATAGGTGACTCTTAAGTTGTGTGTAGACTGGTTGATCCGCTGTGGTGACTCCGCAATGGGAGCTACATATATATTACATACAGCGGTACCTTGGTTTATATATTTAATGCATTCGAGAGGCGAGTTCTTAAGGCAAAGTTTCGTATTGCAAAACGCATTCTCCTGTAACCCAAAAATATTACCGACATTACCAATTTCCAACGCTATAATCATATTTTTGCATATCAAAACATTTAGAAAATGCATTTAAATTAAGTAAAATATAAAACAAACCTAACTTAACCTTAGTTTATGACTCCTCTTGGCACCGGCTGATTTAAAAACCAAACTGAATGCATCTCCTTTTTCTTCTTGCTACCGTCCTTGCCAAAATTCTTGGTACCCATGGTGCTATGTCTTACACAAAATGACAGAAGCTTTGCTGAAAGGTTTTAACAGCTCCCAGGCTCGGTTCGGAAATGCTTTGAATGCTGAGGCAAATTTCTTGCAAAATTTCAGTTTCTTAGGGGGAGAATTCGTGAGAAGGAGTGCTCGCATGCCGAGGTACAGGAGTTAATATTGATCTTCTTTTTTTTTTCTTTTCTTTTTTTTAAGAGCCCAAGCACTATGACATCAGCCCTATTACGTCATAGTGTGTGAAGGGCCCTGCTGTTCTTCTAAGGGTTTTTTCCCGCCCAAACATCCAGGGATTTTGGAAGTCTTAACGTGCTCAAAAATTCATAAAAAAACAGGTTGGAATCTGCTGCCATTAGGCTGCCATGGCACAAGTGCTTGGGCCCGATTATCGTTGCTTGCAACTCTATTTTTGTCTCCCAAAATATTATTAGTCGGACTTTCTCTTTAATCAATAAGTCTCGGTACATCATCCTTTTCATTTAACACGTCTTCTGAAGGTTTTATTCTGTTTTCAACTAGTCTTTCTTTCAGTCAATATGAAACCAAACAAGGCGTCCAGTAATCCAGTAATCTTAAATCCAGTAATCTTAGTAAGTCGTCTTCTTCAATCAAGTCTTCCTAAGTCTTTGTTTTTAATCACCAAGTCTTTGTAAGTTTTTGTAACTTCTTGTGTTCAATCAACAAGGCATGTTCAGACAAAGATTTGTGAAGAATTACAAAGAAACGTTGCTTGAAGACAGATTTACGAAGACCAAAGATTTGCCATTTATCGCCTCTCAGTCCACAGCGGTCCAGATACACGTGTAATAAAGTGTTAGATAATCCTAAGAATGAGTTAACGTAAACCTATGTATTGTCACTTGTTCAAGTTGCTGTTGTAGAAAATTAATCAACACCTTCTGTCCAGTGCTGTAATAAGAGTTTCATGTCTCTTTGCCTTCTTCTCATTTTAGGAAATTGGGACGAATATCTACACACTAAAAGATGTCGTCAACGAAATTCGGGACAAACAGACTAAGAAGAGCTTGGCGTTTTTACCCTACAAACTCAACTTCAAGGAGCCGTTTCCAGAACACGTCCGGTTCGGTGAGTGAATCGCATCAGGGCCTCGTACTCCAGTTCAGTGAGCTTCAGGTTATTTAATCTAATAAGGTTTATTCTTTTTTTTTTTTTGATGTTATTTCCAGTGACTGAGTTTGCGAAAAAGACGGGAGATTATCCCAGCCTTTCAGCTACAGACATTAAGGTCGTGGCTCTGACCTATCAGCTGGAGCTGGAGACCGGTGGAGCTGCTCACTTGAAGAAGGAACCAGCAGTGAAGGTATTCATAGTGAAATAAGATTTTATTTATTTCTTTTTTTTTTAAGATAAAGAGGAAAAAAATCTGTTCAGGCAGCAGCTAATATGGTGGTGTTATGACACCTCAGTGCTGATTCGATTTGTATTGAGATTCTGTATGTGTCACGATTTTAGAAATATCTTCATTTGAGAGTTTGTTACAATTGTAAAGAAACAGCAAATGATTTGTTCTTGAAACACAGGATGTACAGTAGTTTAGAGTGCACCACCTGCAGGATTGTCGAGGAATTGCAACATTTCCTTGCAACAATTTATTTTAAAACAGCAATTTTGTGCGACTCGCTTGTCGTCTGTAACACTTTATCCTGTATACAGGGTCATGGGGGCAGCCTGGAGCCTTTCCCAAAGAGACTTGGGGCACAGGGCGATCCCTAATTAACGTTGTATCTTTTCGTGCATTTTTAGGTAGAAGTCCGCAGCACGCAGAAACACCCAGAGGCTCCAGTTAATATCGCTGGATTCCACCTTCCTCCTAAGGTATAAATTTGATTTATATAAACTTTAAATTGAAAAAAGAAGTTACTTCCTTCGAAGCCATACTTTATTCATTTTTATTTTATTATATTGTTTTATTTATTTATTTTTCTACCTCAGGGAAAATAGTTTTTCTTAAGTAGCTTTTTTTTATTTGTTATTATTATAAACCAGAAATCCTCGGCCGTCTCAGCGACTGACGTTCATCAGCCTGCAGTGTCACGTGACCATCCGGCTCCCGAGAGCTCAGAGTTTAACAGCTTCCAGTTCTGGAGAGACCCCGTACCCCGGATCGACGATGACTTGCTCAAGCTGCTGGTGTGTCCTTGATTCTTGTAAAACTTGATCTTTTCCAGCTTGTTACAAGTTGGTGAAATAACATTCAGGTTTCTCCCTGTAACAGGAATCCTCAGGCAGCGACCTTCACGCCGACGCCGTGTCACGTGAACCTCAGCCTGCTGAAGTCTCGGAGTTTAACAGCTTCCAGTTTTGGAGAGATCCCGTACCGAGCATCGATGAGGAGTTACTAAAGCTGGTGGTGAGTGTAAAGAAGCGAATGCCGAAAGTTTGTAACGTCCATGATTTCTGAATCATCACTTCGGGTTAAATGTGTATACGTGCTTATTTGGTTAAAAATACCTACATCTTAAAGTAAGTGGTTTATTCTAGTCCGGGTTGCCTTCTGCTGATTCTTATATCCGGATCTGTGTAATGGGCGTGGCTTAAACCAGAATCATGTCTGCCTGTGTGGTCAGATACACTAGAAAATGGTAGAACTGTTGTATTTGTCATACATAAGGGCTGTAAACACATTGTACAGTGCACAGTCTTGCTTTGTGTCTTGAGCTTTGGTTGCGTCTAATGGGATCCCTGTCCCGAAAAAGCAGCTGGAGATCACATGGGCATTCTCTTACACTCTCCGTTCCGTTCCGGGAGCACGTTCATAAGTCGGGTTTGTTCTTAAGTCAGACAAAGTGAGTCTCGGACGCCTTTAACACGAATATACAATGTAAAGCATACAAGCTCATGCGACTAAATCTGTCCCCTTTCCCCACACTGCCGCCATCAGCTTTTTTTTATTTGTTATTATTACAAACCAGAAATCCTCGGCCGTCTCAGCGACTGACGTTTATCAGCCTGCAGTGTCACGGCGTCATCCGGCTCCCAAGAGCTCCGAGTTTAACAGCTTCCAGTTCTGGAGTCAGACAAATGTCGCCAAAAACCATTATCGCACCTAAGGAAATGAATTTCACACAAATGTAACAGTGTTGTCTCTGTGCGAGGGGAATCCCGGATGGCATTTTGTCTCAGAGCTGTTTTCTATTTTTTGTACAATGCACGTGAGCTACTTCCGCAATTAAACCGCTGTCCGTTCTTATCTGCGGAAATTTGTAACTCGAATGTTCGTAAGTCAGGCGCTACATGTATTTGAGTGATCTGTGAAACCCAACACAAAAAACATCCTGGTCACAACGAATCTCTTTGTATTAATGGCGCACAAACTTTTGCTTTCAGACATGTACACACATCTTATTCTTTAATTGATAACGGCACCCTGTTGCAGGACCTCACTGAGAAAGTGCAGCAAGTGGATCTGACGTGTCCGTTCACTGAAAACGGTGACCACGGGTACGGAGTGGAAGACGAGGACGAAGAAGAGGACGACGGAGGCGGCTGGATCACTCCCAGTAACATAAAGCAGATCCAGATGGACGCCGGTGAATGCCGTCCGTCGGAGAACGTCACCGTGGGCTGCGTGACCACCGACTTTGCGATGCAGGTGAGGAAGTTGCACGTGAGACGATACTTGGACACGTTCGCAGTGACACGTGGGATTTCCTTCATTGTAAAAGTGACTGATTAGAGCTGTTAAAGGTGGCTTAGAGTAGGAGTTTTGAGTAAGATTAAGTCTTTAACACTAAATTCGATTGAGCTCGATTCGACTCATTGAGCCCATGCCAGGATATATTGTAGCCCATAGAGTCTATAAAATGACAGACAGGAGGCGTGGCCAATCCCAAATGGGTTTAATGAACTCCTGCAAGTCCATAGCTTAATCAGTGTTCTTCGACGTCTCATCCAAGTTCTGTTGACAAATCAGGAATAAAGTGTTTGTTTTAAGGTTTGTTTTTTTTCTTGCAGAACGTGCTCATTCAGATCGGCCTGAACGTGCTGTCGGTGAACGGCATGCTCATCAAACACACCAGAAACTACGTCCTCCGCTGCCACGCCTGCTTCAAGTGAGAACGGAATTCTGAGTTATTGTTATACTGCTTGTCTGTACAATGTAAAGTCCATAAGAGACAAACAGGAACCAGTGGAAATTGTAAAAAATAAATAAATAAATAAATAAAATAAAACATGGAAAAGACCTAAGGGCGTTTTCACACCCAGGATCATTTCCGAGAACATTTGACCCCAAGGCCAGGTTTATTTACTCATTTTTGCATTGAGAACACAATTGTTCCACACTCGGAAACTGTGCCCAGGTTCACTGGTAAATGTGGCCTCGAGAGCAATACAGTATACTGGGGCACGCATAAAATCAGATATGGAAGCCGATCGCACCTGAAAACGGAAGCGGCGGCGGCGCTATTGGTGCTGTCCGTCTCCTCCGAAACCCGTGTGCACACAGAAAATGCCAGACGCACCCTCTGACCTACACAGCCATGGCTTTTGCAGTAGGATGGTACGCGAGAGTGTCACGCTTGACATTATTCCCGCAGTCTTTTCCTCTCGTGTTTAATGGCGGCTCGCAAACCAACTACTGCCAGCTGCTGTATTAAATTGTAAAATACACAAGTATACGAGGAAAATACAGCGGTACCCCGGCATACGAACACCCTCCCTTATCTCACCTTAGCATGAGCTAGGATTTAAGATCTAATGAGCATGATGTCTGTGTATTTTATGAGCAAACATTTTTTCATATCACTTTTTCCATCTCCTGTCAGGACTACGACGAACATGAACAAATCTTTCTGTCCACACTGCGGCAATGACACGCTGAAGAAGGTGGCGGTGACACTGAGTGAAGACGGCAGCATGCAGATGCACTTCTCCAGAAACCCCAAAGTGCTCAATCCTAAAGGAAAGAGGGTACGGGTTCATCTTGCGTTCCTCTACAGGTCGCTGGTTTAGGGGCGACGTAGACGTTTAGTTCAGCAGAATTCATGAACGCTAAGAAAGCATGACGTTAGATTGAAGTTTGCTTAAATTACGAACGTAAAAGGGTTCCACAGGAAGTGTGTTTAAGACAGTCTCACTGTTATTTAATTGTCATTACACCGTTATAGTTACACAAATCACTTATTCACAATTATGAGCTCATTACAGGTAGTCCTCGACTTACAAACGAGTTCCGTTCTGGGAGCATGTTCGTAAGTCGGATTTGTTCTTAAGTCCGACATAGTGAGTCTTGTACGCATTTGACACAAATATACAATGTAAAGCAGACCAATCCACTTGTCTAAATCTGTTCCCTTTTCCCCACACTGCAATCATGTGGCCAAAAACCATAATCGTGCCAGAGGAAATTTATCTCACAGTGAAATGTGACAGTGTCTGTTTCCCTGCGCCTTTAAATCACGAGGGAGATCCTGGACGGCATTTTTTCTTGTTTTCCACTGTTTTGGGCTGCGACTTTGTCTCGTTGAGGATTATTCCTGATTAAAGTCGGGGACTACTTGTATATGGAATATATTTAACTGAGTGTGTTTCAGTACATTTTTCTCTTTTTCTCCCAGTACGCCATTCCTCTCCCACAAGGCGGCAAACACTCGAGCAACCCACACCTGGTGG
>JAOVVA010000037.1:34206168-34221603 GCA_028565275.1 Leiocassis micropogon
ATATATATATATTAGTGTAATACTGTAGGGGTATTCAATTCAGTAATGTAGGGGTGTTCAAGTCAAACCAGGACGTTTGATTGTTCAGTATGACAATCTGAGAGTAAAAAATCCCTTTATTTCTCTATATAATCCTCTGTTACACCAATGCACTTATCCCAGTGTTTCACTAGTGCTTGGATAGAATCAAGGTGGAAAGTTTTCATGATCAGACTGCCTACTTTACGTCTGAAACCCCGGCCTCCCAGAAACTCATTTAATGGCCCAAAGGGGTAGCTCAGTGGTTAAGGTGTTGGACTATGGATCAGAAGGTTGCATGTTCAAAACCCACTACCACCAAGTTGCCACTGTTTGGCCCTAGAGCAAGACCCTTAAGCCGGAACTGTGTATGAGATAAAACTGTAAGTCGCCCTAGATGGGCCCATCTGGGGTCAAATGCCATAAAAATGTAAATGTAATGAGCTCCTGTAACGTGTAAGTGGTGTTGGTGAATGATTGTGTGTACAGTTCCCACAGAAAGATGCGTCTCCTCCACAAGTTGGTGAGAAATTAGTGTATCTGTTTTTTTTATTTTTTTTTATTTTAATTTATATATAATTATATATATATTTTTATTATATGATCAGGCGTTCAACTCGCTGAATGTTTATGAGAACGGCTCTGAACCACCTTTGCTGGGATCAAATGAAGGAAACGGGTCAAAGTGACACAGCGCCCCCTGGAGCCCTGCCTCGCTCAAGGGCTCGACAGGGGCAACTTGGCGATGCTGGGGCTTAAACCCCTCGACCCTCCGATCAGTAACACGGAGCCTTGAGCGTTTGTCACATCACTGCTCCAACTGCAATCGTTTTTTTACTCCGTTGTTCACCAGAAATTTCCTCACGAGTCCCGGTTTGACTTGAACGTCCCCTTAAGGTTACGGAGGAGGTATACTGAGTGTCGTGCTTGTTTGCAGGGATTCGGAGTGGCGGCGAAAACCACGCAGGAATGCCGAAAGGTGGATCCCATGGCCATCGTGGTGTTTCACCAAGCTGATGTAGGAGAGTACATCAGGAACGAGGACACGCTCACATAACCAACCAGCTTCCTTACACACACTCCTACATCTCCGGATGGGACTGATGGTTTTTTTATTTTAATTTTTTATTTTAATAGACGTTGTGTCGTATCAGTCATGTGTCAGTGTGTAGCGCCGAGTGCCCGTCTGGCTCTCGGTTGTACAGACAAACAGGTGAAACTAACAGGAAGGCTTTCTCTGACTCCAACACATTTTCCAAACCTATTCTAGGTACAAACATACGGTTCTGTGAAACAAACAATCCATTCATTCAGTTATTAAGGTTTAAGCAGAGAATCAGGGAAGGACTTCCTGCTCAGCCTGTGTTACACTTCAGGAAAATGTCGTGTTTATTCTCAGAGCTCCAACGCAGCTGTACAGAAAATGTAACTCACAAAGTAAAGGGTTGTAAAAAAAATAAAAATGTTTAATGATTACAAATAAACAGTAATGATGTATAAATAATGGTGAATAATCCAGTAACCCCCCCCCACACACACACACACTTTTATGCAAAATGTTCATATTCAATTTATATTTTCAAATGGGCGACACGGTGGTGTTGTGGTTAACGCTGCCGCCTCGCACCTCCAGGGTCGAGGGTTCGATTCCAACTTTGGGTTTGTGTGTGTGTGTGTAGAGTTTCCTCTCACAGTCCAAAGACATGCAAATTGGGCTAATTGGCGTTTCCATATTGCCCGTTGTGTGTGTGTGTGTGTTTGTGCCGTGAGATGTATTGGCACCCTGTCCAGGGTGTACCCCGCCTCATGCCCTACATTTCCTTCAATAGGCTCCAGACACCAGCGACTCTGTTTACTGGATAAGCCGGTGGTATAGATGATGAATTCATAATTTCAGACAGGATTTAAGAACACATCGGACAAAATACAGTACAGTGGAGCCTTGGATTACGAGCATAATCCGTTCCGGAAGCGGGCTCGTATTCCAAAACACTCGTAAACCAAATTAAATTTTTCCATAAGAAATAATGGAAACTCAAATTATTTGTTCCACAGCCCATAAAAATTAGTACATAAAAATAATACATACAAAATATAAAGTAAGAATAAAACAAATAAACCTGCACTTTACCTTTAAAAAAAGGTAAACGGATAAGTGTTTCCGTTTATACGCGCAGGCGCTGTTCGCCAGTTCACAAACACACACACACACACACACTAAAGGCAAGAGAGAGTGTGTGAAGTGGGCGTAATTCGGTGTCAAATTATGCGCGCGCACAACGATAGGCTGGGGGAGAAAATTCCAAGTTTCGACGTCCACTGATAAGCAGGTGGGATTAGTGAGAATGTTTTTGCCAGTGGAATTAAGTAAAACTTTTGTCACACACTAAGATTTCATTTAATCACCTTTAGCTTTGATTACACACACAGTGTTTCCCTGTTCATGTGTGGAAATGATTCTTCTCGGACTCCCAACCTGCCATCAAGGAGGGAAAAACTCCATGGATGTGATAACCCGGTCATTCAGTACATTCAGGTGGTCAGCTGACTTCATTTTATTGCCACATGACGTTGCTGAGTCTAGACCTGAGCAACTGATCAACCCCAGATCATAACACTGAGGCTTGTACAGTGGACACTATGCATGATGGGAGCATCGCTTCATGCGCTTCCCTTCCTACCCTGACTCGCCCATCACTCTGGAATAGGATCAGTCTGGGCTCATCAGGTCACATGATGCTTTTTCCAAAGTCCAATCTTTATTTCCTTCAGTCCAAAACTGAAGGCTTTTTTTCTGAAGAGTCTCACTAACAAGTGTTTTTATTTTTTATAGACACACTATAACTGTTTAGAATTCTGACCACATTTCATGCATCCCAATCATTTGACTCTTCTGAGAATTTTGGCTGCTCAATGTATACGATAAGGCCTCTGTATTCTGGAACATTTTCTTTGGTGTGCAATAACATATGAATAGTTTATAGATTGATGTATCTTGTTGGGTCACATGACCACCATCCTAGGCATCATGTGTGATTTGCTGAATCTTGAGAAATCACTCGTAGGTTAAACATCATTTCACTGCTTAGACACTGAAAGTTGGAAAGGTAAAGGCGAAGCTTCTGAATAATACAAAAAGCAAATAGTGTAAGAAAAGAATACTCCAGTGCGTTTAAATCATAATTAATTACTTCTTATTCCTTTTCATGCAGCTTCAGGAACAATCATTGTGAAATTGAGGGGGGGGGGGGAAGACAATAAAACTCGAAACACTTCTGATCCTAACAACTTTATTATGCAAAAAGAGCGTCACATATGAAAGAACAATTATCGAATGACGATTGAAAAAAGGACGCGATAATCATTTACACTGTGTATCACGTAGCCTGGGTTTGGTTTTCATTTTCTGTGACCACATCATCATCATCATCATCATCATCAGTGATTACAGTCAGCACAGGGTTTCTATATTCATCATCATCAGACATCTAACAGATCAACTGATAAACCTTTAATATTCCCTTTTGCATCTATACTGTAGGTTAATACACTTACACACACCTGTTTCTATGCCAGATGTTTTAGGAAGTTGGCACTTTGTTGGAAAGCAGGTGTTACAGTTACAGTATATTAGTGTTAACATGATGGTCCAGGGTTTAATTCCATACCCGAAAATAAAAACGTAATAAAAGCACTATATACATTCTTAAAGACACACATGCTAATAAAACCCTTTAAGGATTTTGACTGATTGCAAACGGAAAGTGGACAGCGAGCGCGTTAAACATCCCGAGTTCCAGCAAAGGTTCATTATTGGTCGTAAAGCGTACGGCTGATGGATGAGATTTCAGGTACAGGGTTTTTTTTTTGTTTGTTTTACTCGAAGTCAGATGTACTGTAACGATTCCTCACCCCGCTCCACCTACTCACATTTTTTTAAACGACAATAGACCATCCATGAGCGATTCGTAACGATTTAGGGATGATAATATGAAAAGGCGACAACGATCTCTGCGCAAGGATTTCCCAAACCCGTCCCGAGAAACATCCTTCGTTAATAGATTCTTGGATACAAGTGTCATTTTTTTTTAGGAGCTTGCCCATTATTATTATTATTATTATTATTATTATTGTAATACAAGCAGTTAGGGACATAAAGCCATCTGGAAATAAAGCAGTTAAGGAAAAAAAATATATATATATATATATATATATATATATATATAACTCCATGTTACACAACTTAATACAGATTATGATCCTATGTACGAGCGTGAGTCAAAAATGATCCGTATGATCTCTGAATGTAGAATTAATTTTAATTCAATACATCATTTTTCGACATAATCTCATTGCTTTTCAATACACTTTGTCCATCAGTCGACAAGCTTTCGTATTCCCTCATTAAAAAACGTTTTTTATTCTGAGCTGCGAGTCACGAATGCACCGCTGTCTTCAGTTCTTCATCAGAAATGAATCTTCGTCCTCGTAGTTCTGCTTTCAGGGAAACATACAGGTGAAAGTCTGATGGAGCGAGATCAGGACTATATGGAGGATGCTTTAACACCTCAAAACAGAGTGTCGGTGTGGGCAGAAGTGTGTGCAAGATCACGACGCCCTTGGATATCAGTCCTCTGCGTTTAATCCGAGGTTCAGGCTTCAGCTCCTAAATAAGCGTCTCACTGTAACGAGCGCTGTCGATTCTTATTTTTTTCCCTTTTCCTGATGATGTTCCAATACTTCTGGTCCTTGAGATGGGAATCCCAGAAAACTGTAAACATTGATGAATTTTCCAGCTGATGGTCAACTTTTGAGAGACAGGCCTTGAACGGAAAGCGCTGACGAGACAGAGGTTTTGCTAAAACCGGATCATTTTGGACTCACCCTGGTTCAACAGCCAGCCGTTGTGTAGTGTGTTATTCCTTTTGAAGTTAATCGTACAGCGAGCTCATTAAGTCACAAAAGCGGTTTATTGTTTTATTTCTAACACACACACACACATATATACACACGCGCGCACACATACACACGATCCCTTAAAGTCCTGGCTTATTACTACTGAGTCACTAATGTGGACGATTCCTTAATTAAGGTTACTGGAGGTTATGCGAGCGCGTAGAATAACTGTAGAAATAACGAGTGAAATTTCCTAACGCGAGATCGAGCGACTCAACCCACGACGACATTTTCCTCTCATAAACGTCCCCCCGCCCCCCCTTGTAAGGGTGCCAATATTTACGAAGCCATATCCTCTTTGTATGGTTCTATCAGCGGTTCCGCGTAGTAAAGGACAAAGAACGGAGAACGTGCTAGCAAGGAAAAACAGGGACCGTGAATCGATTCGGGAGTCGATTCATTTTGTTTTGTTTTTTTCATTTAAATGATTGAAACGTGAACGATTCGAAAGATCCGATTCAGTAAAATACGATAAGTTGCGAATTAAATTCAGGATATAGATATGAGATAAATACTCTGGCATGTTAAAGACATTATTAAGACGCTTTATTTAATTTTTTTTTACTTTATGAATCTCAGGGTCCAGGATGAGCTTGTGAACGCTGCCCGAGTCGCTCGCGTAGATAATTCATTCTTCTTCTTCTTTTAGCCCTGAATGAAAAGTTCATTTTGTATATGTATATATTTTCTCCTACGATGCACTGAGAGGAATTTTATATTGGGAGGAAATAAAAAAACTAAGAAAAAAAACAGCTCTACTACAAGATAGAGACATGTTTTTGGACAAATCTTCGGTTCTTGTGAACGCAGCATGAGAGGTTGAATGACACAGGAGAGTTAATTCTGGACTGGTTTTGGTTTAAAGAAAGAAAGAAAGAGAGAGAGAGAGAGAGAGAGAGAAAGCCCACACCTCAAGATCATCATGTGTAGAATGAATAAAAGTCAATACTGTTGAATGTCATGGCACTGAAGAACCCGAGATCCTGCTTTTGAAAGAAAAAAAAAAAAAAAAAAGGATGCATGGTCGTGTTTAAATCCCTTCCATACTGCATATATCATGAAGGTTTGTAAAAGAGAACGCTTTATAGGTAGCCTTTTAACATAATGAATAAACCTGTTCCCTTTTATTAACTTTTATTTATTTACAATACACTAAGTCACAGGGAAGGAAACACGCTTCTTCTTTTTTTTTTTATTTCTTGTTTTAATATTTTATTTATACGGTCTATCTCGGACCCGGTACCGCTGGAAATACTCTGCGTCTACTGTATAAAACATCTGCGATAATTAAAGGACTTTTCATGATAAAGTTGAGGTAAAAGCTCTTTGTGGAGACGCAGCCAGCGGTATTGAGAACGTCCTGGGAATCCTTAGTTAGCCGTCTTCTGAAAAGACACACACACACACACACACACACATACACGAATACATACACACACTACATCCAGCGCGGTCCGTCTTCCAGCGGCTTGGCGAGTTCAGCAAAACGCCGGAGTGTCCAGAGTGTCTCGAGGAACGTCTCTTTCTCTAACTAAACGGACTCGAGTGTGCAAAGACTCATGCTTTATCTCTACAGCACGGTTCTCTAAAGGAATCGCTCTACATTCAGGCCGAGTGACCGCGGCGTCTGCGGCGATCTCGGATGCAGCGTCGCTGAAGGTAAACAGTTTTAAATAGAGATCTGTCTAAAGATTCAGTGCCATTAAACGGAAAAAAAAAAAAGACGACATGGATGAGGTTTAGCATCATTTCTACTACCGTATATTAAGAAGTTACGTAAGCCGTCGTTTATGTTTCGTGAGTCTATAATCTATAATTCACGTTTGCGCGTTTTTGTTACAGAGGAAATCTTAATGCATACGAAGGTTCTTGGCGAGTTAAGATGTTTCAGCTCGGTTGTTTGACTCTGGTTGGATCCGGACTCTGACTTCAGATTGTTCAGGATTTCACTCGAACAAAATACATTAAGAGAGTCCTTTAAAAACAAGGCAAAAAAAAAAAAAAAAAAAAAAAAAATAATAATCTATTCAGACCCAGCCAAGAGAAGCCAATAATCCTTCATTTGAGGTCCAGTGGTTTTAAACAGGTAGTCTCTAAAGTCATGTCCAGGCCCCGTGTCCTTCACTCGGCCTCGGGTTTCATTACACGTTCGCCGTACCTGCATCGTCGTGCCGCGTGTCCTCTACGTGTCGGGTCTTAACAGGCACGCAGGCACGAGGAGGAGAAACGCGAGCTTGCGTCGACTCAGACGGCGAACTCGGAGCCGCCCTTCCGGGAGTGGACCATCAGGAGGCGCCGCAGTCTCAGTCCAGCGAAAGGGTTGAACCACAGGAGGGACGGCGGGCCTCCGAACACGGCCTTCATCCCGTCCCAGCGCACTCGCCGCTCCCACGTCGGCTTCTCGTTCTTCAGGCGCTCGATTTCCTACGGGGAGGGACGAAGAGGTGACAGTTAGCCCCGCCCACCTGATGACCTACGTCTCCCCAACGTACAAACGGGATCAACACCTTTTTAAACGTTTAAACATCTTTTTAAACATCTGTTTAAACATTTAAAATCAAAAAAAAAAAAAGCTGCATTTTCAAACTATGTGGGTGAGTCAAAAATTATCCGCACTTATAAAAAAAAAAGTGTAAAACTGTAGAAATGTTGATGTTTGGGTTGCAATTCGCTTGCCAGGCAGCAGAGGGCACTACACGACTGCTGCTTTCTAATCCAACTTCTACAGTGCCTTGCAAAAGTATTCATTTTTCATGTTCTGTTTTTCATTATAACTTGTAAATTAAATGTTTTTTTTTTTTTTAATATGACTGTTATGTGATGGGTCTGCACAAAATAGTCTAAGTTGGTGAAGTGAAATGAGAAAAAAATATATCTAAAGAATTAAAAAAAAATTAAACATCTGAAAATTGGCATGTGCATATGTATTCACCCCCTTCGCTATGAAGCCCCTCAAAAGTTCTAGTGCAATTAGTGAAAGTCCACCTGTGTGCCATCTAATTGTCACATGATCTGTATGTATAAACACACCTTTTCTGTAAGGCCAAAGAACCTGCAACACCACTAAGCAAGAGACATCACACCATGAAGACCAAGGAGCTCTCCAAACACGTCAGGGACAAAGTTGTTGAGAAGTACAAGTCAGGGTTGGGTTATAAAAAAATAAAAATAAAAACATCAAAATGCTTGATGATCCTCCGGAGCACTATCGAATCTATCATCTTTAAATGGAAAGAACATGGAAAGAACATGGTACCACAACAAACCTGCCAAGAGAGGGGCCGCCCAACAAAACTCACAGAACGGGCAAGGAGGGCATTAATCAGAGAGGCAGCACAGAGACCGAATCTAACCCTGGAGGAGCTGTAGAGTTCCACAGCAGAGACTGGTGTATCAGTGCATGGGATCACAATAAGCCGTACACTCCATAGAGCTGGGCTTTATGGACGAGTGGCCAGAAAAAAGCCATTACTTAGTATTAAAAATAAAAATAAGAAGGCACGTTTTGAGTTTGCCAAAAGACATGTGGGCGACTTCACAAATGTACGGAGGAAGGTGCTCGGGTCAGAAGGAAAACACTATGTCTGGCGCAAACCCAACACATCCCATCACCCCAAGAACACCATCCACACAGTAAAACATGGTGGCGGCAGCATCATGCTGTGAGGATGTTTTTCAGCAGCAGGGACTGGAAAACTGATCCGAGTCGAGGCAAAGATGGATGGTGCTAAATGCAGGGATACAAGAGGAAACCATCCAACATGAAAAAGCTGGAGCAGTTTTGCCTTACGGAATGGGCAAAATTCCTGGTGGCAAGATGTGAAAATCTCATAGAGATTCATCCAAAGTGACTTGCAACTGTAACTGCCAGAAAAAGTGGCTCTACAAAGTACTGACTTTAGGGGGATAAATAGTTATGCACGCTGAACTTTTCTGTTATTCTGTCCTATTTGTTGTTTGCTTCACAATAAAAAAAATAAATTAAAAAAATCACATCTTCAAAGTTGTAGGCATGTTCTGTAAATTAAATGAAGCAAACCTTCAAACAATCTATTTTATTTCCAGGCTGTGAGGCAACAAAACATGAAAATTGCCAAGGGGGGTGAATACTTTTACAAGTGAATACTTTTTCATAAGTATTATCATAACTTTCCATCAAGTATTATTTACAAAACGTTTTTCTCTCCCCACATTTTCTTCAATTATTGTTGGAAGTAGGTGATGGAACCTGGCACGCCCTTCAGTTGAAATTATGAAACCAACAAAACGGCTAGAACGACCACAACAACAAAAAGAGTATTTTAAAACGCCCTTCCGTAAGTGTCCTGATGTAGAACATGCTTTAATCTAAAAATGTTTAATGAACGTGCAATTCTCGTCTGCAAATTAACTGAAAAATAAGTCTGGGGGTGTAAATATTTACGCACTCAGTATTAGTATTGTAAATTGTCTAAGTGATTAGTTGATGAGCGGTAGATGTGGCGGTTTTGGGGCTGGACCGTCTCACCGTCTCGTCGTTGCAGATGGAGTGAATCTGGGTGCCAAACATGACAGCGGTGAAGGTGAGGAACAGCAGGGCCTCCAGACACAGGAAGATGAGGAGCATGACGGCCACCGGGGGGGAGAAATCACTGCACTCTGTAACACACACACACACACACACACACACACACACACACGGTCATATATAACCTCATCCCACAATAAAAATGCAGAGGCTTGTGTAATAAAGTCTACTAACATTTATGATTTATAAGGAGATAAACCAAGGCTCTATCATTCTCCGCTCTGATTGGTCAGAACGTGGTGATGCACTTATTTTCTGTAACAGAAGCTCTAACAGTAGTGTCCGCTTCAACCCAAAGCACAGCTTTGCATATAAGCGCTACAGAGATACTCAGTAACAATGTAGTTTTTTTGTTAAATTTAATTTGAAGTTAAATGTTAAACCCTTGTATTTGAAGTTAGTTTGTATTTAAATGCTGCGCTTGGTTTTTAAGTGAGAAAACTAATATTATAAGGAACGGGCTACATTTAATTAATTATGTTCTATGTTGTGAAGCTGTTAAAGTTAAGGTATGAAACATTCGAATTATGATCTTATAATTGTAACAAAATTGGAAAAAATGTAACATTGAATTTAGATTTTTATAATATCGTGATCCTCATCTTATCAGCACCTGGGTATCATGATGACATCATCGGGTATCGGGAGGTGACTGGTGTCTCCCATCCATACTGACTACAGTTCTACCTCCTTCAGCGCTCAGACCCGTTGTCTCGTCAGTTCTGCTTTAAAAAACTACTAGAGCGTCAAATATCTCTCAGTTCAATGACTTTCAGTACCGCTTTCACACTAGATGTTTTTCTTTTAACCTCTGATACTCTCGCTAATTTACTAGTGGCTAATTCCCACCTGACTCTTACTGCACCCCCTCATACACAACAGGAAGTAACACACTCAGAGCAAACCCATCCGCTTGCAGCTGCCCATCATTGGCCTGTGTCGCTGTGAATCGGGGGTGGGGGTGGGGGTGGGTGAAGGGGTGCTCGTACACGATGCACTGTAACCATAGGAACGCAGCGCTGGTGAGGGAGTGTAAGCATGCGAACTCGAGATCTCCGGATGATGTGACGCTCGTGTTTTCCGTTATGGAAGCTCTAGGTGGTGTTTTTATTCTATTGAGGAAAGCACGACTCGCTCAAGATTGCAACCCCTGTAACCATGACAACGCAATGATGCAATTTAAATTTTAAGTGAAAATATCATGACTATAGTCTGAAGTATTTCTAGTTAAAAGAGTTATAAATGAAAACATTTTGGTTTTCTCATCGAAAAATCTGAAAATATTCCTCCTCACTAAGCCATCGTTTTTTTGCAGCGCAGTCTGAGCCGGTATCGGCTTCGCTCCTTAGATCGGATTTATTATAATCGTTTATAACGATTAAATACATACCAGGATGTCGTTCAACTCCATGCAACTTTAAAGGCAGATAATCATGCTGCTTGTGCAACACACTGGGAATTTTTCATTCTTAATTACATTACAATGTTGAAATATTGACAATTAATAATTTCCAAACGTACAGGGGCTTGTTTTTACTCCAGAAAGGTTAACACCCCCTCCCAGACGACTCACCGTTCCACTGGACGTTGACGCAGGTGAAGAAGTGGAACCCACTGAGGCAGAGGGCGTGCAGGGAGATCGACGCGATGTACATCTGCAAAGGCCAAAGAACAAGACAAATACAATCAACCCAGGAAAACATAAGCAGAAGAGACGGGGACAGAAGCTCTTACAAAGCACTGAGACGACAACAACAACAACAAAAGAATCCCCACTGAAGCAATCGCTCACAGCCACAGCAGTGGTATTTAAATCTCAGTCCTGCATTTGACTAGCATATACGCGGCTCGGGAGGAAGAGGGCAGTGAAGCGTCTTACAGTGAAGAGCACGAAGTATCGCTGGTTGTTCTCTCCAACGCAGTTGTTCACCCAGGGACAGTGGTGGTCCATTTTCCTGATGCATCTCTTGCAGATGCTGGAACACATTCAGAAAAAAAACAAAAAACAAAAAAAAAAACAGAAAACATTTGAGAACTTTGGAGAAAAAAAATTATTATAATGCACAAAATCAAAAGCGATATTCAGAAACAAAATACGAGCCCAAAAGCGGTCATGTGACCAACACGATCGGACCCGATTCGACCCGATCGGAAAGGAAAAAAAACAAAACAAAAACACAGCTGCATTTACATGGACAATATTTCTCATACTAATTTGATTCGATGCTGATCTGATGCTGTTTTCATGCTCGGAGCATTTAATCAGAACTTTTTCCGCGACAGGACACGATACACTAGCGCCGTACAGACTGGTGTAAAGATGTCCATCACTTCATCATGTGATGCTTAATAATGTGTTCCAATATTTATTGAAGAGATAGAGCTTTCTTTAAAAAAAAAAATTCACAACACATGACATCACTACATCCAGCCCTGTCTCATCCCATCATGTCCCGTCCCATCATGTCCCGTCCCATCATGTCCCGTCCCATCTCACCTGCAGTGATGAGCTCTCTCAGGTTTGATGCTGCAGCATTTCGGACACTTGTAAATGACCTCCCCGGGTTTCAGCTGTAGACTGTCCATGTACTCCTTAGTGGCGTTTCCCTTCGGTACAGCTCCCTAACACACACACACACACACACACACACGTAAAAGGTACTCTCAGTGAAAAAAGAAAAAGACCACCACCTGATTTATTAATGTGTGGAATAATAACAGGAACTAACTGGTTTTTGAAGGATGCTCCACAACATTAACTGGAAATGGATAAAATGGATTTTAAACAAATCCAAGTTACACAAATCCAAGGGAGTTCAAGTCTCCTCTGCTATTCCCCTGCTACACTAATGTACTTTTCTCATGACCGAAGCCATGATCGGACTGCCTGCCTGCTTCACGTCTGAAACACTGGCCTCCCAGGAACTCCTTTCATGGCAAAAACATGTGGCTATTGGAGCGAGGTCGGGACTGTACTGATTGATCAAGAGTCCCGGTTTGACTTGAACATCACCTTGTATGCAAATTGCTGCGATATAAGAGGAATAAAACACTTTGCGATGTGCTGTTACAGGAAAATAACCAACTTTGTGGTGAGAACGGTTCATCACACCATGCTGTTCCTAAAACAGTGTTTTATTCCCTGCTTAATACACGGCTAAATTAATAAATAGTACTTTTACGAGTCCAAGATAGCAGCCATAAATTTTAGAAACAAACCTGAGTTTGATCAAATTCTTTAAATGTCCCACAATCATAAAACAAATCATCTTAAAATAATTAACTCCCAATTACATTTTGTTTTATTTTCCTTGTTTCCTCAACCATGGTCATGTGACCTGACCTCAGACGCTGTTCCAGACAAAGGAGAGCACCTGATCCTTCAGTAACGTCTGTTGTCTCGGTGCACCTTTATATACACGTTACTGCCAGTTAACATCATAAACATTACTCTTAGCTGACAAATCGAACAATTATTGCACATGACTCTCTGGGGAGATGAAACAACTTACCGTGTGTGTGTGTGTGTGTGTGTGTGTTAATACACGAGCGAGCATGCAGTATTATTCTTCGTGTTTTAACAGCACTTATCTCTGAATAAACAGTGCGGTCGCTCTTATGCACACCTGATAATCCAAGGTCGTGTTGTGGAACCTGTATTGTATCATTTAATCCACATCGCCCTTTAGCGACTATGCAAAACCTGGCATAGCGCGATATTTTACTGCGCGCCTGAGAAACGCGAACCCCAGATGCGGCTCGTTCCTGATGTGAATGTTTAGAATTGCAAATGTTTCCTGTCCTGCCTTTTTCTTCCTCGGCTTTAAACCGAGTCTGACTTTAAACCAAAAAAAAAAAAAAAAAAAACATATGGAATTTATGTTTGATGTTTGACTTACCAAAGAACAAACAGCACAGTTATGTGGATATGCATGCGCAAATGGTGTTTATGTGTAACCTGAACACTCCCTAAAGTCAAAGCGAGCAGGGAGCCTTTAATCATTAAAAAGAGAAATCTCCAGAATGATCCTCCTGAGAGAAGCCAGTGCTACACAGGAAGTTACTCCAGCTAGACAACACTGTATAAGGGGAATTATCATTCCTCAAGAGCCAAACATCAAACAATATGATACATCACAGCTTAATCAGGCTTCGTTAATTAAATTGCTTAACGATGTGGCAGAGCACATTTCCTTCTTCTGATTTAAAATGAACATTTAATAAAAGTGGATATACAGTACAGTCATTTCTTTTGAGTTTTAATTCTATTGAGCATTTCACAAGTCACTCTTCAAGACGTCTTTGTCCCTCGTGAAGATCATCAGACGAGCGCGTGACTAAACTTTAAGGTTGCATCACCGTCATTGTGTTCCACTTGATAGCTGCGAAAAACTTAAAGTGGGAACTTGGAATGATGCAATTTCCCAAAAGGAAAAAGGAACAATCTGATCATTTCATAATTCTGATAAATTGTAATTCTGATAATAATCAGGGACAATTAGGGATCATTTTGATTTACATTTCAGGATTTGACAGACACCCTCATCCAGAGCGACTTACATTTCTTTTTATTTTTAATCTAATTATACATCTGAGCAGTTGAGGGTTAAGGGCCTTGCGCAAGGGCCCAACTGGGGCAAATTTTTTAAATTATTTTTATTTATTATAAAATATTTATATTCATTAGTATTAAAATAAGCTGTCTGTTTTCTTTTGATTCACTGCTTCCCAACAATGATCAAGCACTAAACGAATAAAACTGAACTGAATTAAATTAAATTGAATACATTCGGAAAAAAAAGTGCTATCCGCCCTCATCCGCGTAAATGAGCTGCATATAGGTGCCTGGCATCAAAGGGAATGACGTGACAGCCTTCGCCCTCCCTGGTTTGTAGTTGTGGGGGAGTGGCCTAATGATGGGTGGAAATGGGCTACAATTGGAGAAAATTGGGGAAAAATACAGAGAAAAAAATTTATCAAAAAGAAGAAAAGAGCTGACAGTCGCGTATGACTGGCCAGACAGAAGAAAGCTTTCCTCTGGCTCAGCGCCGACACTGTAACTCTTACCGGGTCGGTCAGCATGGTGCGCAGGTGCGACGCTAGCGCCAGAACGGCCAGGAAGTTGAACGCCACGCCGTTGATGAGCGTGTACCAGAAGTTTTTGGAGGGCAGAAGCATGACGAAGTTCACCACAAATTCCGCGTACATCACTAGGAACCAGGTCATGGACGCGCACACCATGCCGCAGCCGTCCTGGATGAACCAGACGCGGCCCGCGGACACCTCCTCCTCGCCTCCGGACAGCAGCGGGTGGTGCTGCTCCACATCCCGCAGCCGGTGCCCTGAAGTCTGCATTCTGCTCTACCTGCACGAGACCAGATGAAACAAACAAAAACTTCAGGGAAAGTTCGATTCAGATCGCTGATTAATTTTCCAGACCAGCAGTCCTGAGTGTAGTTACAGCTGCTAGCTTTGTATTAGAGACACATAGGGGCAAAAGCAAAGATACACATGGGGCAAAAGCAAAGATACACATAGGGAGGGCAAAAGCAAAGAGACACACGTGGGGGGTAAAAGCAAAAAGACTCACGAGGGCAAAAGCAAAGAGACACGCGAGGGCAAATGCAAAGAGACACACAGGGGACAAATGCAAAGAGACACACAGGGGACAAAAGCAAAGAGACACACAGGGGACAAAAGCAAAGAGACACACAGGGGACAAAAGCAAAGAGACACACGGGACAACAGCAGAGACACACACAGACAAAAAAGAGACACATGGGGGCAAAAGCAAAGAGACACACTGGGGCAAAAGCAAAGAGACACACTGGGGCAAAAAAGAGACACATGGGGCAAAAGCAAAGAGACGCATTGGGGCAAAAGCAAAGAGACAC